>OU744732.1:24470437-25070437 GCA_916613615.1 Steromphala cineraria
TTTGACGACCGTGTTTTTGTTTTAAAACAATAGAAATGTCCTGTTTGTTTTTGTATAACAAATTGAGATAAATGATCATTCTCAACTGTGTTATCATTTTGACAAATTCTTTTTCTTTTTTTTTAGTATTTAATCGACACAGTGTTGTTGCATGATTATATTTTTATTTTTATTAATCTTCTATTGAATATGATAGTTAATGATTGTTGACCCAAATAGTAAAAAAAATAAAAAGTATGTACCGGTACCCGCCAAAACCAATTTAATACAAGAAGGAATAAGAGCATCAAGAGGATTTATGTAACGTTTTACTAAATGTTGTAAGTCTAATTGCATTGTACATTGAAATTGATCCAAGAAGCATGTTAGAAATGTGATATTAGGCTGTATTTGTTTAACTTAGTGAGTACAATCAGATCAGAAAAGAGAATGTCATGATAGTTCTTGCCTTTAAGTTTCTGTTTTCAGTTTGTAAAGCTTTTCTTTGTTTCGAAAATAACAAGGAGGCTTGCATGTCAACATTCAAAGTATTTAACCCCTGCGCTGCTAAACGATTATTAAATTGGTTTCATATATTCTTGTGACAACAACTATTTTCACAATGAAATTTAGAGACCATATTTTATGTATATTCATTCATACCAAAATGCTAGAAATACAATATACTTGTTTTCACTGATCATCAAGTAATGCTTTGTGTGATATCACAATTTCACAATAGTTAATTAGACATATCAAACCCATATCTGTATTTTTGTCTCATTAAGAAGCTGTTGTCAAGTTAAGCCCATCCTGTCTCAGGGTACGAACGCTACGTTAACTCCACTAATCTGTACCCTGGGCTCAGAAGCTAGATTCGCTCTCGCGGCCCGACTCAGGATATAGCCAATCAAATCTTTTTTTACCACCTTCTCGATAAAATTTCAACGAGAAAATGATTTGATTGGCATTATCAATCCGGCCGTGGGAGCGAATCTCGCTTCTGAGCCCAGGGTTCGGATTAGTGGAGTTAGTGTAACGTTCGTACCCTGAGACAGGATGAGTTAAGCCATACTCATTCATTGATTCACAACAAAAATTTAAGTTTTATTGAACCTATTAACCTAACCTTTTAAATAATTTTTTTTTATAATTGAACATGCCTTTAAAAGTTTTTGTCAAGACATACAGGACACATTAAAATAAAATTTCTGCTTTGATAATGTAATTTATTCCCCCTTTCTGCATAGAAACATATCAGGCAGTAATAGAAGTTTGACCATATTTTTATCAAAACAACATACTCAATGTCACATTGACGATGAAAAATAATCCGAAGTTCTTGCTACAGAGGGAGGTATCTATGAAGACGTTGAGCAGATGATGCATGATGGGATACTGACTGAGGAGGAAGTGACAGCTGTGCAAGATGACATCTCACCTAGTAAACGGTCAACAATGTTGGAGGTCCTTGGGCGGACAGGTTCACTGCACAGAGCCCTCTGGTGTGAGATGCCGGAGGTAAGTATCAAGCTGGCAATTGTTCAATTATCGAATGAGTCACCATTGTGAGATATTCTGATGTGAGAGCTTTGAAACCTATTCATGGTTTGTGCTTGCCCATGGAAGTAAATTTAATGATAACAACACATAATGAAAAGATTGCGCAATTCAATTACTTTATTTTCCTGTTTTCAAATTACAGGTGAGAGACAAAGGTGTGCTAGACAGCATGGACCCCCAGGAGAGAAAGTTACAAGAGGTAAGAGTGTCTCGCAACGCCTTGGGATGTATACATCCAAGCATCCTCATCAATTCAGTTTTCATTAAAAATCACATATCAGTATGAGAAATGAAATTTATGAAATTGCTAAACATTACCTATGAATTGTGATCAAGTTATCATGGTATTGCGATCTTCGGCAATGTTTGAGATCTCATGATAACCATGACATCTGAGTCTGCATATCTGAGTTTTCTTATAACAGTGTTGCTGGTGGCGCCAAAAGAAAGCTCTTTTACATATTCTATATCTTATCATCACAATCTATTTCCACCCGAGGCAATGTTTGAGGTCAATTGATCGTCTGAGGCATTGTACCTGAAGAGTCTGAGGACTTTGATCACAGTCTTTCTGGAAAAAATTAAGCTCTTTTAGATATTATACAGGACTCATTTGAAGTCCAATTTCACATGATCACAAATCTATTCCCCCAGGCGATGTTTGAGATCGTGACGTCGGAGGCCTCCTATCTGAAGAGTCTGAGTATCCTGATAACGGTGTTCCTGGTGGCGCCGGAGTTCTCTGCGGATCTGTCGGACCGGTGTGTCGTCACCAAGAGGGAACGGCAGGTGCTCTTCTCTAACATCGGCGCCATCCGAGACGCCAGCGAGAGGTGGGATATGGAACTTGCTTTGTATCTTGATAAATTATTAAAAACTTATTATCATGTTTAAGGTAGAAATTTCATCTAATCACATCAAAACACTAAGAGGCTGTTGTGAGATCAAGTTAAGAGAAAACGTGATAGAGTCAATATTTTGAAACTTTTATTCCTTGGAACTGAAGACTTCTATCTGACTGATCAAATCACATCGGTAAACAGTATTCTTGATTTTTTTAAAGATTTTTATTGACAAAATAACCAAATTGACCAAATAAGAAATTGAAATCCATTCTTACTCATGTATTAATGTTTCTTATTGCTTATTATGAAAATACATATTTCCTAGACCTTTGCTTCTATGTGATTCAACAAAAAATACCCCCTGGGATCTATTTGAGGCACAGGTTCTGTTCGAAATTGACTTAAACCTAGGCTGTGTTTACCTCAGCATCTAATCATACAATGTATATCGAGGCCCAGGTTATAGATTTGCAACGCTGGTAAACTAAGCCAAGTTATGGTTTTTATTTACTTTGTTTAACGCTGCAGGTTCCTGGCAGACCTAGAGGAGAGATGGCAGTCCAACTGTGTGATGCACGACATCTGTGATATCATCTACAACCACGCCCAGAAGAACTTCGAACCCTACGTGCGCTACACCAGCAACCAGCGCTTCCAGGAGAACATGCTGGAGACTCTCAAGTAGGTGCAGCAGATTATTGAAATGGTGTCTTGAAAAGTCTATCACAAGTCTTAGGGATGCAGTGTTCTCAAGTCAGCTTGACTTCATAACCTCTAATTGTTTTATCAGAAATATTGTAATCCTTTGATTCGAAGTATTATTACTTAAACTTGATCTCACTTTGTAAAACAAGTTTTATTATTGGTTAATTGTTCTGAATATTTTGTATCTTTTATGAGGATCGAGGGAATAATATTCATTCCTTCCAAATTGTCTTTGAAGTGATCCTTAATTCAATAGAATAAGGTTGGGAATCATTTTATATAAATAGCTTAGGGATGCAGTCATCTCTTAAGTTAGCTTGAACTTATGAGCTTTAATTTCCAAAGATTTAAAATTGATCTCAGTTTGAAAAATCAGTTTTAACATTGGTTAATTGTTTTCCAAATTTAGTACCTTATGATAATAATAATAATAAACTTGATCCAAACTACAATCATTAGCATCTTTTCTTTCTCTACTCCAGGAAAAGATCCGAGTACATCGAGGCCGTGAGACGACTGGAGCGTAACCCCGAGTGTCAGTCTCTGCCCATGTCATCTTTCCTCCTACTGCCGATGCAGAGAATCACGCGACTTCCCCTGCTAGTTGACGCCATCTGTCATCGACTCGAACCAGGAAGTGATCGGCACAAGTCAGCAGCAAAGGCTTTGGAACATCTCAATAGGGTAAGTCAGTTGAAATACATATTCTTTACTTGAAGAGAGAGGGGAGAAGAAGCCATGAAGAAGCCACCTGTGCTATGAAGATGTATTTCTTGTTCTCTGAAAGAGATCTTAAAAATAATGTTTGTAGTTTTGGCTGTTTCCTTTCCTTCTTCTCACTTACCAATCCTCTGGTAAATCCATTATTGCAAGCAGTGTTTTCTGGAGACCCATAGCCCATAGCCAGAACAGCACTGCTGGACATTATGTTGACAGCTGATCACCTTAATTGCTTGAAGAGTTGCAGTAAGACTAATAAATGATGTTATTATATGATGGACGAGTGATCTGTCTTCTGATTGGTCGAGGAAGGTGGTCACCGACAATGATCAAACCTTATGTTGACCGCGGGAAACGTCACGCGAGGTCAACATAACAATCCAATGACCTGGAGCTAAAAATAGATCGCCACTACGAGGAGCGCCGTAAAGAGTTGCTTCCGAAAAAACTTAAAATAAGTGAATAGTTTTCAAAATAACTGAAACTTTCATAAATCATATAATAAAACAGTTGTTGACTTCAGTTATCGGTGAATCCAATGGTTTATTGACCTCGGAAACTTATGTTCACCTCGGCTGTCGCCTCGGTAAACATAACTGTTCCGAGGTCAATAAACCATTGGATTCACCTCAACTGAAGTCAATAATTGTATAATGTCATTATGAACAATTTTAAATTTCTAGAAAGTTCATATTATTGTGTTGATCAAGCTATCATCCAATAGACATCATGTAAGACAAATTGAAATTATGAACTACTTACTTGTAATAAAATGGCTGACATTAATTCTAATTCCCAACACCAGGTGGTGCGGAAGTGTAACGATGGTGCTAAGAAGATGCAACAAACAGAACAGATGTGTCACCTGGGCCCTCAGCTCGACTTTAAAATAAAGGTGAGGCCATTGGAATTGTTAGAAAATTCAATTGCTGATAAGCTATTTGATAGAAATACTTTAAAACAAAATGAAAGTTCTTTTGATTTTCATGATTTTCATACAAGAATGTGTTTGAAGTATTCTTATATAACTTGGAAGAAGCATATACTAATCTTTCTTTCCAAAATTAAACTTAAATGATTGTGAAAGATGTCACTCCTGAAATAAAGTGGGGACAGATTAGAGATGATTATAGGAAAAAAAATTGACCAGTTGATAATTATCAGATTGACAATATATGAGATTAAAATAATTTATACGCTTCACCAAGTTGAAATGTCACATTGATTGACCTCTGGTCTAGTCATGAAACAATCTAAATAAAAAGATATTAAAATCTGTCGAAGAATTGCCAGATTTAAATCCAAGAATATTTGATCATGATCATCAGGATTCAAGCACAGACAATATCTCTATACAACATATCATCTTATAGTGTGTACTCTCTTTTACAAGCACAAGTACATTCATTGCAGGAGTTCCCCTTCATTTTGGCATCCCCCTACATCCAAAGTTGTGATATTGTTATTGAATATACATAAGTTGTTGTCTTTACAGCTAATAATCTAAAAGATATATGTCATTGCAGTAGCTTTGCTCACATCAGCAACCTTCTACATATGAAATCTTGATATTGTTATCGAACATGCACTAGTAGTTGTCTTTACAGCTTATGATCTTAAAGTGAAATGTCCCTCCAGGAATTCCCGCTCATATAAGCTTTCTCCTTCATCGGAAGTCCAATATCAATATTGAACATGCACTAGTCGTCTTTACAGCATATAATTTTTAAGTTAAATTTCTCTGCAGGAGTTCCCGCTCATATCGGCTTCTCGCTACATCGTGAAGCAAGGGGAGTTGACAAGGATAGCAACTGAAGCAGGCAGTAGGATCCCGTTTGGTAAAGCTTTCCGAGGCCCGAGCAAACAGAACACATATCTATTCCTCTTCAACGATATGATGATGGTCACCAAGAAGAAAGGGTAGGTGTCACATCGCTTGGTGTCTCTCAGTTCATCACAATCTTATTTAAATCAAACAAAACCATCACATGGACCTCAGTGTGTTTCAGGGCCTAGATTTTTTAAGCTCTCTTAGTGCTAAGGTAGTTGTAGGCCAATGTTAATGTATGGTACTTACAACTATCTTAGCTCTAAGATCAAAGCCCTGAGTGTGTCAGGTGAACGAGTCTGTGACTTCGACTCCATAATCTCCAACAACTAGAGGCTTAAATATCAAATTATAACCATAGCTTTATAGCATCATTGCAAATTGGCTCAAGTGCAAAGATTGCCTGTCACAAGCCCTTTTTGAGCAGAAGTGATATAAAACTTGAAGTTAGTTCGATACCAAATTACCCAGAGTGTACAAGCTACATAATAGGTACTTCCGAGACAAAACAGGATAAAAGATAGAAGAAATGCTGAAAAAGTCCAAGTTTGCCTAACTGTCCTTGGTTAAATCAAAGAGATGATTAATCAGAAGACCTGTCATTCTCCAGGTGATTACAATACTTGTGTTTCAGACCCACGTACTCTGTGATTGATTATTGCGCCCGTAACTCCCTGCACGTGGAAGCAATAGACAACGTAGAGAAGTGCCGTCTGCTGCCCCAAGGTGTCCCGAGCGGTTGCAAGAATCTCTTCCTCCTCGTCTTCCTTGAGAACTTTGAGAAGAAACAGGTTGAGATGGTCCTGTCATGTGCTTCTCCGTGAGTTCAAAAATATTGTTGATAAATATCAGGGCCAGAATGATAGAGATCTCGTTGTCTTTCTTGAGCAAAGATACAGGGTATGTCTACACAAATGATAAATGTTTTTTATAAATCCTAAAACAAAGTAGTTCAGCTGTCAGTATGTCTGATTGATGGGGCAATGTTTGCTCGGTTAATAATAATATGTTGCTTAATTTAATTGTTTGTTACCAAACTTTACAAATTTAAATTATGATACTTAGATGTGTTTTTTTTTATATTTATGACTTCATAAATGAAGTTGACAAGACAGAACTTTAACCTCAAAAATTATCTAGCAGCATAGATAAGAATTCTCTATATTACTGACTGACATTGATAAACACCTGCTCTTTCAGGAGTGATCGCACCAGGTGGATTGATGCTGTTACCCCGGTAACCACCTCTGAGACCGAAAGGATATACCAGGATTGGGGTATGTAGAAACAATGGCCGCTTGGGCAGTTAGGAAAATAGGGTATGATGATAGAAAACAAACATTCCAAAAAGTGATTGAGAAGAGTTTTGCTTCAACTCTGATTCTAAATGTTTCTAAATGCAAAATAATTTGAAAATAGAATACACCAAGATTTGACTTAGCAGTCTTTTACTTAGTCGTCCATCTAGACCCTAAAGCAAAAATATTTGTTTGACGACCAACCAAGTCTACTAAAGTATAGCAAGTCTAGTTCTGAAGTTAAAGCATCTTCTGGGCTTCATTTTGTTATAATACATGAATTGTTTTAAAATATTGTCAATATTGAAAAAATATACTTCTGAGACTAAATGTGAGTCTATCTTTTACTGTGAATCTTATTGTCAACGTTTTGACCTCCAGATTGTCCTCAAGTGCAGTGTGTGAAGAAGTATAATGCTAAGGAACCGGATGAGCTGGCGCTCGAGGAATCAGATGTGGTCAACGTCTACAAGAAAACAGACGATAGTAAGAGCTTTATATACTCTATCACCAAACTTTATAGAATTGAGTTATTAATAGACATAGTCTTTATCAAACTACATCATCAAAAGATTTAAACTAGAAACATAAAAGGTAATGCTGTAAGTTGGCACATTTTGATTGTCACTGTACTAGAAATCATTTGATCTTATAAATGGACAATATCCCTAACCTATATATAACGCAGTGATATTATCCCAATTTTCAATGAATCATCAAAGTGCTTGATATGATTTAAGAATACACATTAATGAAAACAGTATAAGGATCTTTACCGAAACGTCGCTACTGTCAAATAAACAAGTTGTGCATCCATAGAATTGCTCTTGTCTTATACCATCAACTTCTAGAATGCCACTCAAACAGCACATTAAAGATGGACTGAAATGCTATATGGCAACTTTCGGGATTCATGAAATAGTGATAACAATTTCACATGGACTCAACTTTAAATTTCTGAAATCGACCTAGAAACGGCTTAATTACGACTGTATAAAGAACACCGCCTAATTAGGCCGGCGAACAGAATAAAACGCACTGAAGCGTGACTGCCTCGTGACGTGTTAGTAGGCGATGTGATACCCCCTTGTGTGCCCTCGTTATGTAAAACAACACAAGCTAACAGTACAGCTCGATGTTTAACCGTCGATTAAACACCCTAAACAACATCCACACATCTCAAACCTTCAATAAATCGGTAGTTTATTTATTCAACTGGCAATTTGTATTGATGAAAACGTAAGACCCTGATTAAAAACGAAGTTGTGCGCATAATGCTACAGCATGTAGGCCTAGATGGTCTCGCTTTGCGCAATGTTGTCATAAGACTGCACGTGAGAACCCGGATGTTTATGTAAACAATTGCTCCCGTGTGAACTGTTTTATCTTCGTGCACAGTTGTTGGTTGTTATTGAATATTACTTTAGTAGCACAGCAGAAAGGATGTAATCATACAATACTATTTTTTTTTACATTTAAACCATTTGTTTAGAATTGCCTTTGACTTCATTTTGTAACAGGATAAAAAATATATACGTTTTTCTTAGTTATTTCATTTAGTGATGGACAAGTTACAATTCTCAATGAAAGACATGTATTGGATGATCACTGATGTCTTGTTTAAAACATTATTTTAATAGGGCATTTCACTGAAAATCTTAATGTTTTCACTCTTGTACATAGAGGTGATATTTTCTACAACAATACCCGATACATGGCCAAACAGAATGAAGATTTATTAAATGAACCTTATCCAAAATAATTATCAGATAGAGCAAAAACGGTATTCCTAATTTCAGGTTAATAGGTTATAATTTACCAATCGGAGAAAAAAGGGATGTTAAGGAATACAATTGCTATTTGATGTTACCTAATTAGGTGATGTCATAAAATAGCCAGGTGTTGATGATTGTGCATTATATAACCTACCTGCTATAGTCATCATTTGAAATCATCTAATTAGGAAACAGACAGGAAATACGATAGACAGTAAAGTAATTGTGTAATAAGTGAGTATCTGATCTAAAGAAAGTAAGTAACACCTGCAGACCAATGTCATTGTTTATTCAACCTTTTTACACAACGTTCAAATCTAAATGTGAGCATTGTATATTCGGATTATTACCATAAATCAGCCCAATACTTTGTGCTATGTTTTACATTTTACTAATCTCCCTTTTCTCTGCATGCCAAACTGTTCATTCAGTGAAAATGCGAGCTCGAAGCAGAAAATCGGTGTAATGATCGGAACACGTGAGTTCGATGTAGATTGTCACATTGCTCTGTTTGACCTAACACAGCGGGTCAATTTGGCGTGAAACCATCAATATGATGGGAATTTGTCTACGGAGACTTCATCAGGAGATATTCTAGGACAGTTGACAGCAACACAATGATATAGCATACTGTTAATCGCTTTGAAAAGGCAGAACTGCGGATTTCGCCTATCATTTTCCATATAAGCAGACGAACGCTTCGCCTACTGCCACGTCACTTCCGGTATCCCTTGCCCGTGGCCTCTCAGCCTTGTTTTGGTTTGTCGCTGGACGGCGACAAGCAGACGCCTTGTTACGCAATGTTTACTTAGCTGTAGCTTCATTAAGAAACTGTGTATCGTTGCTGTTTTGGCCTAATATTTATGTTATATAGTTATTTGACCAAAATCTTTTGAAAAATAAATCAAAAAAAGGTTATACAGCGGCTCTTTAATGACATTATTGCCTCCCAGATAGAATGTTAATCATCAAGTTATATATACAATTAGCTCCACGGGAGAGTAATGTCAAAATGATACATTGTATGTTTTCTAACATGAGACCTTTCTTCCACAGACTGGTACGAAGGTGAGAGAATCAGGGACGGAGAGCGAGGCTGGTTTCCCTCAAACCATACGGAGGAGATCATGAACTCGCACGTCCGCGCCCGCAATCTGCGGCTCAGATACAGACTTCTCATTGCCTCCCAAGAGTTCACAGAGACCGGAGGGAAATAGTACTCGACCATGGAGGATATCAAAACAAGACTATTTAATTGGACAGTGCTTACGTATATTATCAATCCTGGCAATTAACTGGTTTCCCTGTATTTTGAATCCTAGCTTTGAATTATTTTCCCTGTTGTTTCTAAACTCACAATACAAATTGGAAGAGTTTACCAAGAATTGATGAAAATAGTTCAATGTCTCTGGAAAACAAAATTCTGTGGAGGACTTATTCAAAACCATATCTTGCTCATCTAACTGCACTCCTTATGAATTTTGGAAATTAAACAACACTGCGACTCGAGAAAAATTGTTCCACAAATGTGGAAGAAGGTATGAAAATCATAGTGGTCAAATACATGCTGATTTTGGGCATCTTGGAAATGGATATTATTTCCCCTGTGGTTTGACTTTTCACAGGAAGTGACAAATCATATTGTGTTACAGAGACTGGTGGAAAATACTTAGACATCTGTGGAGAATCTAACAAAGGTGTTACGCTCTTCATAATACACTGCTATTAATGGAGATGATATATCATTTTCCTTGTTGTTTTGAAACTAACAAACCAAATAACAACAAATATCATTGTTTCTCTGTGTAATTTTCTACACAGAATGATATTCTATAACTGGATGAAAACAAAGCTTTCAGCAACTGATTGAAGAATGTGTTCAAGAATTTCTCCAATGAATTCTGTCAATGGATCATTTAAGTGCTTGATAACACTACAAGTGAACTTACGACGTTATTTCAGTTTATGAAAACTGAAAAAGTGATGTGAACAGTTATTGGTCAGTGAATGTGATACATTATCATCCCATTGGCCAGGAGACATTGTCAGTTGGCCAATCAGAGAGCATAATCTACAAATTGAGACCCCCACCTTACATATTACAGTCAGAACCTTAATGAATCTGATTGACTTCTTGATTCAGTCAGGATGGAGTTGTATAGTCATGTATATCTAGTCAAGTGATTGTTGATTGATTTATTGATGAATTGCGGTTAATGGCCATGAGAGCTTTGTTCATGGAACACATTGGTTCACAGTAAAATGTCATGTGCTCTTTCGAAAGGAAAACAGATATGTAACGATTGACCCCAGATTATCAAATCTACTCCTTGCTATAAATGCAATGTGTTATGATTTTGACTCAGTGTACAATCAAAGGAGCAAACAGCGGGGCCAAGATACAAAAACTCATCTCAGCTTAAAACACCCATCTATAAGTTTGATCTGGAATTTTGTGACAACACGTACATATCAAGCATCAAAACTACGACTCTAATGCTTCGCTATTGTATTGTCTTGCTGCTTATGGCTAATGTTATTTCATGCTGTTTTCTCACCTGGTCCAAACCAACCATTGTTAAAGGTTACTTGGACTCATCCATTAGTTGTTTGATTGTTTGAGTTACACAATCAGTATTTGTACATTACATTGAATGTGATACTCTTGTCAGATCCCGGACAGTCAATATTGAAGCATTCAGTCAGAACTTTCCAAGAATAATTTTCAAATAATAGCCTCTTCAGGATACAAACTTGATCCATTTGGCATTTTTTCCAAGGAATAATTTTCAAATAATAGTCTCTACCAGGTTACAAACTGGAGTTCCATCAAATATGTAAGAATATGTAAGAGGCTAGATTAACTAGAGTCAATGTTCCATATTTTCTCTTATGTAATCTAGACTCAATTTGATACCCTTATTAGTGCCGTAGATCGACAACAAAGAAAAAAAATTTCATTTATGATATATTTTGTCGCTGATTTCATTTCAAAGACAAGATCATCATGTCATAGAAATATCATTTGCTTTCCTCAAATGATATTGCATACTTTCAGATATACTTTAGAAAAAGTATCTATCAGAAAATCTATATATTTCAAACTTTGACAGCCTTTTAGTAAGCCAGAGGGCTACAAAAAAAGAAGACAAGGTTGTGTTCCACTGGTGCCTAGACTCTTAGATCAACCTGTTGTAGTTGCCTTATGTTGTAATCTTTCATTAACTCTCCCCCTGCCGGAGTCAGAGTATGAGCCGAAACGAAGACAGTACAGTACAGAGTGTTCTTGTAGTTACAGCTCCGGCACTCTTTAATAGCTTCTCATTTCTAGTGTTCTACCTTGAAATGGCACTGAATATTCAGCATGTAATCTTTAAACTTGAATGGAGATATATTTTGGAATATTGTATTACCAAGTGTATATCTTTGAGATTTTTACATATGTCTAAAGAACGTAGTATCCTACTAGATAGGAGTGAAGTATATTTAAGGTTAGCAATAGGTTAAGATAAAAACCATAAGTAATGTATTTGAGATATGTATATATAGCATAATAATGGATTGTATGGTGTAAAAAAGTATCTCGTGTAAATGAAAGATTTTCTCTTGCAATGTATCTACTTTTATCTATCTATACATAGTCAGTGTAGTTACTGCTTTGTTACTGTTTTTTGTTATTACTGCTGATTTCCTGTTATTATTGTGATCTTCCTTAATCCTTCTAACTGAATCATTGCCTTATCATTTTATTTTATGAAGATAGATGATAAAACGTTATGAACCTGCAACTTAAATCAAAGTATTTCTGTAAAATCCATTTAATCACATAAGAACAGGATCAACGTTGATGGTGTGATCATATCTCATCTTAAAAAAGAGCAAAATTTTAAAAGGGAGATTTTGTAGATTTTTACATTCCACTGTTGTTTATCTTTTATGTTTTTCTAATATTTCATAAATCATATAAAACCTACATATTCCAGTAACGAAGAGAAATCAACGATGCAATGTAAGTTCTTGCATAGTTCGGAAGTCATGACAGAAGGAAAGCATTACACCACCTTGTACAATATTTTTGTATTGTTCATAAATTGTGCAAATATATTTCTTTGTCTATTTTCACTCAAATCTACCCAGTATTGTACTCATCAAAACTTAAGAAACATATCAATCACATATCAAGTTTCTCTCAAAATTACGCTGCTAATGGATTAAACATTGCCCAAGCGGCGTAAAACTCCCAACTCACTTACCGACTCCCCTAGAATATCTAATCATGTCTACTGCCATTTTGTGTATTTTCTATATTTATTTATCAAAAGCTCACTATGATTGCAACCACCCCTCAAATTTAGCAATGAAATATATTTAATGAATCACTGCCTATTTCTTGGTTGAATTTTGGTGATCAGTGATTATCTTAGAATATAAGAGGCTATTCTGTTACTTCTTTTCATCCAACTGTGAAAAGAGTACTGAATCAAATGTTTATAACTTCTCTTTGATATATTTTACCTATGATTACAATAACCAGAGAGGGTTTGTAATTTTATACATATTACAGTGATGAACAATAAGTAACATGGATTTACAATTATTAATGTTGATAAACAATTTCTTAATTTCCTATCTCGCTTGCAAGGGGATACTTAACCATTATAGGGTAGTCAAATTGTTTCTAGTATCATGTTTTTATTGAGCTCAAATGGTCATATTTCTCTCACTTACACAACTATAACAGCAAATAGCTAAACGAATAAAATTCAAATATTTTGTTTATTCATATGGTGCAATATATAACTCATTTGCCAAATGAAGGGAAATTGATATTACAAAAATGTGTAGACAAAGTTATATAAATAGAATGATTACAAAAAACTTTTATGTTATGCTTTTACTATACTTTTGGTTTGTTTTCACACAGTCAATTTATGAAAATGTATTTTATGAAGTTGTTAAAAACCTGTCATATGTTTTGTTATTTTATTTTGTTTGTTTTGATTGATTTTATTTATGTAACCTGGTGTTCATAAGAATTTGTAAAACCTTCTGTTACCCTTTTTGTATGGTTTATTTACAATTTGTTATCGTTTTATGTTTTCATACAAAATATGTATTTAGTTTTAAAGACATGAAGATCTGTAACAAGTACTTTCTTTTTCATGTCAAGCTTATAAATCCAAAACATAGTTCAGTTCATCTTCTAACAGTGGATGACTTAGGAAATTATACAATGAATTTATACCCCAAACAATTTAAAGAAGAGGCATTAAAAGGATTGCTAAAAGGATATCAGGGGATAGGTTGGAGCATAACGCGGAGACATATACACTGACGTAGCATGATGAACCAACCCTCTCCCCCTTACCCCACTGCCCACGTCACTGCATTAAACTTTCAATTTTCTTCAAGGCACCAAAATATGAGTGGCCTGTAAAGAAAATATTAATCAAATTCCTATATTTTATCCTACACAGTAGTTTGTAATATTTATAATCAAGAGACTCAGTACGACATTGTATTCACAGGTGTGTGTATTTCACGGAAATCTACTATTTTGTGAATCAGACCCAGTCACTTACAGGCTACGACATTACTGAGTTCTGATTGGTCAGTTTTATATATCCCTGTTACTGTATGTTAAAGTATAAAGTTATTGTTGTTCTTATATTACATCAGTGCTTCAATGCCTTTTTAAAAAGCTATTTGTGGTCTGCACACAATTTGGATGTTTATATTATTGAATATGACCAGAGATCATTATTGAAAATGGAATTGAATTTAAGATGTATAATTTTATGTAGCCTAGTACAATAATCTTGTGAAGAAGAACTTACCTTGGATCTTAAAGGGACAGTCCTATGAGGGTATTCATTGTGAAAACAAAATTCAAGGGGACATTTAAATTTTTGCATATAATGCTAAAGGTACTTGATTATAACACAACCAAGTTGAAACATGTTATGGGGGATAACGTTTTTGTTGATTTATATTTGAAAACTTTATAAAGAAGAGCACACAAGCAAATTTTCGTTTCTACAAAAATACCCCAATATGACTGTCCTTTTAACCATTTATAAACATTTTACTTTGAAATCTACAATACTAATTTTGTATATCTTTCAAATATGTATGAAAAAATTAAGGAACATGTTTTATTGACTGTGGGAATTATGATTTTCACATATATACATATTTAACAAAGCTAAGAATACTTGTAAATGATATGCATATCTGAGAGTCAACCTAGATTCTGGATTGACAAACTGTTGAATGTTTTTGTAATTTTGTAAATTTCTGTCTGTTACAATTGAATTAATAGTATGTTCGCTTTACAAACTGCTCTAAGTCAGTACACGAAATGCTGATGCCAGTTGTTTACTTGTGTGAATCTATTACAGCGGCCAAAATGTTTCACAGTGTTCTCAAAATGGCTGTCAACAGTTTTCCAAGATGGCCGCAGTTCAATTGTTTCATTGTCAAGGCCGCCAGTAGAAGTTCAAGGTCATAGATCCTATATCTATATATATGCATTATTCTTCAGTTTGCCATGATATTTGCTATTGATGTGTCTCTATTGTGTTCCGTCTTGTTTACATTCCATCATCAACGTTTCATTGTTTCATATTTAATGATGACAATTTCATGATGAAAATAAAACTGGTAACAAGCTTACCAAGATTACTGATTCATTAAGTGTTCGGTTTTTGCTTGTCTTCTTTGTTTGATCGGTCATCAGGAGGCATTGAAAGAGGAATTAAACTGGGTCTGCACCTTCAAATTCATTATATATTTGAAAAAAAAAGTACTGGTAGAAGTCCCTGGCTGAGACAAACCAAACTTGATGACCTTGAGTTCATTTTAAAAGGTAACACATTTAAACTCTGTCTGCACCTTCATTATATATTTGAAAAAAAGCTATTGACCTTGAGTTCATTTAAAAAGGTCACAAAGGATTATTTCGTTTTGCTTATGAAGGGGCATACAAATAAACTGCAGCAGGATGGTATAAAGAGTTTTCTTTGGTATCCAAAAAAAAGTGTTGTTTAGGGTCTTTCCAACATTGGATCTACCAGACAAGTTTCAAGGTCATAGTGGACATAAGATATTTTTATCAAAGGCAAAATGTTACAGTTATCATGAAATGATGCAAGACAATGAGTCTTTGACAGGAACTTGATATAAATTCAGTTTCTTTTGCATTAGAGGGATCTAATAGATCAAAGCATTTTAGAAATGATAAACTTTTTAACTAAATAAAAGCAACCGACACCCATAATTTGGTTTTAAAACTATTCAATATCTCAACCTAAACACCAAAGAGCATCAAAATAAGCAAATAATATTTCTCAACAACCTTTAGTTTTTTGCAATATCATTTCCTCTCCATTAAAGACCAAGATGGAAGCTAGATGGGGTCTGCTCAGGTGTTTATGAAAGAAGAGGAGGCTAACACATACAGTAACAACAGTAACAAGACAAATCTCATTGAAACCAGTTAGAACCTATTGTAGCTGAATTTCTGACATTTTATTTCAATTAATCAGTAAATTAGTGTAAAATCAGGACCTCGACCCTAAACAAATGGAATTTCTCTTTGTTGGAGCAAAATGAATGCTCGCAAATACACAAGGATAATGTTTTAACCAGTATTGCCATTGGTCCAGCAACAGCAAACAGACATCGTCTTCAAATCATGATAATTCAGGGTATAGCAGCACCTCATTGACAACAGATTTTTTTGCGAAATGCATACATATTTTCTTATCATGTCAAGCATGTTTACCCGACATGAACCCAATTGAGCACATGTATGACCATTTGGATAGACTGGTGGGAATACTTCAAACCAAGATCTACGTTCTGTTCAATATGCCTATCTCAGTGTTTGCATGCGTAATGTTGGATGGATGATCGTTTGAACAAATACCGATATTTGAACTAATACAACTACAATCACCAAGAATAGAGACTGGTTTAGCAAAATATACATCACATACATTCCTTTACTATGAATCAGGTTCGTAAATATTGCAAGAAGTCGAAAAAAGACAAAATGTCTTTGATGTACAAACGTTCAAAATGAGGTTGAAACCCATTTCATTGAATACGATAAAAGAGTTCTTATTTCATTGCGAGCCTTGTCATTTGGCAAGTTGGTGTACACTCGGAATCAAACCTGACGTTTTAGTGGCTGTTTATAACTGTGTCGCAATAGCATTTAACAGTTAGTTTTAATGACAGTTGTATAGTCAACAGAGAATACAACTGGTTTGATCAGTTAGCCGCTATTATGAATTAGACCTTTAAAACCCGTAAATTGAGATGAATATGAACATTTACGGGAAGAAAAACGTTTTATGTGATTTGTACCAAACAAATTACAGTATGGCCCCAGTTAACTTCGGTTAACTTTATACCCAACATTGAATATCTTAATAATTGTATATGCAGACATTTATAATTTAAAGTTCAAAATATTTGAATTTTGATAGGATTCTTTCGGTTGACTCCGAATCAAACAGTAGCATAATTCCATTTTATCACTCGTTTGTTTGAAGTGTTTACCAGGCAAACCTTAAAACTTTAATAGTGATTATACCACGACTCTATTGTTTGGACCCGTGGTATAACTAACCAAAATGTTAATTATACTACACCAGAGAATCAGCCGGAACTACTTTTATTTAACCCTTCTCATGACAGACTAAAAACAGAATGGATCACGATCTATGTTACTGCAACGGTTTGACAAATACCTTCAAATTTCAAATAACGACAAACAACCATGGGACAACTTTTATTAGAGCTTTATACATTTTTCAGGTTTTGTTAAGGGTTTTGTCGGGAGCCTTGTCATCGTTTGAGGTAGTCGTTACAGCCGGAGGACGTCGTTTTGACCTCAGAAATACTGCTGACCATTTCTTCGTTTTGGCGGAGAGTTGAGACCAACACGTCTCTCTTCTCTTCACACACACGATTCACCCATATGAATCTTTTCTGTTTTAGGAAAATTTTCTTTTCTCCTGGACAGGCGTCATGTTTGTCGTTCCATAGAAGATCTGCAAAGAGTTAAGATTGTTATGTTAAACTGAATCATGTAGAGAATAGAGATGGAGAATTTTTCAGAAGCCTAAATACATAATGAACTGATCATTTTCTTCATTGTACGATTTTGTAATTCCCGTCATCCCTTTGATGACTTATATGCTATATTTTAATTATTAACTCTGACTTCTTCCATAGTTCGACAAAAACAATTCTTAACCCGCAGCCCTATCAATAACAACATTGTATTTTTTGAGGGGCAATTCTTAATTTTGATTTTTTTTAGAGATTGTTCCATAATTCGGATACCAATAATTACTGCGTATATATATCTAAATTTGATTAAATGATCAGTGACAGAAACCTCATTATCTAGCCATGACAGACCAGGGCCACTTAAAGTTGCCTTAAACCATTTAGACAACTGTACTGTTAGACAGTCCGTGATAATTATGGTAATTCATTCAAAACATCTCGCATGTTCATTCGAATGCCAAAATAAGGTAAAAGAATAGATGTTAATTTTCTTCTTGAAAACGTTATTGAACATCAAATTAATGCATTCTTTGAATATCAAGAATCTAGACTAGTCAATAAAGACTGTTAGTAGATAGTAGATAACTTCCTCATAAGTAATAACTTAAACATCTTAGTAAATGAATTCCTGCTTACTTCGTCAGGTGTATCTGACACGAAAATATATGCAATGATGAGACAAAGTTGCACACTAATTGTAGACAATTTAATGCTCTAGTCAATACACCAGTGGTAAAGAACACAAAACGACATGTGTGCCTTATATGCCACCTTCAAACGCATTCTTTACGTAAACAGCCTGTAAATAAAGTTAAGGAAATGAATTGCAGCGGCAATTAAGCATGGAAATGTTAAAAGTATGTAAATTCAGTCCACGTTGATTGGTTATTAAAGAGACAGGAAAATTCAATGAATTTAAGCATGTTAAGTCAACCGTGTATAACTAAATATGTAATGGCAGTCTTCTGCCATATATTATATCTTATTTACTTCAAGATTGCACTCTTGTCAGTAGAAACACTTCCAAATTCTAAATTTGTATGTTAAATTCATCGAGAGGAAAGTAATCACCTGTCATTTTGGGCGCATCATCCATGTTTGTAGAGAAATGTTGCCTACGTCTTCACCTTCCTTTGTACACAGTGACAATGTCGCCTTCTCCGAGAGCCCATGTTGTTTTCATCATGGAGTGCACGTGCAAAGCATGACCCATGCGCTGTTGTTGTTACCGTAGTTTTCTAATTAACTGCTGCTCAATAGACAGTTTTTTAAAGACACGAAGGATAAGGTTACAATAGAGCATATTTTAGAGATAATTTGGTAGCTTCTTAAGGTGTGATGAGGTACATTGTTTGGTATAGAGAACATAGTTCAACGCATTTTTACAATTTGCGTACAGTATTTTAAAAGATATGTTTTGTTTATATATGTCGTTGCGTTGGTCGTGGTATAAGTAAGTGATACGACTCGTAATGGTCGTCTAGTGCACGACATGGTTGGTTATACGACGAGCCGCTCCGCGGCTCGTCGTATAACCAACCATGTCGTGCACTAGACAACCAATACTAGTTATATAACTATTACATAAAAGTCGTTAAACTATTTAAAAGCTTAAAGAAAACATAGATGGGGAGGAGTTGAAAATGTATTTATACTATTGATATCAGAACTATGTATACATATCAGAACTATACATATCTACGGAAGCGTTGAAGGGACATGAAACAATGAAATTCATCTTTAGAGAACGAGATACCATCTGTGTGTTCACGTCTCCAGCATTGTAGCATGCACTGTTTTTATAAGAATGTTGTAATTGTATGATATTTCTCTTCGTATATTAATATCGCCAAATATGGAGTCATCGAAATATAAATTAAAAAGAATAATAAAGCACTGAAACAATAACAAGCTAACGGAAAAGATCATATTTGAAATTATACCAACAAAGATGCTTATGACGTAGCCACTTTTATCAATAAGAATAAGTTAATGAAATCTTATTGTTCTAAATGTCTTACTAAAAACAACCTAAAAAGTGCATGTTTATTGACACATAACATAGCATGTTGTGGCGTGGAATAAAATAATGTCAAACTTTATAAAGGGTATTATCTTCTCGAAAGGATATGCATGATTCATCGAAATAAATACCACTGTAAAGCTTTTCTGTTAAAAAAAGGACAAGATATAGTTACGTGTATTCAAGATTCGCATAATTAATTATCGTTTTACTCATCAGACGCGCGACAATGACTCATATATATGTATCTTATAAAAACTTCTTTCCAGCAGACAAACAGAAAATATGACAAACATGTAATGGGACAATAGAATTCTAATAATTGATTTGTCCTTTTGTATCATTTTTGAAAATAAGTCATTTAATTTATTTTGTAATTAACATGTATGCACAATAAGCAAGATGGTTAAAACGAAACTGTATATATACGCCTACATGATATTTGACACGCATTTAAGTCGCAAATAAATTTATGAAACATGTTAAACAAGTTAAAAGATCATTCAATTAATATCGGTTCGTGAGAAAAATTATCAGAAGAAATTATATAATAAGAACATAGATTAAAATAGGAAAAGGTGATGAATGTGTTATTTTTGGATTTTAAAGAGCATCCGTTAATACGTTTTATGACATTTATACAGAATATCACACACTTATATCGCCAATTTCAAATTAATTGTTTTTGTGATTTTGTTAATTTTCTGAAAATGGAAAAAAAAAAAAATGTTATGGGTTCAAAAACCTAGATGTCAGTGCCGAATTCTCGAGCTTATTGTTTAGCGGTATGCTGTCAAGACTCCTTACTCAGAAGAATCCAACCGAGGGCAATATCTTTTACAGCTTCGGCGTTATTCAGAGCTTAGAAGAGTTTGACAGAAGTTGTCTCCCCTTACTATAGAACAAAGTTGGAAGATCAACCCAAAAATAAAGAATGTCCTGATGATTTTTGAACCTGCAGTTTGTATTTTGAGTTATACTAGTGTCATGGAATCATTGATAATATATGATGATAATGATTTTCTGTTTCGTTTGTTTCATTTATGTTTGTTTTCGACTTCAGAAGTTAATTTGTTGGAATGCATGAGTGATGTGGTGTCAATTTAAAATCAGGAATGAAATTTTAGTTATGATAATAATAAATCGAATTTAAACTCTAAACAACACCAATAAACTTAACATTATGGTAATTTTGAAAGACGTTGTTGATGTCATGAGTCTCATGACCTTAGATTTTAGATAATGTTGCAAGATAATTAGATAAATTTTATTTCAGATGCTGCAATTTAGAGGATAGTTATGGCATCACCATCACCTTCACCAGAAAGAGCTGTTTTAGGATTTGTCCTCTACTTGTTTTCATTTATTCTGTTTGGTAAGATCAGTTTGTGTAATAATGATTTCAACTGTAAAAACAAAATAGAATCAAAATAAGTCAATTCACACATTTTAAATGTTATTAGATAATGCTATTGAATTTACAGAAGCTATATTATTTTACTTCCCTCATTGATAATGCTATTGTCTGGAAGCTCAAATGAATCATAATTAAGGAACAGTACGGTTATATGTGAACAAGTGAGAATTAATTAATCCGTTAAATGCGTAATGAACAAGTGAGAAAAAAATGTGTTCCTTTAAATTTCTTGTATAAACATTGTGAATTCTTTCAGGTGTATATATTGTATGGGCCTACATCCCAGACGAATGGCTGGCTGCAGTGGGACTGACATATTGGCCTAATAAGTATGTTCACCGGGTATCATCATAATCATGTCTAAATAGGGAAATACTATTTTGAATAAGTTGTGTTATTTAAGAATCATGTAAGTAAAGGTTGATTGTTTTTAATTTCCTGTGGTCTTTTCTTGTTAATATGGATATATAAAATATCATCGTCATCATCATTATTTTTTTATTATTGAGAATAATAATAATTGTCATGTTGCAGGCATTGGGCTATTACATTACCTGTGTATGGCTGTGTGGTGTTCCTGCTATGTTATCTTGTATATTTTGGTATGTTCCTGCTCAAGACTCCGCCCCTCGATTCAGTAAACACTATCTCAGGTGAGTTCAATTTCAGAAGATAGTATCTAATTCCAGAATCACAGGCAATGCAGCTAATGGTAATAATTGTAAAGAGGTGCTTTTAGAGAACAATGTAATTTGCATGTTAGACCACGAGATTAAAGAGTCACTCTTTGAACAGTGTATCAGAGCTTCCACGGGTACTCGAACCGAGTCAGGTCCAGCTGGACTCGAGGAATGGACAAGTTGATATTACTGTTAATTATTTAAATTATTTCAGTCTGTTTGTCTGTAATGTGGGAAGACAGGTGATTAACATTACCATTTTAAGACATGGATGCCAACCATTTAAAAGTCGAAATATATGTCATAATATCAAGGCCATATATCAATTCAAAGTTTTTTAGGTAAGACAAGAACTTTGAGCTTTACGAATACTCAAATCCTTGATTAAGGATAAAATATCGGGTACTCGGGTCTGAGTCGAGTCTGACTCCTCGAGTACTTGAGTCCCATTTTTTGGACCCGCGGAAGCCCTACACTGTATCAGGTGAGTGCAATTTCAGGAGATAGAATCTAATTCAAGTATCACTTGTTTCACCAAGATTTAATGAAGAAAGCTTGATATTTTGAAAAGGAGCACTTATTTGGTTATTGCTTTATTTCCTCATGTAAGAAGAGTGTATCAAATGTTTTAAATCTTATATTCTTATTATATAGTAACTTTGTAATATAAGCCTGTCCACATGATTGAGTTGTGAGAAACCAGAGTTCCACTCACTGTCTCCATCATAAACCTGTGATTAGTGTCAAGAATTCAAGTATCCTCCTGTTAAACGACACTTTATCTTTATGACGTTTTGTTAATGCACCATATTGTGCGACCACTTTATGTTGGAAATGTGCATGTGTAAATAATATATGATGCAATTATCGGGCGTCACAATCTCAATCCAAGGACATGAATGATACTATCTGTAATATAGTATCTAGCTTGGAGAGGTGTAATATAGAAACTGTGATAGAAACTGGTCGATGTGTAGGAATGCTGACTTTCAGATTTTTGCCTTTGACAGATATTTATTTTTTCGTGTTGCAGACAAGTTCTCTCATGATTCAACCGAGTACAAACCTCCGACAAGCGATGCCATCCCACCACTTTGTGATCTTTCAATCTCAGAAGTTAACAGACTTTTATATCTAGACCCAAGCGTCGACTCCTGACGAATCTCAATCTAATCATCTTCATTTTACTTCTGTGTTACATGACAATCATACTAAGCACAATAACAAAACTCGCATAGACTTGAGGTATGCTGACATCTACATCCTCTGTATTCATTGGACAAATATTTACATTTTTTCTGGCTAATTCTTGGCTGTCAACGAAATTGTGTGCTTTATGCAAATTTCCAAACGTTTGGATTTTACCAAACTAAGGTCAAATATTCATCTGAATCCTGATAATGGTTTTGTTGTTATATTGAAGAGCTAAGCCTAAAGATCTTGTTGAGATTGGATGATTATTTGAAGTCGTTTTGCTTTTACCCAACTGCTTGTGTACAAGTGCTGTTAGAGACATATTGATGAAATTGTTTGAATATTCATCGAATTGTGATTTTGCCTCAAAGTGTAAGTGACCTCAGAAACATCAGTTGCCCAATTACAAAACTAATGACTGATAATATCTGGTCTGCTAAAGAAGAAGGGTCTTTGAGAAAACAATCTTGATGTGCTTGATGTTTTCATAATTATTGAAGTAATGATTTGCTTTCAATGTCACTTGTAATTTGATCACCCATGTGTCTTCTGATATCTTATACACCAACACAAGTTTAAAAAAGTAACAAATATCATCCTAAATCATGTATCATTACGTCTGCATGAAAAATTTACATATTTGTACACTGTACATTCCTGAAACTCCTAATAAAGTGAGTTCATAGCATTGTGAGATCAAATCATTGTGATGTCATTTTTTTTTAGTGCAGAATTTTTGTGATGTCATGTACATTACTAATGGCAGGGCATCTACTGTCAAAACAATATCTCCTAGGATCTTCCAAAAGCAATATCTCCTTTTGTTTTGGATGATGAAATAATAAAAGGTTGAAGAGAGATAAACTGATTTTGACTGAAATAATCTTCATCAGATACATTGAAACACATTAAAGACATTTGTCAATCAGAATTCATGATGTGCTGTTTGGAATGAAACCACCATTCTGTCCTGCTGTAGTGTCCTTTTATCTCATCTGGCCTGTAAGGCCCGATGGGCTTATCGTATGGCATGGTGTCCAGCATTCGTCCGTCCGTCTTTCCATAAACTTTGTGGAATTATAAGGGCCAAAGGGGCCACGCCCTTAAAACCTATTTTCATTTCCTTCTCCAGAAGCAAAAGGCCCAGAAAGCTGAAACCTTATGAATATACTCTTTGAGGTCCTAATAAGGGCCTCAGAGGCCACATCCTTTAACCTAATTTCATCTTTTTCTCAAGAAGCATCAGGCCTAGAAAGCTGAAACTTTGTGTGGAAACTCTGAAGTTAGATAAGGAGGAATCCAAATTGTACATTTGGTGACCCTTTGGTCCAAAGTAAGGGGGGAACCACATTTGCCACACCCTAAAGCAAAATTGATATGAAGCCTGATGAGCTACAGAGCCACTGGCTCTATTTTTGTAGCTTTGATAGCAAGGAATTTGTCACATGAGTCAATCTATAAATCAGAAGAGGCAAGCAGAATAAGAAAATTCCTAATCTGTACACACATTTTCAGATACAACACATGACACTTGTAAATTATACAATATTTATTATAATATGTAATGACATGATGATGAATTTGATATACTGGATTCACACAAACAAAATTCAATAACTCAAATAAATTATTGTTTCAAAAGTTCCTTAACGAAAACGATTAAACAAACAAACATGACAAATATTTTCATATACTCTAATTTCGCCTTCATGCAAACAAATAACTTTGAGTTGTGTTTTCATATACATATTATAGTACCGTAAATGAATACCCTCTCCAAAAATTTTAAATACTGATAACATACTGGTTGTTAAACTTAAAGGTATCATTTCATTCTTAAGCAACAAGATACCTTTAATTCAACGTTGGGAAGTTTCACAAAACATGACAAAAAGTTTATTAATGAAATTGATGATTCAAATTTCAAGAAAACACTTAAGTTTTTATGCCACTTTACTCAGCCATGCTTCAACCTCAGACAATTCAGCTTCTGATTTCTCCCCCTTCGCACTACACTCAGCAAAGGTTATTTTAAATGGTTTCACATCAGCTAACTCAAAGTCTTTATTTCTCTTCCCGAGAAACGTGTTATTGTTTGCAGAGTTATCTGTCCCTTGGAGCTGAGCTGACCTTGTAACTCGTAGTTTAGACCTGGGAAAATACATATAACAGATAAGAGATCTATTCAACAAGATATGAATATATCAACATTTTCAAACACATCATGCAAGTCAACACAACAATCTTTTCTCTCAATGTTTATAACTGCAATTTACCCCTCTGACTTTATCTCTGAAACTCACTTGTGAGTTTTGGTTAGAAGCGACCATTGAATGATTAACATGACATTTTTCCATCAAAGTCAGAGCCTTGCTAAATCCCTTTGGAGCTAATCCCAGCTTACAATGACTTTTTCGTTTAGGTTAGGCATACAAAAGGACTGTACACATATTGACAGACAAATGAATTTCAAAGTGTGATAATCATAGATAAGGCATTGTTAATCATGGATGGGGAGTAATGTGGTAAAAAATCAGGAAATTGAAAAAATTAAAGAGTCATGTACAAAATTTTCATTTTGACACAAGATAGAGACACTTTCCTCAAAAAAGATTGGACAGTCACACTTACATTTCTTTCTCCAGTTGGCCCTGAATAACCTTTGACCCTTTAGCGAGTGACCTGTCCTGTTTGTTACAGAGAATGAGAATGGGTGGGGCCAGACTTGAGATACCACTGTCACTCAGAACTGTGTACAACAACCTGCAGGAAAGAAAATAAACTTAGATAAAATTCTTTGGGAACATACTTATTTACATCCACAAATTTCCATGAATAAAACTTGTTCAACAAAGCCAGGAAATGGGCTTGCATCAAGACCTGGGATCATGACATCAACATAATTACACCTTAAATACACACCAAGATGAAAATGATGTACTCTTCAATTAAAGGCAAATGTTTGTAAACACGAGTACATAGATGGCTAAATTGATTTCACTGCTTCTGCCTTGTAACGGCCTACATGAATTTCTGATTGTTTTGCCATGTTAGTCACCTCTTTAGGGTTATATATTTTTTACTTTGTCACGATAAAGTATTTGATAATGTATAACAAAAATATCTTAAAGAGACCTACTCTGCAACTTCTTTGATTTCTTTCTGGAAGTTCACACTGTCGATCACGAAGATGATGGCCCTGTCAAGACATCAAACAAGATGTTAGTGCTGTTTTATCAATATGACAATCACACATTATAACAAATGTTCTCTTTCTTAAACAAAAGTTACACAATGAAAACATGAAAAATACAACAAAAATGCAAAACAATATATTTAATATATATATATAACAATATATTTTCTACATATATTTTAAGATTTTTAGAGAATAATATAATAGAGTTGTAATGATACAATACATGTCATGGTACACTATTTCAAGGGGGAAAATTATGTTTGATTAACATTTTGATTTTTAGCTGAAGTAAGCAATTAAAAGTCCACAATACATATTGGACATCATACCACAATATGTATATTGTCTAGGGCTGCAACGATTCACTTGTCCTTCGATTCGGTTTGATTTTCGATTCAAGTCACTCGATTCGATTATTTTCGATTCGATTAACAGATCTGATAAAATACAATTATTTAGGTATTAAAATGAAAAATTGTTACAAGAAGATGTTATTCTATTGAATTCTGTTGAATTGGTTCCGTTGTGTTAATGGACGGCTTTTGGACGCAGGATTTTTTTCGGTTTGTGTGTGGTAAATCAGAAAGTTTTTATACAAATTCTGCCATGAAAATGATATTTGCCATCTCGGTTCGATTTTCGATCAACAAATTTCGATTCGATTCAATTGATTCGGTTCGATTCTCGGTGCATTGAACCGAATCGTTGCAGCCCTTATTTTGTCAGATTAAGAATCATGATTCTTGATATACTGACACAACTCTAATGCTAAACATAAGTCAACCGTACAACTTTGTTCTTCTTTGTTAATGCAAATCATTCTTTTGTTCATGTAAAGATATATCTTAAAGTTTCACCTGGCCAATCCCTTGTTCTGTTCCATGGTCTGGTAGCGGAGTCGTTCATGTCCAGGCAGGTCAATCACTCTCAGAGTTTTCTGAAAGAATACACCAAAATGTTTTGACATATTCAAAATACTCTCATCTGTTGTTTTTTTTTGTTGCATTTATCAAAATAAACACTTAAACTTCAACTTTTTGTTTAATAAAAGTAAAATCTGTTCTTAGTTTGTTATTTTCAATAATTCATGTTTACATATTGGATATTTTCACAATTGTTTTCACTTCTAATGGAATTATAATGCTATCTTTCTACTAAATACATCAATTAAAAGATGTTTTATAGCATAAGTTATGCTCATTGAAAAATGAATGAAAATAATGTTTAACTTACATTTGTGTTTGGAACACTGTATGTGCCCGAGTTCATCTTGATGGACGTGAAGGTCTCCTTGAAAGCTTTGTACACAAGCTAAAACAATGATTAATATATGGTGTCAAATATATATATATTACTGATAAGAAAAAGCGTCCAAATAGAATCACGTAAACAAATCAGGACAGAACTCAACAACAAAAAAAAAATTACAGATAGGGCTGAAAACCATTAAGACAATCTAGATCTTGTTCGTGTCAAATGAATGTCTTATGTCGAAAGTGCTATTACTTCTGGGAGGTCATACTCATAAAGTAGTGAGAGGATTATTATGTGGTGTTACTTTGAAACTATTGAAGCAATAAACCTGAACTTCTCTTTGTATTGTGAAACAAATAATTTAAGGCTTGACTGTAAAAAATCGGCGCCTAAGAAACCAGTACTATACACTTTGGAGTCTGATGTTTTTCTTGTAGGCGTGAAATGGTTAAATTTCATAAATTTTTAGTAAGTTCATACAAGCCTGAGAAATAATCCTCATCTGATCGCAATAAGAATGTTGACAGTGTTACAAACCTGTGAGAATAGAAGTGTTTTGCCAGCATCGCAAATTCCCAGTAGAAGGACTCCTCTCTGTTTATTTTTCTTGCCGCTCAGGAATGCGAAAAATACTGAAAAAAAAGAACAAACAAATGACAAACTCTTGATAATATAAGTACTGAGAACAAATCTTTACATTGTAATTTATTAACTTAATACAATGGGGAGTACTGCATTTTACAGTGTTCTTGTCATTATTAACTGTTTCCAAACAAGCTTAACAAATTTAACCTGAATGAATATATCTTATAGAAAATTTTTACAATTTTTCATGTAAAATCATTCAAATGTGCATATTAATCAAACAATTTCATTTGAAATACATTGGGGTAATGGCTTTCATCAATAGTTATTCATAGAACTAAAAATATGAAAATGATGAAATTTGGGTGATCATGTGGAATCTACAGGAATGAAACATATGGCATGAAAATGATTAATGAAATAATTTAATGACAAACGAGTCCACAAATTGAAAAAAAAGAAAATATTTACCTAGGGTCAACAATCCAACAACAACCGCCACTAATATGCCAATAACGGTTAAATCGCCGTCTTTAATGCCATTTTTTACATAGGCAATGTACTCGTCCATCCCATCCGCAGCCATCTTGAGAAACCAACGTGTTACTCTACTTCCGGTTTGATAATGAACCGGGATCTATTAACCGGGCGGTTATTTAAAGTTTTCCTAACAAGCCTAAGGCATTATATGGATAGACTGTCTCAATAATAGGCTAAAGAAAAACTTGTGACATTGTTATATAACATTGCGTTTTAATTACTCCATGTCAATTTAATAAAGCTTAAATGATTACTGTCATAAATTATTAAGTCTTTAGTTTTCTTTCCTTTCAAGTTTGTGAAACAAATTTGAAACTACAGGTTCTAGTGAAAATCAATTAATAACGATATCAATCTTCTTCTCTTTTTTTTCCAATATTACAAATTGATATTTTTTCAATTTTCTTATGAATTACAATTTACTTAATTGCAAAATTGTGTCAAGGCACACAGAAAATATTCAAGGTCAACACTATGTATCATATTTGGTATAACTTAGGCCATGACCTATATACAAATATTATATTATATGTAATATAAGGCAGCTTGATATGGTTTAAACATATTTATTTCTTTTCTAGAAGAACTGGATTGGTAAACAAGCTCAAAGCTTATCTGAATACCGCTCCAGATTTAGTAGATATCATTGTAACAGCGCTTCTCGAGTAAACTTAGTCAAATTCGACCATACAGTTTTCTAACTACATGGTAAATGCGTATTTGATCATTAATATTGTGTGAAATAGATGATTAATTTGGGATATATTCCTTCTCTTTAGCCTAACGATAGCAAAAGGCGATAACAAATGTACAGATTGATCTGTCTGATATATACATATATATAAGATCGATAAATATTTATGAGAACCTAAATTACTCTATTACTGTATTTCATGATAATTTATTTTCATCAAAAGTACAACAAACAACCATAAAATATTTTACGATCTTTTCTTTACATCCGTTTCATACAAATTATTTACCCTGCCAAAGTCAAAACCCGAAAATAGTTATCGGCGATAATAGATGCATATTTAACATATTGAATGTCATTGTTTATGACTTGAGATAAAAGGCAGAGGTGAGAAGATTAGATAGTCCCCCTTAGACCACTGATAGGGAAGGTATTTTTCGTCATTGTATATAGGCCTAAGATTAGATATTTAGCCTATTATAATTTCTTGTATCTTCATTTGGTTTGAGGTCTATATCAATATTTAACACAAAGCAATGGTAAACGGGTTTATGATTTAACCACAGTTACAATGAGGCGTTTATAAGTTCCCAGGCATTTATTTCCTTCCTAAATTTCTTTGTGTCATGTATTACTCGACGATCTAATTATTAGTGAAACCAATATGACCAGTCAAATAGACGTGTTACCATCCACATTACACTTTCCCCGATTACAGCCTAATCCGTCGAATTTTATATGTATTAATCACAAGATAATCAATAAGTTAATTTATATAAAAAGCAATACTATTGACAAGTGATGTGTGTCATTCTTGTTCATAATTTACTCAAAGTCTGAATACAAATTAAGACAAACATTTAGAAACATTATTAAAATTTAGCCAAATCCAAAAGTGTAGAAAATAGTTTATAAATTCCTTTATATACATTTACTCATAATATACAACATCGCATCATTCTAACAAGTCCAAACACCCCTTTTGTCTTATTTGGAACGTTCCAACGTTATGTAAGTCAACTAACAACTAAAATCACAGTACCGATCCGTCGAATGGATTTTTCTATTCTATAACTAGAAATTCGACGAATAGATATGCGACCCTTTCCCTTGGACATGTATCCCTAAATATCCGACAACGTGAAATATAGATGTTAATGTCTGGCATGTTACAATCTAGTTAAAACTAGCTGTAACGTTATCGTCCCCTTACTTAGGATTTAGGGGATGCTAACATTACAGCTAGTTTTCACTAGATTGAGAATGTTTAAGTTTCATTGAGCCATTCCTTTAGATAAGTCACATTGTATCTCTACCACATGTCTCACAGGAGGGTTGGTTGATTTCTAAAAATTATATATTAACCTTACTTACTTGTAAGTTCTAAAACATGTTACTGACACTGTATAGAGTATGGTAACATTGCGTTTGGACATGTCACCACCTTGTAGTACACCCTTAACATGCATGTCCTGGGGTTTCTTACAACTTACAAATCTTATTCTTCACTCAGCATAGATGCGTATATTGGTATTTGAGGTCCCTATAGAAGTAATCATTTCCTAAGAACAGTCAAAAGAAGTTGTATTGATGGACACCGTGACCAAACCATATCGGACGCTTCGTTATCCATGTAGTGATTTTTCGGAAGGTATATGAGTTTGTTATGTAATTTGGCTTTGGAGAAGTCGGATTTTGATCAAATGAACAAACTTTGATCCAAAAGATCTGAGGTATAACCCTTCCAAACTTCTGAGATAAATTAAGCAGTTTGGTGGAAGTCCAATCTAAATAAATTTATATCAATAGGTTTTATATACACAAAGAACTTAATTAAGCACCGCCCATTTTGTAAAATGAAATTGGGAGCTCTTTGAATATTGTGATATGTTTGATGTATTGACCACTCTAGATATAACAATTGCCGTTTTATTTATTATTTGATTGACGTAAAAATCCTTATAACACGAAATAATTGAAAATATGAGAAAAAATGTGAGACCACTGAAATTTGGCAAAATATAACTATTGTCTTTGGTGAGAAACCGCGCATGAAACTTTGGATTTTTTCAATCAAAAATAACCTTTTTGATCCCTAGTTGACATTCAATTAGAGAAACCTTTTTTATCATGCACGATAAAAGCCTAGCAGGACATTGAATTTTCAGTACTTTTTTCAACCATAATTGAGAAAATTTCAAAATTGTTCAAATCTGTGAGTGAATTTGAGATTCTTTGAGTTGGACTTGTGGGTCAAACACTTCTTCTCCCCTTAAATAAGCCATTATCTTAAAGAGTCGCCAGTTTTTTCTTAGGGAAGCTTTTTTTCAAATTTGATATGTGATAATTTTGTGATTTTGAAGGCTCATACTGCTCTAACGACTAACATTTCCTAAGAGGTCCTTACCTAAAATCATCAATTCAGTCAAGAGAATTATCATTACCATATTGCAGCAAAAAAAATTTACTTTCATTTTCAGTTATATGTAAACTTGAATTTTCAAAAATACCAAGTTGGGGGAAATAAGTTATCCAGAGACAGTGAATCGTAAATTGAGTGAAGTTTTCATTTCTACACTGCTAAATGATAGTTCTATCGAAAAACCCTAAGTATTTTTCTGGAACCTTGTATGGTTTATTAGCAGAAGCTTATTTTCTGAAAACATTGGTGGTGCTTAACTAAGTTCTTTGTGTATATTATGGAATACTGTTGAACAGTAAAACCGAATATATTAAACCTGTTGATCTAAATTTATTTGGATTGTGGGAAGTCGGACATGTGAAATTCAAGGTCGACAAATGCCGAATAAAGGAGCCTTTTTGTTAACGCTTCATATGTTGTACAAATATATGCAAAAAATGACCGTGATATTGAGTCATATACACAATATAAGATATGTGTAGCGATGTGTGGATTTGATATGTTGATCAATAAAAATATGTAGATGTTTCTTATGTGGTTTAATATCGACGTGTAGATGTGTGTTTTTTTACTTTCAACTTCAAAGGATATAAATCTTCAGCGCTTTCCATTGAAATGGGATTTACATTTCTTGGCGCTATCCATGTACATTTCCTTACCATTTATTTGGAGAAATCAGTAATCATCATCAAACAAAACAAGGACAACATTTGATAAACGTGTTTATTTATTGAAAAGTTTTAAAAACATGAAAATGCAGTTTTTGCACACGATGCACATATTTTCTTGCAGCAAACAGACATGACAGCAGATTGGGAAAGAAATAGATAATGATAAATAGCACAAAATAGAAACTTCATGTGAAAATAGAATTCGACTTAACTTTGACACTAACATAAATACTGTTATTGAATACTGTTAACATTATATTGAGATAATAATATAGTGCCTGCCCGAAAAACGTTTTATTTGTTATTAACTGAGATAAAGTTGAAAAACATGTTACCCTTGAAAACTCACGTATCATTTGAATTTCCAGTTACCCTTTACACCTAAAAAACCAACATTCGATTAGTCGTAGATCAGCAGTAACTTAAGTCTTTTCAGATAAGACGTCGTCTTAATTTGGTTTGTTAAATTTTGAGGAAAGGGAATACTGATTTCATAAGGAAATGCCAAGTGGTAAAATCTACAGTTTGATTACAATGTTATGACGTCACTTCCTATCCCGGTGTATAACAGGCTAGTTTTAGCAATGGTGATATCATAGTCACTAAAGCTCTAAGTACTACTTAGCGATGTTTGTTTTTTTCACTGTCAATATCTGAAAAACTCATTTGTACATCGCGTTGTTTCTGACTTGAGCAATGTGACCTTGTTATTGATCATTCACCGTTACATGAATTAAAACAATCAGCGGCCAACTTAAATATGCAAACGTTCCAATTGTCTTCTAACCGTCGCTGATTGGTTGGACTTCAAAGGTCATCAGACCCGTACTCAGATCGGAAGCAAAGCGATGCACGAGTGATAGAGAGCTTGTTTCAGTGTAGGACTACTCTCAGAAGAGTCGTGATTCATGACTGTATAAGATAGGAGCCTTTAAAGGGGCAGTAGCACGTTTTTAGGGGAAATATAAGGTGATGTCATGAAAATGAAAATTAATGGTTCCAAATGAAAGGCAATGTATTTAAACTAAATGGAGCAGTAATAATTCAAATATAAAATGTAAAGTTCAGCCATGCGATTCCTTTTTCTTACACAAAATGAATTAAAGGTGTTCACACAAAATTGGCCGCCAATGGATTTTGTGTAAATCTTCATACTTTGTCCTCTGACTAGGGGTGATTGACTTGTGTGATGAGATTTTTTACACTGTCAAAGTAATACATTTAACATTAACTTACAATTATCAGTGAAAATTTTAAAATATAAAATTATCAAAAAACGTGCTACTGCCCCTTTAATACAGTCTAGATTTTAATTTCACAGGTTTAGATTTACTGAATGAAAAGCCCAAAAAATAAAGTAACACAATTGAAGGTACAGTCATTGATTTAAATATCTTATAGAAATTGTTTTACTCTACTCCAAGAACTATTCGTATACGATTAGATAAAATGAAACCCAAATGCTTTGGTAATGTTATACAAAAAGAGGTAAACGGAGATACGGAAGCTCACGGATCAACCACCACTGTATACTAGCAAGCAACGTGCAAAACATTTCCAGGCAGCTTCAAATTGATTTTATAAAGGTTACCCATACGTTAGAAGCATATTAAGCTTCTCTGGATCAATTACCAAGTCTACATAACACTATCCTGTCCTCAATTTCCTATTTTTGTTACTTATTTGAGATATTTATTGTTTGCAATCGTCGAAAGAAACCTCATCTGATCCTTGGATCAAAGGTGACTAATAGGTACCCTGAAAATGACAACACTCCTATGTCAATTAATTATATTATTGGTTAGTTGTCATCGCGGTAATTAAACAATTATTTTCCAACGAGCTAAGACTACATGATTTAAATGAATAGCACCTCTTACTTTTATCAATACACCAAGGCACCATTGCAAATCCTTTCATTCCTTTGATAAAGAAACTGCAGTCTGTCATTTGTAGAACAATTGAGACTCTGTCTCAATAACTTGTAAAGAGAAAGTGTAATCATTTCGAATTATAAGTACGCTATGTATTGCATCTATATTTTCATAGTATACAATAGTGCCTTAAAGTTTCGGACATTTCTATAATAAGATTAGACAGATGCATGGCTAAATAAAGCTTAGCAAAAAGGTAGGCCTGTGTCAATGCTGAACTATTTCGTTGCCATCTTCCTACGCAAAGGATAAAACGCCAGTTTCCGAACTATCACTTTTATACCATGCTGCCGACCCTTGAGTTTTCTTTGCTGATATCAGCGCCCCTACAGGCGATTGTTAGCAACCTTCAGTTACTTTCTGATTGGACTATTGCTATCTCTTATAGTAAGCTAGAGAGCAAGCACAGAAAACCCATGGGCATGCAGCAAGGCATAAAACTTACTGTTCGGAAAGTGGCGTTTAAGCCTTTGGTTAGGAAGATGTTTCGTTACTTGAATGCTTAGATATAAAATGCGTACGTTTGAAATAATACCATATAGTAAAGTCAAAGTGATTTAAAGGCAGGCAAATAACGTAATGGTCTCAAAATCATGTAACAATGACAGTGAAATACACATTCAAACAAAACAAAAAGTTCAATTATAAAAACATCGTTTGAGATGGCAACATTGAAGTGCTGTATACTGACCCAAGGAAAGTCAAGTATATATTTTGTGTTTGCTTCGCACAACAATGGTCTAACAACATTCAGTTTTCGTTACGTATTCACAAGTATTTTTTTTTCATTTGACATAATAAACTGAAAATAGGTATCAAACTATATATTTGATATGATTTACTAGCGTATGAAAAAAATACATAACAAAATAGACCCTAACATCTGATAAAATAATAGGGGAAATACACTTAGGATTTAATACGGAAATGTATGAAACATACATATAATCACATCTGAGAGGAGTAATATGACATTACAAGCACATCATTGGCTCTGACGGGTTTGAGCACATCCAATGGTCGTTTGGTTTGTACTTCAACTTGGAACATGGCTGTAGACAGCTCTTATCTTCAACAGGATAAGCGCAAGCGCCTCCAGCCATGTTGTTCTATTGCATCAGTTCCTTGCTGTAGCTGGAAGAAACGAAACAGTTCATTAAATAATGATAAACAGTTGTCTATAACGCTGCATCAACGTATATAAACCCACAAATCTCCTGACTTCTATAATCAGGTCAAATGTCTTGTTTCGAATACGATGAAATGACTCGTAAAAGCAGAGTTACCCGAATGCAATCTAAATAAATTTAGATCCAAATTTATTTAGAGTGACCCGAATGCAAAGCCCGTTGAGTTCGAGATATTTCCAAGCTTCTTTGATAACTACTTTTCATTTTCTTATATAGACATGAATAACCGGCCGTCAGTTATACAGCGAATTTTGTCTGATAGATACAAAATTGAAGGAGCTCTGTAAGTCCAAATACGCTGACGCAGTATGATGCAATGGACTATCTCAATTGTCAAATCAAAGTAATAGTCAATGAAAATTCAGGTTGTCAAGTTTTGATGCTTGCACTGCTGTTATCTTCAAGGTATTTTAAGTATAGCTGGTATATAATGTCAACACAAAATTAGCTTATTTACAACAAACACCAGTCTCAATTTCTTTCCTATCAACTTGAATAAGACTCCCAATCCCAAGCAGTATATTGAGTATTATTGGGTCAAAATTACCCTGGTCAAAACTAACCTAAGTTATACTTGAGGCGCTAGTAGTAAATACGTTTCACCTAATGATCATTTTCAACGTGAATGTACACCTTTTAACCGTCAATGTAACATACAATTCTTCACCAAAACCACTCGGCAATACGCAAGGTCACACTACAGCAAGGATATAGCTACTTAATCTGGTCAACCTACTTGTAGTTAGCTCTGCTGCTGTTGAACTTTTGGGGAGGGCAGTTTAAGAAAGTCGTAGAGTTCATCCGTTTCGTTTGCTTCCATCAGCTCAGCAAATGTCTGAAATAATAATGATTACTGGTATTACATTATATGAACTAAGGCTTAATTGTCAGATAACATACAGATCAGGATAAAGTGACTATTTTCAAATTACGTTTGAGGCATTCGTTAAGATACAAAATACAATCTTGCACATGACACACATCTTTAACTTCTATATCGAATATTTAATGTAACGAAAAAGAATTATTGTTACATTATTAACCTATTTCAGATGTGTTTTAGTTCAGTTCATGAACGGTATGTTCTTAAACGCAAGCTGCACATAGTCATCTTCCTCACGTCCATGCCATTTGTAAGTGTAAGCAACAGTGGATTCTTCGTTGTCGACAGACAACGAAACAAAATCATATCGATATATTCAAAATACTGGAGAGTAAGAACTATACCCAGACTGAGAGATACCTGACGAGTGAGTGAGTTGGGGTTTAAGGTGTTGTCAACAATTTTTCGATACTTGACGAAGGCTTTGTCTGAATCTCAGAATTAGAACGTGAGAGTAAGAATAGCATAATTCTAACATTTTAAGGGAACCCTTTTCAGTCACTTACCCCACAGTACACGTCGCCATTTGTGACCTGAGGGGGGAGTCCCTTTTCGTTTTGCATTATGTCCCTCATCCTGATCTTCACCTCCTCTGACGAAGCTACGTCATACGACTCAAACTCGATCTTCTTCGCAGTTAGGATCTGCTCCACTTTCCTTTGTTCGTTACATATCTGCAAGAAAAGTATGACAATTGTTGAATGGAATATCATATGATCTTCAATGAGGAAAATAGTGTCAACTTCAAAGAAAACACCTGTCAACTCTCTCATTGCTCTCTACACAGATTACCTAACGACCTGTGAATATTTATACTTGATTGAGATTACCGACAAAGATATAACCAATACTTGGAATTTATTTATATAGTGTATTAATGTATCAATGTATTTAAAAATCACAAGGGCGTCAATTTGGGTACGTCATAATGAGGTTATATAAATACCATCCTGTTACATTAGCGTATTGGTGTCCCCTTAGCTCTTTCATATACCCTGATAGTTATCAAGCTAAATGCCTCGTTTCATTATCAGGCGGTTAATGATGACTACAGGTGGCATTTGCTTGCTTTCCGCCCATGCAAATCGTTATCCGATGAACCTGAAGTTGCCCCTGAATTGTTATCACCTGGAAAGTGCCGCTACCGCTGGATGAGAGGAATTTCATTGGTTGGTTATATAAAGAGCCTTGCGAGGCTTTTGGCTCGATAGCTATCAGGGATACTGGTTATGGTTTGTGTCACATAGTATATTGCAATTTCATATTGACCGTTCACAGTTGTTATACTGATTTCAACACCTTGTGGATAATTAGCATTGTCATGACTAGTGATGCCTACAATATTATGAGGATGATAAACCATGTCATTACTACCGTCAAACAGCAATGGATAATGAGTTTTGACTGCCTTCAGTGTCATTTTGATTACATTGCAAAAAGGGAATCAGACAGGACGTTGATACTAGCAATCGTTATATATGCAATGATTAAAGATTAAAGTTACGGAATTTAAGAATATTTCCTTTTATCACAAGGATTTATTTACTTGAATATCAAATGACTAACGGTTACATAGGTTTACAGTAAGGAAATGAGTTCATAACAACATATTCAACACATTGCGTTCGCTTCAATATATGGAAATATAAGAGATTTCAACTTTAGTAGGAGTTCTCATTGCATACCAGCTGGTGGATAAAGCTAATAAATAACGGGATATTGACATCAACAGCTGTAGCAGTGGTTTCATTATCGCCTAGTCAGGAAGGAGTTGTCAATCACTCGAATCCCATTGTCCAGATCCGGTCATAGTCAGTGCTAGGCGATCACAAACAGTGTTTTTGATGTACCAGAATGCAACTTGTCTAAGGCAAAGGTGTCAAAGTCATTGTCTCAGTTTGAAAGCAAATTTATGCAAACCAGGGAAATAGTTTTATGTTGTCATTGGAAGATCAATTTGATTTAAAAAATGTTTATCTTCAGAATTTGATTTCAAGACCATTTCCAAATACAAAAAGCAGGTATATGTCCAGTCAACGTACACTGAAGTCCGTATTTCCCGTCAACGTACACTGAACGAGATATGACTTTACAAGAAGTGGATACCTACATTAACCAATTTTTCTGGTTATCAGAACTGAACCTGAATATTGCACCAAATTTAGTATTCAAATATAATGCAATATTTCGCAATATTCAGCTCATGAATTGCAATAATATTGAGTCAACATCCAGCTGTCGTTTCGTTATGCAATTTAAACATTACATATTTGATAAAATGCCTTTCGGGTCCCTCGACAAAAAGATCATTACTAAAAATACCATTTGAAATTAAAGTTTAATTACATATTCATAACAAAATGTCTACTAATATTGGTATCACAACACAAAAGAATGTCCTTACATGTTAAGCATGCCTTAAAACAAGATATATGAAGAGATATAGATACGTTTGGCTTGAAATTAGTTGGTGGTGTGGGTTGCATTGCGTTACGAGAAAGTATTGCAATAATAATTGTATTGCATAATCTTCATTACGATATATTGATATTGCGATGAAATTGCACAGCCCAAATCATAACAGCAATGTTTTACAATGGCATAACTTAAACTAACCCATGTGTACAAAACATACGTTTATAAACAAAACAGAGTAAAGGTATTAGTAGCTGAATCACCTAGTCTTGTATACAACCCGTAAGGTGTTGCTGAACGATATATGACTCGTGTTGTATTCGAGGAAATACGGTAGCTCAATATTGCACAGAAGTGCAGCGTGCTTTCTTGCACAAGTGTCATATACCGGTAGGTGAACAAACAAATTATTCCCCGATGTGTTATTAAATATTTGCTTTGAGCGGCGGTTACCCTAAGGGCGAGAACACCAGGACAAGGAATGCAACCTCGTCTCCAGGCAAACAGAGACACAATAGAAGAAGCTATAGCTTATGAGAGTAGATATACGTAGTTGACCTTGTTTCTTCCTGTATATCCAGGCGTGATTGAAATTGCTGAGTTTGCAATTCTGACATGCCTGGCTTTACTAATGTATGGCGTCGAGTGGATTTAATAGGAAGTGACAACATCCGTTACTGTTATTCTACCAAATTATACATGTTTATTTAGATGAAATTGTCCTCATAACTACTTATATTAACGGTAGATTGCTTGCTAACAGTATATTTTGTACCTTATATAAACGGTATTTGACGTTTGCTATGTACATATTTTGATGAGTTGAGTGTTAAGTTAATACCTTGCGAGATGTTTACAAGTTATTCAAATAAGGAATGTTCAGTGTTAATTTAGTAATATCCAATTAGAATGTATTACTTGGCCTGGTAATGACCTCTCTTATGTATTTGCAAACAAAATACAAGAAAGAAACTGGTTACAATAAATTCTCTAATAATTCGACCCTCAAATTCTCAAAAGATCTTTAGAAAATGTCTATGGTTGAACTACATTTCCCTTTTCATTGCTCATGAAACTGAGTTCAAACAATGGTTGAATCATAGGTAGGTGCATCAACATTCGAAAAAACATTTTTGGTCGAATTATTGGAGATGACGAATTGTTCCTGAACTAATGGTGAAATTACGGTATTCACATTGTCATTCCCTTAGCTCAATGCGTACCTTGCAAGAAAACTTATACCATAATGGGGTTTACTCTTTCTCTACTTGCATCCACAAATCTAAATATGCAATGTCAAATTGTCCCTTGAATAAAGTATACACAGTAAACATATATCAGACACAATTTATATGAAGTATGTGAAACGGAGCATAAATACCTCCCTTGATAAATCACCGATAGTACACACTATGATAGATGGTCGTTGTCGACAAGTATGCTACTTATGTCATTTTAACGTCAGTAATTCCAAAAGCTCATAAATGTATTTGAGGTCTCTTGATTCTTCAATCTCTTTTATTCTATTTTTCAAATATTCCATCTTACGGACAGTCAATTCTAACTAAGGGTTCATGCACGTAGCTTATTATTTTAACAATAAGACTCTGAAATGAAATCGTCAATAAAACTAAAATTTCGATAAAATGAAAGTTCATTTTCATTCTTTCATCATCTTATAGACTTGCTTAAAGGGGCAGTAGCACGTTTTTTGATAATTTTATAATTTGAATTTCTCACTAATAATTGTAATTGAATGCTAAATGTATTATTTTGACAGTGTCAAAAATCTCATTACACAAGCCAATCATCCATTGTCAGAGGACAAAGAATGAAGATTCACATCAAATCCATTAGCGGCCAATTTTTTGTGAACACCTTTAATTCATTTTTGTAAGAAAAAGGAATCGCATGGCTAAACTTACCGTAATATACTGGAATTATTACTGCTCCATTTAGTTTAAATACATTGTCTTTCCATTGAAACCATTAATTTTCATTTTCCTTCCATCACCCTATATTCCCCTAAAAACGTGCTACTGCCCCTTTAAGCTTTTATCTTATCTAAGGGTCTGGCTGACTAGGACCTGGTTAATAAGACTCTTATAAATGACATATATCGATGACCTTGTTGAATTCTCGGCTTGAAATGCAGTTGCTAGTTTATTCAGTGGCCCGTAACAGTTATATTTGGTATTCCATCGGGTAAATAAGTAGCGGTTTCGGTCTCGCTCTAGTGACTTCTATGATATGCATCACTGGTTAAATAACAGTTTGGGTATCTGCAGGTTGCAATACAGAAGTTGACTTTTCATAGAACTTGTTCTCCTTCGCTCCAGCGGATGTGGTTTACGCATGCGTGGGTTGGGTAGTTCGTGACTCCATCAACATATGCATAGTCTAAAAACATTTGTAATAAACACTCAAAATGTTACAATAATGATAGAAGGTGACGCATTTTTCTTTTTTCAGGAGGTTTTCCTTTAACTATACTATATGATTGATTGGAATGACGTAATTTATGTTTATCCCTTAAAGAACCTATCCTATCGATCTTTGGTCTTTGTTTTAAGCGACTGTGCGTTCTTCTTAATCAAGTTAAAAATGTTAATCAATAAATACGTCAACCAGGTAACTTGTTTCAACTTGGATGCGTCAAAAAATGTTGATACAATATATGTTTAAACTGGAATGTGCCCTTGAATTTCGTATCGACAAAACAAAAATATCCCGATAAACTATCTGTTAAACGGCCCGACCGACTGATAATCATATGTATGCGACCTCGCCTGGCTTGGGCACATGCACAACAATAAGTGCAACCTGTAGGCTGCTGATAGTCGTTTACGTGTATACTACGTCCTCGAAATACGACTTTCAACCATACACCCAGTCGTGATGATTGCCACAACCAGAAGGTGACCATCAAGGTCATCCAATGTGCGGTAAATGCAGAGAAGTACGGCAGTTATAACTGAGAATTCAGCATATACTGCATACCAATTCTCAAGATGATAAGATATTGAGGATGACACCGCCAACCCATTCGTTCTACAGGATGGTCACAAACCTCAAGAGGTAGCGGAGTTGAGCGGACCGTCGTTAACTGACCAAGAGAGGACCGGATGTAAACCCCAACGAGCACGTCTGGGATGCACCTTGTCGGCGTCTTTAAGGGGAAATTCAACTCCTCACCAACATTTCAGTGAGAACAGGGCAAAGGAATAAAACAACCTATCGTTGTAATTCTTCCTTTAAATGATGAAATGACCAGGCAAAGTGGCCAAGAAGTGGTTGATGTGAAGTGGTTTTCATGTTCGATATAGGAGAGGATTCCGTCAACACTGCAATGCGTTTGATTTAGCAATGTGTTGACGTTTCTTTTAAATGTGTTTACCCGTACGTTTCATTTATCTTTATTTTACATAAAGTAATGTCTTTACATTCTCTATCTTCGGTCATATTCGAGACAAGATATGGGCCTGTCTTAAAGGATATCTTTATGAATGATTAGAGATAAATGACACTATCGGCACTTCTCAAAGATAACTCAGAGAACTCAAGACACAGTTAATAAAGTTAAGGCTATTGAAAAGACTAAATAAAGCTTGAAGGCTGATGCATCGAACGTTGATAAAGAAACGCGTAAGAAAAATAGGGAGCTTATGTTGTGGCGTTTGGGTTACGAAGCATAAAACAATGCCACATTTAAGGTTAAAGGTCACAACGAACTTCCGGTGAGATCATGAAAACAATGTCAAAGTGACATTTGTCACTCCTGTTTCAGTTTAGCTGATAAAATATAGGCCCTGAATTTCCTTATATTTCCAAGGATGACATTTGATTCAAATATAAAATCCTTTTAAAACTAGTTATTTATAAAATAAACAAAAAATTTTTTAAATAACCTAACTGAAATAAAAGAAAAATATTTTGTGTTGAGCGAAGTATAGGGAAGGTAAAATTTTGATGAGATTGAATAGTCAAGTTTAGCCCTGTTGAATACTATTTGATAGCATTGTTGGTTGTGTTTTAAAAGCAATGAATAGACTTCAAATGAGAATCAACAAAAAAGCTACATATGAAATAAAAAAAGATATTAAATAACTGTTTTTTTTATATTTTATGATAAAAAAATAAATTTATTTATCATATACAAATAGCATATACAAAATGTATGTAGGGCCTACAATGTATCTTTCCTGTCTGGCTCAGGGCATCAGTTTTTTAAAAAGACTTGACGAATTTAAGAAATAGTTAATAATCTGTATTATAAGCAGGAAATTGAGGCAGATATTGCGGAACTTGGTACAAGCTAGACTTTTTCCTCATTCATACAAATGTAGGCCTACATGTATATAAAACCAATTGTGTCCGTTTTTATGTTGTTTCGATTGGGACAATATAATATCCCGTTTGTGCCGCTAGTTTTCCTCTGTAATATTCAGAGCGTGACAACAGGGCCAGATGTTGTTGAAGATCTATCAACAAAATTTAACAAGTTTTAAAACAACTAACTAGGAAGTATGCTTCACAAAAACTTCAATAATAAATCAACATGATTAATGCGAGCGAGTTTGCTTTCCGCGTTTTAATCCCTCTTTAGCCGTCACGTTGATGTAATATTTATCAGCGCGTTATATCGAGGGAAAGAATAACATCGGGGGAACGGTGTTCGGTTTGTCACGTATGCGAGACAATACCCCCTCCCCCTCCCTCCGCCCCCAAATCCCCCTGAAATGTGACCGTAAACCCCCAGGTCAATTCACCAAGTTTGCTTGAACTGTCACAGCAGAATTCTTAAAATATTACCCAACGATCGTAGCCATTTTATAGCTGTTTGGTATTTAAACATGGTTATTCAATGCAATATTTTGAGGGTGCTATAAAATTAGATAGTGACCTCTCGGTGTGGAGAATAAACGAATAAATTCCTCGTGTGTGTGAAATGATAACAATAATCTCGTTCGTGTAATCTACATCCCGGTGTGAACGACTGAGATACGACGAAGGAATCAGTAAAACTAAAAGCGTGCATTGAGTCACTGATTATGCTAAACATGGATACTCACTTTAGACGAAATGCTACTGACGAAAAGCGAGATCTTTGCATCATCTGATGACATGGTCCAGTCTTTCGTGAAATAATTTTATCCAAAAATGTCGACAGCTTGTACTAGTGTCTGATGTCAACAAAGGCCCAGTGTCTCGCGAGGCTAACAGATAACCTGTGTAAGTTCGTACTATCGAGTTATGACTCTAAAAAATATTTGCACTAAGGGAGATAACCACCGTAGGACAGAAATGAAAACTCCACGGGCCGAAAGGTGGCCTTCTTGATTATTCAATGGGAAGAGGATGTTTATGGTATTGAAATTAAGAACAGTGTTATTTCAAATCTAGAGGTAAATGAACTAAATTATATACTTCATTCGATAATAACCAGTTTTATTCAAAATCAAAGACAACTTTTATGACACATGAATAACGTCAACGTGTTTTAGATGTCGATTATCAAACTGTCACATTAGGCCTATACTACTCATAATTATGTAGTAAACTACGAAATTCATTTATATCTAATAAGTTTTATTTTAAAATCCATTGATATATACATAAGAACAGAGACAGAATTCAGTCTAGCATGTTATTTGTTTTCATTAAGAGAACGTCAACAATAGAGGCTTTTTTTTCTAAGAACAAAATAGGGGGGAAGTTTGAAATTTGTAACAGGATACCTGAAGGGGGCTATGACTACATCTTGAAATGTAACTCAGTAATGTTAATCTAAAACCTTTTGATTTTAGGGTAAATGAACATAGCGTATGATACAACCAATCAACAGATGACTCGTTAAAATAATTCTTGAAGAATCTATTGAAATGCTAGCACGTTACCTACTAAAGAGTTGTTGAAATACTTGACTTTTAAAACCGAAAATGTAGGAAATATATGCTAAAACCATGTCGGATGATCATTAAATAGCTTATATATCTACAAAGCCATGATTCCAAGGAAACAGCATGTAACAGACATCCCAAAATAGGCTTTTAACATAGTGAACTGCTCATGATTGACCAATCAAAACAGTCCTAATGTAAGAAAGTATACACAATTCTAAATTTACTAAAGTTTGATTGAAATAAAAATTCGTGAACAGAACAAGTAAACCGTTAAAACACTATACGCTGGAATTCATTCATCCTCAAAACGAAACATGATTTCGAAACAGGTTTATGTTGTTTTGGGGACGAAGAGAAAGTCATGCGTCTCATTACATGAAACAGAGCCCGGGGCATTTATCAAGAGGTGTATCTATCTGTACAGTGATCCACTGTGAATGTTAGGTATTTGGTTTATTGGTTAACTTCTATACGCCTCATTGAACCCCGCTGTATAATATAACACATGGGTAGGGGCCGACCCGACATGCAGACAGACAGACAGACAAATGTTTATTAAAGTCTCACCCCAATATAATATATAATACAAAAGTAAGAAATGTAAAATACAAAAAGGGCCGTCCACATGTGGGATTATGAGAGACTATATTAAAAATATACATATAATGCCAAGTACATAAACACCATAAAACCATTGTTTTATTTAAAGATACAGGTAAAGTTTATAAAATAAAAGGTTATGAGTATAATGCACTTTTGTAATGCATGTAGTATACGGTGATACTATACTTAACCTATACCCCTCCGTCGGATTAAAATCTGTTCCGAGGAATATAAGTTTTAAAATATTTACTCTACGGGAATCGAACATGTTACTTCGATAGGTATCCTCTCCATTTAGTCCTAGTGTAGAGGATTCAATATCTCCGTGCAGTTAGTATTTTGAATATTTTATTCCTCGGAACTAGGCCGATTTTAACCAGACTGCTATACCCCTCAGAGAGATACACTTTGTTATTATCTCATCGTAAATAAGGTGAGATTTATCACATGGAGTTATTGAAAAACTCTGTTCCGTAGGGATTGGGAAAGGCAGGGACCATGCATAGGCCATTTTGCACATTGGATAAAAAAAATGGCCCAATAAATTTTTTAAGTTTGTAATTGATATAAAGACAAAGGCCTATTTGATTTTCAGAAATTACTTTAATTCCTGAAAATGACCTTTTGTCGAAGCTGTTTTTCCGTGATTGCAAAGTAGACCTATATTCGTTATAACCTCTTGTGCATGTTTTACGTCGAAGCCAGATATGTGAAAAGTTTATTTACGACGCCATTAAAAAACCCAACCTCACCTGACAAGTGACATACTTACTATTAAAAGTGAACAACAAGCTATCGACTGTCTAATCTTTTTGTTCCTTACAGAGTTATGGCCCCTATAAAAGATTGTGTTGATCATTTGAAGCTTCGTATAATCATGCAAAGTGCTTGTAGTCTCTCACAGTGCTCTGTCAGTTGAGTCGTACAAATGTCGAGATGAACTCGAAATATGTTGTCAAGCTAAATGAATTTGGGGGAAATAAGTAAACTTCCTGGGGAGAAAAGGGAAATTAACGTGTCTTTTTGAACGTATTCATGCAGGTTGAATATGAAATAAAAGTGTTCAAACAAACATAATATGGACGCAGGAAAACACTACATTCCATTTCCAATGCTCTAGGAGAAATATAATAAATGGCTTTTATATCAATGATCTTTATTGAATGACAAAAGAGGAAAAATAACATGCTACACGTAAATTCTTTACTACATTCTGCTCTTTGATCCTACCATTACATGATAACCACTAAGTTATAAAATTGCGTAGATTGCTATTTCGTGGACACTATTAATGAGGATGCTTATACATGAGCAACATATAAATATTTAAAAAAAAACATCATGACTAATTTCATCTTCATTAACATACATTTTTAAATTCTATATAGCTGAGACAACTAGACTTGCCAACATTTTCTAGACTTCTTGGTCTTGGGTCTAAATGGCTGACGTTATCTACGTCATTTACATTAAATGAGCAGTAGCACGTTTTAAGGGGGAACATAAGGTGATGTCAGGAAAATGAAAATAAATGGTTTCAATTGAAAGACAATGTTTTAAAACTAAATGAAACAGTAATAAATCAAATATATAATGTAAATTTCAGCCGATTCTTACACAAAATGTCTATAGAAGACCTGCTAGAGGCGATCGTGAGAGGATGTAAACGACACCAAGTGTTCACCACGTGGAAGAGATTTCAAACAGTCAGGAACAGCTGACTCATAATCCATGACCTAACAAGTGGTCACTATCCAGCTGGTCAAACCAACATCATTAAAATTTGATACGTTAACCCTATCAGTGCCACGAGGCCAAATATGGTAGAAGGGTGTAATGTTATGGCGAGAACGGGGTATGTGATATTCGATATATGGGAGACAAGTGTCCTGGTGCGAAATGGTGACTTAATTGATCCTGACGAATTGGATATTTGAAACCGTAGAAGTAGGATGTTTGGAATTACATAATTCATTTTGTTGAGGTTCGATTAGGGGTTTATTAAATCTCGTTCCTCCTTTTTGCAAATAATTATTTTCGGTTTAGTATTGATTCTGTATCACGTCAAGACGCACACATGGGAAATCGCAATGTTTGCTTAAACCAACAAAAACGGAAATATAACTATAGATGGAACGAAAACAAACATGCCATTTTTACGTTCAGTAACAACAGAATAAATGTAAGAATAAAATAGATATGCAAATCGCTGCTGAAAAAGATTACACTACTCATACAATGAGGAACGTGTATGATAAATGTGCCATCATCAAGACTTACAATTAGTCTCTGAAAAATAAACCTCGAAAGCAATTATTCCGTTGATTGGTTGAATGTAAATAAATACATCTCAAATAAATATTCATTCAGATCAAGACTTATTTTAAAAGAGGTAAATCTTAATGGCAAAATATATTTACCCTCAGCATATGTGTTAGACCAGAGACCCTAAATACAGTATATAATGTCCTTGGTTAGACAAAACATTAATGTAAGTGTGTATCTAAGCCTTTGGTTAGACTGCATAATCTATTTACCATCATCTTGACAACATACTATTATGAAAAAGTTTAGTATGTACGATTCACCTTAATGTTCAAACTATCCACTACGTTCAAATTCAACCAGTCCCATAGAGGTACAGCGAAGTTAACAAGAAACTCTATACTTCCATGACACAGAAGCTTCCAAGGCCACAGACATCGCGCCTCTTCGACGCCATGTTTTCAATGGGGAACTTTGGAGGGGTAGCGTCTCCATAGAGTCTTAGAGTACCAAAAATAAAGAATTCTTACCGATTTGTTGAATGGACAGGATGTCGTGAAGAGCTGTATAGACATATCGGAATGTTAGACACCAAACACAGGAATATCTCGATCACAAAGTTTTCCAGTTTCTTATGAAGACCCCCCTGGTGTCACGTGATCCCCTTTCAGAGACTGCCAGTGCTTCCGTGCAGATGTACACAGTAGACACTCCTACACAGCAGATACTGCATTGCAGTGGGGGTGGGGGAGGGGTTAAGAGGGTGGGGGTGGTTGGAGGAGGGGGGAGGGTGGTTTGGGAGGAAGGAGAGGGGAGAGAGTGGTTGATCCTAAAGCTCGTTCTATAGATGGTTGATTTGTAACACAACTTATTATGATTTAAACATATTTATTTTAAAAAAGAAAAGGATTAGTAAACAAGCATAAAGCTTGATTATGTTAGTATCGCTCCAAATAAAACTTATTATGGTAATTTTTGGGCGAAATGCTGCCAATGATAAATTCAAGATATATTTGCCGACTTTTCTTCAAATCTTTTAGAGACTGGTTTTGGAGGTGTGAGAGAGGAGAGAGTGGTTGATCTAAAGGTGGTTCTATTGACGATTGATAGTTGTCAAGTTTCATTTTTTGTTCCCTGCAAACCTGTTTATGATTGCGCTTTATGATCGAAATGATGCTTCTAGCGTTAAATACCGCTCCAAATAAAATGTATTATGGTTAACTTTGGCGAAGTGCTGCCAATGATAAAATCAAGATATATGTGCCGACGTTTATTCAAGTGTTTTGGAGATTGGTTTGGCAGGTGGGAGAGAGGAGAGAGTGGTTGATCTAAATGGTGGTTCTATTGACGATTGGTTCAGTCAAATTGTTGTTCTCTGTAAACCTGTTTGTGATTACCTTTATGAACGAAATGATGCTTACGTTAAATTTGAGATATATTTGCCGACGTCGCCCCAGCTTTATTATTCGCAGAAGGTTATATAATGAAGTAAGAGTTGAGACCGGGAAATAACATTCAAAAGGTGTATCTACTATGTTTAAAGTGAAAGGTCACCGAAATGGCCACTAACAAGATCTCACTGGAATAGTACTCATGTCAGAAACGGCTCGCTGTACGAATGACAAGTTTCATTTGGTTTGAGTGAGATTGACATAAATGTACGCTGAATCCAAATGCCGAAAATACAGCAAGCAAATGTATTGCATTCATTAAAACCACCAGGGGAAAGGAGGGGGTAATGAGAAAGTGGGGGGAAATAGGATACGGCTTAAAATATAATTTAAACACACATTTACACATCATAACGTTGTAAAGTAACCCTCAAGTAAACAAATTCTTGTTTCCGAATGCCATATAGACCTTTTACCGGATTTTAAAAAAAAGACATCTCAATAGTTTTTCGACGCATTTGAGCTTATTTAAGTGATTCTATTACCATATATAACATAGTGTCACCGATGTAACAATATACTATAGTAATACACGTATTATCTGGTTAATGTGAAAAGCGGCGCGTTCGGTTTCACATTCAAAGTTTACTCGTTATCAATCCAGTATAACATGTCTCTGATTTTATACACACTATAGGTTAATCTCCTTGGATAGTGATTAGGATGACAACTTTGACGAATGATCACTTACTGTAGAAAGAGTTTATGTGCACGATTCTGCATTTTGTATATATATATGAATATTTTTATAGCGCGCATATCCATCCACTCGTGGTTGCTCAAGGCGCTTACATTGTATATCCATTTTTATATATGCTAGACTAACATTTAGTCACAGGAACCCGATATCGTAAATAAAATGTAGGTAAAACGTAGATAAGAAAGACCCACCCCTCTATATAATTGAATTTAAGAAAGACCCACCCCTCTATATAATTGAGTTACTCAATGATATAGAGGGGTGGGTCTTTCTTATCTACGTTTTACCTACATTTTATTTACGATATCGGGTTCCTGTGCATTTAGTCCCTGAAAAGTTCTTAACTAATTTTATAATTTTTATTTATTTTATCTAAAAAGAAATAAAAAAGAGCCCGGAACAATAAAGCGGAGGCATCTAGACTTGCGAATATGCTGTTCATCATCAGTAGTTAGTTTTTCGGAATAATGACACCATTGATATATTCAATATATGTGTGACTCCAAAAACTAACGAAAGTTTCTTTAAATATCAACCAGCTGAAGTTTTAATTCTAATAGCTAAATTCTTAGCTGATATGAATAAAAAACAATCTGCGATATTATATCGCGCATATATCGTTAATGTTAAATAATAATAATAAAAGTAGTTTATCGTGTGTCGTGAGTTACAAACTCCGGGCGCTTTTCAGGCCTTAAAGACACAATAGAATAATACAAATATGAACATAATTAAAAATACATGTATGTAAAATATTTGTTTATAATGTTTGTGTTTTTACTTTATTTCAATACATACTCAAACTGTTTAGCATTCATAAAGCATTAAAACAGTTCGTTTATATTATTTTCAAATAAAAGAAAAACTATATTTTTAGTACAAACTAATTTTATATTGTTTATAGGCCTACTAGTTTCGCTATGCGTTCGAGTTGAAATTATTTAAATATAGATCAGTAGTTCTAGTTGAGCGTAGACAGCAGAGCTTCATCTAATTTTAACATTAGTACGCTGATTTATCAAAAATCAGCATGTAGCTGATAATACATATATAAATTGTGTTGAAGATGAGGGTTTCTATCTTCCATTCATTATATAATAACAATTATTCTTATAATCAAGATTCATTGTTAATAAAATAAAGTTATGATTTTAACGTTTCTATCAAAACAAAATCAATTTCCTTTACTCTCTGCAGGGATGTTATAACATGTATATTATACTTCCCTGCTCTCTGTAGAGAGCTCGGTACCGATTCTGACCTCTAAGGGTGAAGGTCGTCTGGAGGTCAAGGTTATAAGGCACATTGACAAAATGTCAGCTTCCAATGCAACGGGGAAACCGAAGACCATCCCGAAAGGGATTAAGTTCTTATTCGGGGGTTCTGCCGGGTATGTGTTTTAGTTCAGTATTTATACCAGTAAATAATCAAATTTGAACATTTGTTTCGGCTTGCACGAGCATCAACGCACCTGTTGGACTCGCATGAATAGCTCGTGCACGAAAAGTGCAGCTGTAACTGCATGCATGTGTTCTGTTTGACTTTGTGATGTGATGAATGCAAATTCAACTTTTCGATGACAATATCATATTATACCCCGGAAATGGGTTATTGTTCAATACTCATGCTGTTTGTACGTCAGATATATTCATTTGGAGTTGGTAATTTTATTGAGAATATGTCTGTTGACAGTGTTGTTTATGTCAGGATTAATAAAAAAAAAAGATTGAATCAAAAAGACAGTCTTTTATGATCCCTGATCAGATAAACTTATATCAAGATCATATGTATTGTGTCTTTAAAAATATATGTACAAAATGCTATTTTAGTATTAACTAAAGATTTGTATAATATGTGAAAATAAATTTTAAAAAATTTCCTCTTAAAATTCCTTAATAAAAAGTATAAAGTCAGTGACATAAATTATTTCACCCACAGAGTATTTTAAATAGCTTTATGATAACGATTCAACATCTACAATTTTGAACTCTTTTGCAAGCTATCCTGTAAAAAATAAATTGAGATCAAGCCTAATATCACCCTATCATGATTTTAACACAATACAATTTGTTGTATCGGATTTTATTTTTTCAAATATTATGTCCATGACAACTAACCTACCAAGTTAACCTCCATGTTGACAGAATCCAACCAGTGTGTTTGAAATCCATGGCTAAGCCATGTTTGTTGTTGATGTGGTGTTTGCTTACGAGTGTTAAAGTGATTTGAAACCTTTGTAAATTTTGTAACTATATCACTTTAGTGAAGCAGGGATAACTTTACCTGAGAGTCCTGCTTCAAATACTCATAAAAATGTTAAAGGACTCATAGAAATTTAAGCTGTGAGTCCTGGGATGCATAGTTTTTTTGTGATACTGTGTGCTTACTTATTAAAGGACTCATTTAAATCAGCTTGGACTCACAAGACTTTTTAGTAGCGAGTCCCTTGACTCGGAGGGTCATCTGTAGATTGATCACTGGTGAAGACACAGGTTTTATTTTGATAATTGTAGAAATGATTATCAAAAAAATTGTCATTCAATCACGCTAGTCATGTGATATGTTTTTACATCTCTTTCTTAATAGTTTTGTTGATAATGTCAATTGCATATGCCCTTAGTTTTCTTTGACCAGCTGATTTCATCTGTGTTTATTCACCTTGTGGGAGGGGGTAGGTGTGGGAAAGTGCAGTGGTTAGTGAGTTTGGGTTTGGATCAAATGTCCGAGGTTCAAATCCTGCCAAGGGCTCAACAACTTTGTCTGCAGTAGAGAACCGTTTTACTCGCAGTATGGTATTAGTGCAATACTACGCTTAATTTCAGTGCTGTACCAAATATGGTTTGTTAGTTCCAGGCGGTGCTCACAGATTTCACCACAATGCAAAGCCATAGAGTGTTGTTGGCATCTCCCTGCAATAACACTAGCAGCCGTTATAAAATTGAAATACTAATATAAGCTGTGTTAAGCCCCATATCATCTCACCTCATCTTTGGTGGCATTTTGGTCAGGTTTTTTTAAACAGATATAAAAAAAATTTCATTTTTATGTGTGGATGGTAAATGATACAACAGAGAATTTAATGAAATTCAAGATTGACATGAACCTGAAAGTCTCATTTGTTATGGCAACATTTCCAATGTTCCATAAAATATCTGTTTCATTCATTTGACTTAATTAAAAGTTTGTTTTTACAAAACTAATTTTGAGTCTGATATCTATATTGATTTTAATGAAAATGTTCATTTACTTTTTTTTAATATAACATATAAAAATACAGTAGAACACGGTGACACCAACGTTGGTAGAGTTGCAGATAATTAATATGTGCCATGTGTCACATTTGTTTTTGTTTTCTAAATCAATTAAATAAAAATAATGGAAGGTAAATGGCAGAAACAAATTAATGATATGAGAAATTATATTGAAAGTATACATTTTGAAAACCATATCTGGGATTGGTCAAGGCAGGGGCCATTGGCCATTTTGCACATTGGATGAACAAATTAAATTAAAAGTTTGAGGTTTACAATTGATATACGATAGCAATTATTTAAAATTAAAAGATAACTGAAAAAACTGAAAATGGCCCATTGTCAAAGATGTCTTTCCCAATCACTGCCATATCTATGAAAAATATCAAAAACACAATGTAAGGTTTTGGGGTTTTTTTTGTTTTTTTTTCAAAGAAAACAACACAATTGTCCTAAGAAATTAAGTGCTAATGGCAACATAACTCAATGTGAGTTGCAAAAATTGAAAAATGCAACTTTGACCTAACTGTTTAGCAACTATCAACAATTTTAAGTCTTCTATGATTATCTCCATGTATATGCCAAGTATAATGTGGTTTTTAGAGAGACTTTTTATATTGACACATTATTTTTTAAAAGAATAAGAAATATTAAAAAATTCCATGATAACCATGATGAAACCTTTAAAAAAACTTATTAAAGTATAGATTTATTATCTATTTGCAGAATGGCAGCCACTCTTTTCGTCCAACCCCTGGATCTTGTTAAGAATCGTATGCAGCTGAGTGGTAAGACCCTTAATTACCTTCTACTTTTAGGGGGAGGCAATGGTTTTTCAAGTACCGGTATTCAAATCTGAATGATTTAAAAATCGGTTCTTTATATTTGAACAATCAAACCTCATTTCCAATACCGTATGATAATGCACTGGTGGATCAAGGCATTTTGAAAGGGAGGGTTTGTTCTGATAAGAGTAAAAACGTTGATGTTTCTTATCATCCATTTAAGGAAGAAAATTTAGTCTTTTATTTTGATTTTAAGGTGTTTAATCATCAATTAATAGAACCTCAACTTCTAATTAGCCATACGAGAGATTTATTATATTTAAAGTAAAAAGAAGACTCAACTTTTGATGTTCTCCATTCGAAATTACGCTTTTAGGCTTTACCCCGTCAGGAGATGAGAGATAAGTGAGATCACAATCAAAACAAGATATTCTGTTTATTATATGCCTCTGTGGTCGAAAATGTGGTAATTTATGTCCAAAAGGTCTTGACTGGAGAATTTTCTGGCGAAGCCATTCACGTCATACTATTGTTGATCGTAACTTAGCGACGGCAATGACGTTGCATTGATTGTAGAAGTGACGTCAAACCATTGTACACATGATGTCATCCCCTCTGATATTTTCACTGACGTGAAAAAATGATATCACACTCAGTGGGAAGAACACTTCTAGAACTGAGAAAACTCAGTCTCTCACCGCTTAGCATATAATAAATAACAATTCAGAATTCAATTACTATTTATGAGTCATGTACTTTAAGTTTGTCCCCATATTGTACAGGGGAGGGAGGGAAGACCCGAGAACACAAGACCAGTCTCCACGCTCTGCGCTCCATCCTGAAGAATGAGGGGATACGAGGTATATACACCGGTCTGTCTGCCGGGCTGCTGCGTCAAGCCAGTTATACCACCACCAGACTGGGGATATACACCACACTCTTCGATATGATCTCCAAGTAGGTTATTCATCCAAGAAACAAGTTTGTGTTACTAATATGTTATATCATATCTTTGACATGTTTTCACTTCAATTGCTTAAAGTGAAAGTCAAATTCAAGAAACAAATCTTTTTATCAAAGTTCCATTGGTGAAATACAACATTTATCGATGAAAATCGATATGTATTTTCCCTAAGTGAAATAACATTGAACACTTAGATCACCTAATACACCAATCTACGCGTTTCACTTTAAATTACCGTAAATTTAGAGCTATAATACTTCTGCAGTGTTGTTCCTTTCGGACGAGGGGTTCATTTTGGCCAATTCTTAGCATGTGGGACCCTTTGCAATATTAGAAGTATCGCGATATGATGTCATATCGCGATACATTGGTCCACAATATATTGAATTGTTTGGAGGATGCCCAAGCAAAAGTGTTGGCAAAATTTGCAAGTACCGCCTCTAGGAACAACACCGCTTCTGTTCTATTCCGCTGATTTCTAAACACAGTATGCTATCTCCAATTTGTGTAACCTGTCTTTTTTTATTATCTTGAATGCTTTCTCCTTGGTCCTAAATGAAATAATAACAGTAACAGCCACTGATAAAAACAAAAAAGTGAAAATAAGATTCTTGAAATATATCATCATCTTTGCCATTAGACAAGTTTGAGTATAGTCATCACTGCTTATGTCTGTTTTCAATGTTCCCAGAGACGGCAAACCCCCAAACTTCTTCGCCAAGGCTGGAATCGGTATCACAGCTGGCGCTATTGGTGCATTTGTTGGAACCCCCGCAGAAGTTGCTCTGATCAGGATGACAGCTGACGGACGGTGAGATATAGTAAATTAAAGAAATATTAATGTAATGTAATGTAATAAAATATTAATTATTTTTGTGTTTGTCAAATCCTGTAATATACCTAATGTCAAAAAACAGAAATATATATGGCAAATATTTGATAATTTGAAAACATAAAATTTTTCCCCTCAGATTGCCGGTAGATCAGAGACGAGGCTACAAGAATGTGTTCAATGCGCTGTCTCGTATCGTAGCTGAGGAGGGAGTAGTCACTTTATGGAGGGTATGTTCCTGACTTCTACTCACTCACCCTATTTGGCATATAAGCGCAGGGGTCTCAAATAAGCACCGAGCCTCTAATAAGCGCCGGGGGGTCATTGGTAGTTGAGAATATAATCGCCTGGTCTCTAGTAAACGCTGACTCCTGGCCATTGAATTAATGTCCCTTGGTATGATTTAACGGATATGCATTGTAAAGACGGCTTAAAACAAACTTCAATTTTATATGCAAGGAATAAGCGTTTGGCCTCCAATAAGCGTTGAACCTCTAATAATGGCCGAGGGGTAAAGGTGTGCTGAAAAATCATTGAAATATCTGACTACTATATTGCTAAAGGTAGAAATTATAATAAGTGATCGTGACATTATTGTGAAGCACTTTATCCATGCCAGAGCATGAATAGGTGCCTACATTTAGAAGATGGTCCGATCTAGCTTTTTGCCTTAAAAAGCCACTCCAATGAGTTGTCGGGGGTCATATATACACCAAACTTTACCAATTGAGTCATCTGATCGAGAAAGTTTCGACTATTGCAGGAAAGTATCATCTTGAAGCTTATCAAATTCGTACAGTGACAACAGCAAGGTTTGAGGTCAAGATTATAATCAAAAACTGGACATTGACACATATCAAAGCAAAACAATTGTGGTGGAAATCACGGAGTGGCTCTTAAAGAGGCAGAAGCACGTTTTTTGATAATTCTATATTTCAAATTATTCACTGATAACTGTAAGTTAATGCTAAATGTATTATTTTGACAATGTCAAAATTTCTCATAACACAGGCCAATCACCCATAGTCTTAGGACAAAGTATGAAGATTCACATAAATTCCATTGGCAGCCATTTTGTGTGAACATCTTTAATTCATTTTGTGTAAGAAAAGGGAATTGCATGGCTAATCTTTACTTTATATATTTGAATTATTACTGCTTCATTTAGTTTAAATACATTGTCTTTCATTTGGAACCATTCATTTTAATTTTCCTGATATCACCTTATATTCCCCCTACTGCCCCTTTCAATGAAATGAAATGTTATGATACATCATAAGATCTGTAACTTAGTCTCTTTTGTTGTTCTGTTATTCCTGATATTCATTAAATCTTTTATGTTTTCTATCATCTGGTAGCTGATGTCAAGCAGTATCTTACCACCCCCATTGTGTTTCAGGGTTGTCTGCCCACGGTGGGTCGTGCGATGGTTGTGAACGCTGCTCAACTCGCCTCCTACTCTCAGGCCAAACAGGGACTCATGACCACAGGTAAACTCAGGACTTGTTGAGCTCTTTCAGGGACAGATTTTACTTGGTAAATTATCTTGATATGTTAAGGCGTTATTTCTGAATTATGTACAGAAGTAACTCATCTGAAATGGAATCATTATCATTGTAAGGCACAAGTATCTGAGGCAATCTCAGGCCGTTAACTGAACTATCAAGATATGATTCATAATGACTAGATTCAATAGGACAGAAAAAGACGTTCAACAATTTATTTGACAGCAGCGATGCTTCATTTTAGACCCATATACCATTTTTAAGCATATTAGATACTGTAATGTTGCTACTGTCATATAAAGAAGTTCATCCATAGAATTTCCCATGTCTATCATATCTTTACTGTCTAACATTTCTCTGTAGGTTTCTTCCGAGACAACTTGCTGCTTCACTTCGTAGCCAGTATGATCAGTGGTCTCGTCACCACAGCGGCATCCATGCCTGTAGACATTGCCAAGACTAGGTATGGATTAAGCTTAAAGGGGCATTACCACATGGATATTGATTTAAACCAACAAGAGTTAGAATAATCTTGTATGCACTCCATACCTGATATTGACAAGATGTCCACATAGCATACCTCCTATGTTAAAGGGACATTACTACATACACTTAGAGCATGTTTTTCGACATTGTCTATATTGTCTTATGAATTATTTATAATTGTTATATTGTTTTCAACTAAATAAAATGAGAAATATGTTGTTGATACTTTTCAATGTATTTAATATGAGAAATTTATTGCCATTTTAAGAGATAGATTATCAACAAAAGGATAAAAAGTCCTTTGAATTCCTTCATGCAGTGAGTTATTGCAGGATAATATAAAAGTCTCTTTTCTTCAGGATACAAAACATGAAGATGATTGATGGGAAGCCAGAATACAAAGGAGGCCTGGTAAGTTTGGAATTGAAGTGAAAAGTGATTCTTGATTGCAAAGACTCTAAATTTTATTGATAGCACAAAAATTGATCATTTAGTTTTGTTCCTAGATTGGGTCAAAGGCTCAAGTTTGTACAACATTAAAACTTACTGGTAACATTTTGAGAAATAGGAATCTGGTATCATTAGCAGCCCCGTCTAAGGACGGGGCTGCTATCAGTTTTTGTGAAGTTTCCGGCGGCGGCGGCGGCGGCGGGCCGCGGCCACCGCCGCCGCACTCGTACTACTAGCTATAACTTCCCCTAAGCTTTCCAGAACTCTTATTCATACCTTACTACTCATACCTCGGGGGAACGATTTTGACACGTTCACTTTCAAGGTCAAAGGTCAAGGTCACGAGCTGTGTATTCACTCTTATAATTCCTTGTAAACGCGATAACTTGAAAAGTTTTTGCTCTAACTTGGTATATATCATCCTTGGAAAAGTAAAAAAATTTGAAAAGGTTTTGGCTACAATCCGTCAAAGGTCAAGGTCACAGCAAGGTCATGACGTAAGCATGTTTTAGCGAAAATGCTTTATTTTAACTATGAACACTTTTAATCAATACATGATTGTTATACTCAATGAAAAGTGTAAGCAAATGAAAGCATGTTTTAGCGAAAATGCTTTATTTTAACTATGAACACTTTTAATCAATACATGATTGTTATACTCAATGAAAAGTGTTCAATGATTGTGTGACCTTGAAGGTCAAAGGTCAAGGTCATGAGATATGAGTTATTACAAAATGCACTAAATTGGGGTATAACTTTATCCCATTTAGCTTTTCAGAACTCATGAACATGTCTAAATGTTAATACTTCCAGGGAATCATTATGACATGTTCACTTTCAAGTTCAAAGGTCAAGGTCACGAGTTATAAAATCACCACAAAATTCTTTGTAAACACGGTAACTTGAAAAGTTTTTGTGCTATGAAGCTCTAACTTGGTATATATCATCCTTGGAAAAGTAAAAAAATTTGAAAAGATTTTGGCTACAATCTGACAAAGGTCAAGGTCACAGCAAGGTCATGACTTAAGCATGGTTTAGCGAAAATGCTTAATTTTAACTATGATCACTTTTAATCAATACATGATTGTTATACTCAATAAAAAGTGTTCAATTATTGTGTGACCTTGAAGGTCAAAGGTCAAGGTCATGAGATATGAGTTATTGCAATTCCTTGTAAATAATAACTTGAAAAGTTTTTGTGCTATGAAGTTTAGATTTTGTATATATTATCTCTTGAGAAGTACAACATTTTAAAAAAGTTTTGGGTACGAACTGTCGAAGGTCAAGGTCACAGCAAGGTCAACATATATGGAGAAAATGGATTAATTTAATTTTTAACACTTTATTTCATTACAATAATTTTATACTCAATGAAATGTGTTTATTGATTGTGTGACCTTGAGTGTCAAAGGTCAAGGTCACGAGAAAATTCCCAATTTGGTGAGGCCTGTAAAAGGCGGAACAGGGTAAGGCGAAACCCAAAGTTCCGGGGCTGCTCTGCTTTTGCGGTATCTCGCAAACGCTAATCTAGTTGGAAACTGGAATGGGGTCCTGTCTTTATAATTGGCTATCATGTGATATTAAAGTGTTTGAAATATAGCTCCTCTGCCAGTCCTTAAACTGGCTACTTTTTGCCAGGACTGGTTACCTATTGGTCAGAACTGGTAACTTTTCAAAAATGTTTCCCCTGAGGAAGTGACCAATTAAATTTCAGGACAGGCTAGGTTTCCAAACTATTTCATACACTGGATTTGACCCCTTATTATGATCACCTGGGAACAACACTGATCATTGACCTGTATGAGTTTGTTTTACATGTTCAATCACTATTGTCCAAAACACATGACATGATTGTCAAAGTTTTCAATAAATGAGTTATGACATTTCATCTTGACCAAATTTGCTTAAATGTTGATAATTACTTCAATGCTTCAGAATGTGTTTGTACAACAGTAAGAGTTAACTTTTGGAGAAATAGGTCTTACCGGTAACATTTTGAGAAATTAAAAGCTGGTACCTTTGGAAACTGGAAAGGGTCCTGTCCTTAGAAGTGGTTAATGTGACCCGTTTTCTGAACACCCACAAACAACACTGTTTGTGGACTCTGTGTTTATATCACATGTCTAGATCATCATGGTCTCAAACACATGGCTTGATTGTCAAAGTTTTTAATAAATGTCATTTCATCTTGAGCCAAATTTATTCCAAATGTTGATACAGTAGAACATGGATATAGCAAATTGGATATAGCGAACAATCGGATATAGTAAACAAATTTAAAGTCCCCTCAAAAGCCCTATGTATGATAGCTAAACATGAGTAGCGAACACTAGATATAGCGAACTAAATTCATTGGTCCCTTGGAGTTTGTTATATCCGAGTTCTACTGTTATTGCGAACAACACTGTTTATGGACTGTGTTTATATTACATGTTTAAATCAATGTTTAAATGATTGTCAAAGTTCTCAATAAATGACATTTCATCTTAAGCCATTTTTGCTAAAAGAATCATAATTACTTCAATGTTTCAGGACGTGTTGGTGAAGGTGATCAGACAGGAAGGCTTCTTCAGCTTGTGGAAGGGATTCACCCCGTACTACGCTCGCCTCGGACCTCACACCGTACTCACGTTCATTTTCCTCGAGCAGATGAACAAAAATTATAGTAAATACGTTCTAGGAATCGAAGGAGCATCAGGGGGTTTATAGATATAGCTGATCTTAGAAATATATGTGATTCAAATTACCGCAATTTATTGAAGTATATTTTGGCCTCAAAATTGGTTATTTTGATTTTATCATACTATTGTCATGTACAACTTTACTCACAGATATGAGTGATTCAAAATGAAGGCAATGTTTTAAAGAATATCTATTTTGGCCACAAAATTGGTAGTTTTGATTGAGGTATAACTTACCTACAGATATATGTGATTCAGACAAAGGCAAAGTTTTGAAGTAATTATATTTTTGCCATAAGGTTATTTTGAATTCATCATATCATTGAAAGGTAAAACGTATCTGAGATATATATGTGATTCATATTGCCTCAATTATTTGGCAACCAATTTGTTAGATTATCATGTTAGGTTTAACATATCTGAGTGATTCTAAATAATCGCAAGTGTTTGAAGCTATTTTGTTTTGGCTACAAAGGTTTCAGGAAATTGTTCATTTTGTTACAATATGACATGATTGCTGTCAATTTGTCATGACACTTAAAGAAATAAGGTTGTTTAGTTTTGTCAAGAGGACTCAAATAATAGGTATGAATATAAAATCAAAATATTGTTAATAGGTGAACGTTAAATCTGTCATGTTGTTTGTGTGTGACCTTCAACTAATTGTTATAAACATAATCAGAGGAGTGATTTCCTTATGAATTCTACACTAGTGAATACACAGAGAACAGATTATTAGAGTGTGCTTAGAATAAATTTATCTTACCAATCTGTACATGTAATTGTGTTAAGTGTAATGAATATTAGAACTAATATGACTTTAGTTATAATGCTGAGGAATATATGGATTACAACTTCTTTGTTCATTGTATGCGACATTTCGACACAGATTCATGTGTCGTCTCTCTGATAGTCTAAAATTCATAGTAGTTTTACTTTAAGACTTTGTTGAAGTTTTTCATGATTCATAGTAGGAACTGTTATAGATTTAAAATTGTCAATATTTCAAATGTTTCTTAAAAATTATTGAATCATTTATGAGTGATCTCAATGTCTTATGTCTGTGCAATTCAGTGATACCCAAAACTTTTGAATGACCGATTGATGCTGTACATCAGATTCACAAAATGCTTTTTAGCAAAACTCTCGTTCTTGGATATGGTAAAAAACATTGTTCATTATGTTTTATTTCTAAAAGAAGTATCAATATGAAATAAAATTGTTTTGTATGTCATAACAGGACTTGTAAGAAAATTTAGTGTGCAGGCGCACTCACGAAATTCAAAAAAGGTTTCTCATCATTTGCATTGATCCCAAATATGGATCTGTCCAGTAGACCTGTTGTTCTTAGTTTTGAGTTCAGAAACACGAAAATTCCAGGATGTTTGTGTGCTTGTGAACAATCAAGGGTAAAAGGAGGCTACCCGCCGCAAACATTACTGAACTCGAGGCAGTACTCCACGTGACTTATGCTGTAATTTGGTATCCAGTTGATTATCAGAATTATTATTAAGTAAGCACAAACAGGAATGACAAGTGTGGTTGCTTCAACTTCTAAAATGTCATTCAAGGAGGATAAGCACAAACAGCCGATACAATCTGCGTCAAGCTTTGTTTTTGAAAAGGGGAAAATAATTGTTTATTGTTTTGTTTGCTTTTATGTTATTGTTGCTCAGTGGAGTGTATTTATTATTATCACCTGCCATGTGAAGATGGCAGAAGCTCAGTGAAAAGTACACAAGGTTTGCAGGGTGTGCTTGCTAAATTGGGTGAAACAGTAATTTCAGAGTTGCTTTTATGGAAATCCTCTTTTCTTATTAGTGCCATTTCTAAATGCTGTTAAAGATTTAGTTGAAAATAGTTGTTGAAATCATGACTTTAGCTGTTTAATTTCTTGAATATAAATTCTCTTTATAGCTTTTAGTTTCTGATTAATATCTGCATAATCAGAGATAATAACTGTTGATTTGAATGTGTTTTGGAGGGATGTCCAATCATAAATGGCAAGATTTGATATACAGGTAATATAAGCATCTATTTATTACTAACCCTCATTTTATTCAGTTCTAACAAAAAGCTTTTCAAAGCTGCAAGATTGCATTTATGGGCATTATAGAACTAAAGACATGTGAAAGTCCATCAATCATGAAAAAATTTGAAATATGTTTCAATCCCTACAAGCAAGCAAGGCTTGTGGAGTGAAAAATCTACCTGCCCTACTGAACATTGACAAGCCCTGCAATGTAAAGACAGTGTGTCTGAAATCACACAAGCCAACCGGACTTGCAGGGCTTTTCCCCCAAGAAGCTCCACTTGAAAGTCATCAGCAGTTGGTAGGCGGGCAGCTACCATTTCAAACACTGCATTAACTACACATCTTGCCAGTGTGTTCATAGTCTTGATACCATAAATGGCTTTTACTTCTTTTTTTTTACTTTATGAAATGCATAATATATTTATTTGAGTTGTGTTCCAAGAAAATATGTAAGTATTTAATTATTTTTAAGTCATGGTCCCGATAGCTGCATTTCCTTATGAAAAAAGTTTGTTTTATTAAGTTATGAATGTTTTTGATATCCATAGATGTTTCTCCTTCACTACAAAACTATGTTTGTATATTTGATTTGTGTCACCCTTGCCCTGTCTATATGTCTTTTTATTCAATCTAACAGTGATTATATCAGCATTACCCATCCAGTTCAACTAGGTTCGGATAACCTCTTCACATCAAATACTCTGTATCATGGAATGTGTGTTAGCCGTGTCCTCAAATCATGTTGATAAATTCACTGTTAGTCCCGATTCCTTGAATGAATAGTGTAGTCATTAACATAGCAATGGTATAACTCACATCAGCCTCGTTGCTTCTTTGTGCTGAAATTATTGGTTGATGACCAAAAGCTCTCCTCTTTTAGAGATAAACTTCCCTTTACTTTGATTTTGTAGTAAAAACTAGGCTAATGATTGAGATTTGAGAATTTTACTCAAAAGCTGATGTGACAAAGTTCATAAATTACTCTAAAGTCATAGCGCGAACCTCAGTACTCATTGTCAATCTTTGCAGACTTCCCATTCCTGAGTTCCTGGTTATTTAGTAGAGATCAGTGTGAATGTTCAATGTGAGGATAAAGATAATTATTTCTTTACCTTGCAAAAAAAGAATTGTTATATGAACATGTAGAGATTAATAAAATATATCGATATACATTTCTTTGTCCAATTTTTCTCCCCAAGTTACAAGAGGGTTGTCTGCCATGATGAGAAATCTCCAAAGACACATGCTGTCTGAGAATTTCAGAGTACCAATTCTTACAAACTCTAAAAATATTTCTCAAAGCATGGCTAGAAATGTTTAACATTTATAAAAAGCTTTTGGAAGAGTTGATCAAAAGATGTACCTCTTATTCAGGGATGACAATGGTGATTTTGAATAACAGCTGAAATGTATGTAATTTAGGTTTTTGGATGGTCATTTATGAATAAAACTACAGTAAGGACAATCTCAAAACAGCTGAATTCAGCTGAAAATTGTCATCCCTGCTTATTGTGTAGGATAGACCCTCATTATCTCTGTCATAATATCCTGATCAAACCTCAAATGTTATACAAGCACCTTTAAGCCTAGAAAGGGAGACGCTTGATTGGAACTAAATGTAATTGCACACAATCAGCAACGCTGTTTCAAAACTGATCATTTTGGAAGTTTCATTTCTTAACTAAAATTTATTTCACTTTGCACTTTGAGTATTCTTCATAGACAAGGTTGGGTATATTAACAACAGAAATCACTCAGTCGTGAGAAGTAAGTTTTTTTGTCGGTGGCCGTCAAAGAAGTGCTCTTAGATAATATCTGTCTTCAATAAGATACAAATCCAAAGATCTTACAGCATTGCAACTGATTCAAGTGTGTACCAGTCAAAACAAGTAAACAAAGATTTTATTCATTCAAAAACATGTCTACACAAACAACAAGCCTTCCTAAAAACATTCAAATTGGATTGTTGAACAAGGCAGCGTATTTGTACACGAGCATTAAGACCTTGACAGTGTTACATGATTACTGTTAGTTAGAATCATCAGTCATCTTCAATATCGAAACAAAGACATTCTTTTTACCTACTATTTACAGTTAGTATTTATAGTCAATGAATATTGACTTACATTGAGTAAACATTCTATGCGTTTTCTTTTGAATTCAAATTGCAAGAGAACTTACATTCATATTAAGTTCAAGTCAAAAATATGTTTGGTTGTAAGACACTTAAACAAATCATCTTTCAGACTTTTAAGCCAAATAAATAACCAAATAAGTAAACTACTTTAAATTCTGCAACATATATATTAACAGTATGAAGAAACAAACATTCAATTTTCAACAAAAGCATAGCTTTCATTTGAATATAAAACAAAACAGAGTGACCTCCCCTTGTTACTAGTAGCACTATTAATAGGGTTTCTTAATACATGATTGAGCTCGGTATCTGGATATGTAGGATGGATCACTAATAACAGGTATACCTTTCCATGAATACAATCAAAGGGTTCTGCTTTCTAACAACACCCCCTGACCCCCTTGCATCTATTCAAGGCCAAGGTTATATTCAAAGTCGAATTCTGTACTTGATATCTCAGGTTGTATTTACTTCAGTCCCAACATGACCCCATGAATGTGTTCAAGGTCAGGATTATATTTTGAGATCCTGGATGTAATAAAAAAACACAGTAAAAGAATTCTCATCTTTTTCTGTCGATACATTCAAAATGATAATTCAGGATTTACTCCTCCACCACATCAATTCAAGTATCAGCAATGTCTTCATTCAAGGGCAGGTCCATTAAGCTGCACACAATGTTTCATCAAGTTTCATGTTAAGCACTCAGGGTTCATCATAAAGCTGTTCGTCACACACTGAATCATCACCTACACCTTTACCAACATAGGAGCAATAAGGGAGTCTGCCGTTTCCTTTCCCGCTAAAGCTTCCACAATCTTTATCCCGAACTCGAAGCAGGTGCCAGGGCCTCTACTTGTGATGAGCTTTCCGTCTTGAACAACTCGGTCCTCTGAATATTTGTAGGCTCCTGAAAGGAGAAATTTCATAAATGTTTCTTGCAATTCAAATCTGTTTTTAATAGTATCTTGTTAACATCAAATTGATTAAAGATGGCATCATTACAATGTACTTCTTATAAAACACACAAATGTGATTCATATTTCTCTTGTTATTAAATACTGTTAAAATAGTATCTTCAGAGAAGGCGAGTTGCTTGATAACCTTAAATTGATAAAAGATGACACCATTTCTTCTTCTAAAACAAGACATAAGTGAGCAGAACTTGCATGGATTATTTATATCCCCACTGCAAGTTTGTAAATCTTTGTAAAATTTGCAGCTAAGGTTGTGAATAAAAATTGCAAAAGGTGAAACCCATTACATAGATTCATTTTAACAAATTACAAAATCTTAACTTACAAGAATAGTTCTCAGCCAATCAAAACACTTCTAAAAGGTCACTAACCTTCCAATTTGTCCATGACCCCAGGGTGAGAGGTTATGTTCTTCCCCTTGCCGATGCCATGCTCTAATAGGGCTGTTGGGCCTGGAAATGAAACAAATTATTTCCATCAACATTGCTTCTTTCCAATAATAATAATTTATGGTGAGTTTTGAATGTCAATTGTATCATAACATAAAATGTAGTCACAACTTGTTTTGGAAAAATAACCAACAATGTAAGACAACACACTATCAATCTACAAATCAATGAAGGACATGTAAAATAGTTGACAATAGAGCACAATTTTCTGAACATATTCTTAATTCTGAAAATCGCAATGTTTCAGAAAATATAAAACTGTACTTATTTTGTAATCAGGTTGAATGTTGGAAAAATTAATAAAACAAATTGGCACATAAAATCTTTTGAAATTGAAACCCAAAATATCATCAATAATTCCTATATCCTAATGTATTTCCAAATTGTTATTTTCCCACATGCAACATAATATGTTATGATACCAGCAGCAACAGTGCAGTATGAAAAGTATTGTAAAAAGTTTGTGTTACTCTATTTCCTGTATGACACAACAAACTTGTAGATTAAGCTAGAGACGATACTGTGAGCTGACGTACCTGCACAAACTGCTGCTATGAGAGATACATAATACATTTAGCATTAACGTTCAGTTATCAGTGAAAAATCTAAAATATTTTTGTTTTCAAAATACATGCTACTGCCCCTCTGAGCTAGTGACGAGACTGTGAGCTAACGTACCTGCACACACTGCTGCTATGAGAGATCCTCTTTCTTCCTGCTCCTTCAACAACTTGCCAACCTTTTCTGACTGCAACAACATAACATTTATTTTGCCTTGATGTTTTATGTAGATGAAACAGCACTTTAACTTTTACTTTTTAATATAAATAATAATGTTATCATACTTTTGAATACATTCATCAAAGATCTGAGATAAATATCCTTAATATATATATATATATATAATATGAATAATTTGTTTGAAATATTCGAAGAACTCAAATTGATAAACTTCCAACGTAATATAGTTGATCTCAAATTTCTGAGTTTATATATTCCCATAATTCAATAATACACTGTGAGGTAACTAAAAAGGAACTGTATCCTGTAACTTTACTCAAAGCTTAACAAAAGACAATCCAAATTTTAATATGTGATCTAATGTGCATTAGGAAAATTATCACAGTCTCCTAATAAATGAACCCATGAAAAGGTCTCTAAATAACCCCACCAGCAGATCATCTATCAGGGGCGGATACAGGAATTGTTTTAGAGGGGTGCACCCTTTCAAGGGTAAAAGCACAACTTTTAAAATGATTTATTGGTATCAAAGAATATTTATCCACAGGAAAATTAACTTGTTTACTGAATATTGGTTCCCTGCCATAAATCATTCTTAATTCTTGAGTCATGTATGGAAATATGTTTGTCCACATTTACTTAATTTTGAACTCTACTGGGAAGTGTATGCACCCCTATCTGGATCTGCCATTGACTATGATTGATATTGTGCATTACAATGGATAAGTATAAAAGTTGTAGAGGTGTGACGATACAGATTTTTCACGATACGATATGTATCACTATATATCTCATGGCCATATGATTTGATACGATACACACCATGATACCCTATTTCAAGGTTGTTGAGATAATAAACCTTTGATTTTCTGTAAATCCTCTGATCTTTAGGCAAAATATGCCATTTAAAGTCAACGATATGTAGCACGATACAGAGAATGTATCACGATACATGTATTGTCAGATTAAGAATCGCGATTCACAAATACCACGATATATCGTCACACCTCTAAAACGTTATATCATATTTCCCACCTGAGCGAGATTCTTTGCTCCCCCAGCGCCTCCAGGTAACACGACGGCATCGTATGGACCAGATTTCAGAGCATCGTCCAGGCTCTTGTCAGGAAGTACTTTCACATTCCTACTGCACAGTACGGGATCAGCTCCTGAGAGACCAGCAAGAGTTACCTCCACCTGCCGGGAAAGAGTTTAATAAGCGACTGCATGCTTTAATACTAGTAATCTATAAAGACCTTTTATGGTTGTCATACTCAATATATTTGTTTTTTGCTCTTATGGACTGTTAAACTTCAATTACGTATTTATAGAGAACAAAATTGCCCAATCATCCTTTTAATCAACAACATTCTTACCAAAACAATAATCAAAACATAATATACATAGTCAACATGACTTTGATATTGCAAATAGCCATTGTATAAGTTGCAAATGCGTGTCTTCAATAAAAGACATATAAAACAATGAGTTATACAAACATATATGCATCCCATTTCATACCCCAACAAAGTGTATATCATTGAATGCACTGTAATTTACTGTTAATAAGTGGATATTTTACGAATGCTTCAAAGATATCTGAATGTTTAATGCTAGATTACTTTATTAAAAAGACACCTTATTTTGATCAAGTGATATTACTCATTTAGTGTTTGGCACAGATATTTGAATATGAAGATAGGGGTCATCTACCATTGAGTTTGTCTGGTTGGGAGGTTGCTGCTGTTACAAGACTGTATATGAGAGCTAACAGTACACATCTTTAAGGCAAATTGAGCTCTCTTTCCCTAAAAATGTTGTTGCAGTCAGTAATCTGACCTCTAATGACTTATTGTTTAATCCGAAAATAGTACAAAAATAAGTTTACAATTATTTTGAAACTGTTTATTGGAAATAAACAATAAAAAAAACATGATGGTATCTCAATCAAATCTGAATTAAATTAAATCTAAACCAACAAAATAACCGAAACAAGATATTGTAATGATGGCCAAGTAGGATATATATTATATATAATATATATGAAAATTTTGGAATTCAATTTAAGAAGTTATTCTGAACATGTTCACTGAAGAAAACCACATTTTATCAACCCTAAAAGGGCCTCATCAAATTTTGCAACATTTTACTTATTGCCACATAATATATACCTTGCCTCTACGCAACACGTCAACAGTTATGACTGTTTCCATTTCTTCAGCACCTTCTGCAAGAATAACAAGGGCTGTCGGCATCTTGTTAGCGTAGCAAAATAATAGATAGGTTGAGGTTTGATAGTAAACTTTCTGAATGAAATAACCGGAAGTAAAAGAAGTAGTGTTACACGCGTGATGAACTACGTTCTTGACAACTCCTTACATTATTGATAGCTCGGATAGATATTCTACTGAAATTAATGTTTTATGGATTTCTTATACTCTCTTTAACTTTGTTTTTACATTAAAGCTGATTGTTTAAATATTCATTCACTTACATTCATACAGTTCGTGTCAAAAGATAATCTAAAAGGGTACGATTATTTTTATAAATTGGGAATAAAACTTTCAATAGCTTTTTTAAAAATAGGTTTCATATTACCTTCAATACAGAGACATACATCATAAAAACTTTGTACAGGATTTTAAAATATGATCGCTGATCTGTAGCCTGATGTTTTATACTATCATCCAAAAACAACCCACAATCATAGATACCTCGAAATGTAAGCTTCAATCAAATAACATTACATGAATTGAGGTAACATTATTCAATATTTTTGTTGGCTCTAGTAACTCATCATCTTTTTAAAATTCAGTGTAACAAATTAAATACAATCTTGACATATATCGTTTCCATAACACACTCAGAGTCAATTTTGGCTGTTTACTGATTGTAAGGTTCACAATTGTATAAATCTGTAGATATCTCTCTCTCCAACTAATTTTGATTTTTTGGCTTGATATTTTAAAATATTTGATTCTATTTTAAATAAATCAATGATCAACGCATTAGTACACCAGACGAATGACAATGAAAGTATGTCTATTTTCTTTTAATGTACATAATCATCGCGAAATTCAATCTAAATAAATTTAGATCAACAGGTTTTATATTTGGTCATACATGTTGCAACAGTATGACAAAATAAAAAAATCTGTTGATCTAAATTTATTTAGATTGCGCGAAATTGTTCTTCATTTTCGCTGAGATGAAAATCTAACTTATCGAATTGATATCAACTTCTTTATATAATAGGTGATATCAACTTCTTGATATAATAGGTGTGACGTTTTATCATTCACTATATTTCCTTCGTTTTTGTTTAAAATCGTAATTATACCAAATCCATGACTACATTTATGATAATTTGTCTCCAGTTTGATAAATGTCAAAAGGTTTTAAGTCTAACCACATAGTTGAACTTGAAAATAGAAATGTTGGTTTATTACTATATAGTATATACATACTCAAATTATGTCTAATCAATGCTTACAATGCTGTTCATTCAAGGGTTTGGTTTTTCATTTATTAACTAATTATTTGACAATATGTTTTATTTCAACAAAGATTGAAAATGTTGCCATTAATTGTTTTTATGTCGACATACTTGTTAATAATACAAAATAGAATAATATTCAGATTTCATAAAGAGTACAACAGTCTTTAGTCACATGAACATACTTAACTGTTGGTCAGCCATCACTGTTAGGTAATGTTACTTGTATACACTAGTTTACTCCGTTTAAAAGTAAACGATTGATTATGCATCCTCTTTGTAATTAAGATGAGAAGATGGATAATACTTGATACTTGTGTGCAATCTCATTCAAATCAGATCGAAACTACTCCTACGTCGCTTCGTTTCTTGTACTTGTGTGTGAACACTACCGGACTTTCTATTTTATTTCTCCAAAAACGTTAACGCCTTACCATTATACGCATTATTCTAAATCTATGCAAATATTTGTTTAATGACCGATAAGATATTTTAATTATGGAATTTTTAAAAAGGTAAATGAGTCCTCAACGTTTTTACCCTTTTTAACATCTTTTTCAATCTGAAAATTACTTTTTGAAATAGTCAATGATTTTATATTCTAACAACATTTGTTTATATTCATGTCGGAATTTTTTGGTTTTAAGCGATTCTTCAAAACTTAGAGGAATGATTAAGAAATTTACAAACTTCAATTCTTGTCGCCCAATTGATTTGTAGAAAACGCCAGTATTTCAAGTAGTCAATAGGATAATAGGATTCCAGATATCGTAGCATTAGTAGCGAGCTCATTTGCATAAATAACCTAGAACCATTAAAAAAATGTGAAAAACTAAGAAATGTAATCCTCATAAAAACGCAAAATAATCACAAATATATTTATTCAAGTATTGTATCAAGAGATTAGGAGAAGAAAGAATCCCATTTGTTGCAAAGAAAGTACACAATTTGGATCTGTCGAGGTTACCGCGCATTGTTGTTGACAGTTTCTAGGTTCGAGAGTAAAACTGTTTGGGTCGTCTCGATGGCGATGAATGACAAGCGTGTTGATTTCAAGTTGATGGAGGGAGATACTTACTAAATAAATGGCCGATGAATTATGAAGTATGGCACGACCAAAACAATAGATAATTAAACACGTAAAGAAGATTAAACAACCACAAGCCTGCACGCCGAGACATTCGGGCAAGCGGGTACCTGCAAGAGATCCAAGAATATCACCGGGAAAGTCTGTACATATCAGTGGAGGAATTTGTGAAAATGAAAGCGTTTTTAAAAGGGAACGAGGGAATGTTATGTCCTCTCGGACCTAAGGTGACCACAATCGGAAGAGAGGGGTGTGATGTCATAATCCAGGTGTGTTATAACTCGGATGTTTATGCAGTATAAGTGTTATTAACCCGAACATCCATAATGCTTGTGTCAACATGCAGTATTTGCACTAAGTGATAATTTGTAGTCTTTAGTATTACAATGTTTTATGGTTTGTGACAAGGTTAATATAGAGTTATTGGTATAATATATGATAGTGTTGTTATGTTAACATCATAAAGATGTTACACATAAAAACCAATTTGAATTATATACTGTTATATACTGGTTTAAAGGTACCACAATGTCATAATTGCTTTTATTTATGCATTTATTTGAGGTGTTTTGATACAGTAGATATACTTTTGATCATGTTCCTTTGATATAACATCATACTTTGCTACCACAATAAATGTAAATGTGGTAAGTTATCTTCATAAAAAAATGTTTTTAATATATTTATTTAGCACTGGCTATAAAATGAGCGGATATTTAATTTTTAAGGAAATTGTTGCTGTAAGTGACTAAGAAAATTAGATGACACCAATTGAATGATATTTGCTTTTGCAAACATGTACACATATCAATTCAATTGAAATATATACACTTTAATTTACTTATGATAAATGTCAATAAGTCTCATAGGTTTTCAAAAATGAATTCATGTAGCACAGGCCTATGTGTATAATTTTGTTTTACTCTTTATCCATAATTTCTAAAATAAAATCAGATTTGATTTTTAAAATATTTATCATTTAAAAAATAATGATAATTTGAAAATATTTCTTACAGTTGCCGGGAGTTGATTCTCAACACGCAATAATAGAATATCACGAACAGGAGGAATGCTGGGTAATCCAGGACCTGAACACAGCCCAGGGTACATACGTAAATGACTGTCGAATACAGAACGCAACAGTTCGGATACAAGTTGGTGATATTATCAGATTCGGATATAATGGATCTCCATATGAATTCCAAGTGGAAGCAACACAAACTACTGTAAGTATCATCATAATCAGGGGTCTAATAAGTCTAAAGACATTACTAGCCGTTGCACTGGTGGATTCCTAAAACTAATAGCCCAAACTCAACTCTAGCTAGCCCAAAACATTGAAATGATCTTGTTATCCTTAATATGTCACTAGTCATTCGGACTACCAGTTGATACATTTCAGTCGCCCAGCTGTTTTGCTACTAGCCATGGGCTACCGGACTAGTGCTTATTTCTAACCCTGATAATGGTTGTGATGCATATTTGGCTATCAGCAAATTAAAAATATTGCACTTAAAATCTGTTCTCTAAGAATGCACAATGCTTTTTACATTTTACCGTTGTTATATCATTTCTTTTTTAGACTCACTAGTTCATTTATGATTATGCATTAAGTACATATTTTCTAGTTACATAACAATGTGATTGCATTAGTAAAGCTTGTTTACATATTCGCACAAAAAGAAATTTGTAAAAAATAACATATCTTAAATGATTATTAATTACATTGTATCATTAATTATAACTTAATAGTGACTTATAGGTATAAAATTCGAGTTTCTCTAATCCCTACACATAGGAAACTAAATGTAAAGCGCAATCAGTTACTGTAATAAACTAAATGTAAAAGAAAATGAATTAACTTCCAAATTTCCTTTTTTAATGAAAAAAATATGTATAAAACACTAGAATAACATTTAAAATTAACTTGGAATTGCATTTAGAGAGAGAAATTATATAAATGCCATGTTACAATCAAGTTTGAATGTTTTAATAACCTAAAATTTGTCCTCCTCATAAGAAGTAATAAGTTTCTTCTGAAATGTTGAAAATATAAGTAGTAGTCAACATATATTCATGTTCTTTCTGCATGCGATCATGTAGGTCTTAAGTAGCAACTTGATATTCATAGAAGGTAGTTTCAGACCCTTGCAATGTCTGCTAACAATATATCAAACAATGTAGTCATTGTTTGCTGCATAGGGGTTTTATGAAACAAAAAGTATATGGCTTCTCCACTGATCCCTAAACCTTGTGATAAGTCATGTCTCAAGATGTTAACAATAAAATTGGTGTCAAATCCATATAAAAAAAAAATTATGTTAATAGCAAATAATTTATTTTCATCAATTCATGTGTTTTATTTAAGATTTAAGTTTAAATGTAACTTTTAAGTGACAAAAAATTATTTTGAAATTTATCAAGATGGATGTCAATGAAAACATAACTTGTTTTTTCATCTACTTTGGTATAGTTCAGATTGTTAAACCGCTGATGGCTGAAATATGGCCCTAGCAGCATAAAACAATATCTCACCCATTTATATTGTTAAAAATCCATGTGAAAATTTAAAAAATTATGAAAAATTCATAGATAAGGCATCAAAGAAAACAATTGATATTCAAAAGCAAGTTTAAACAATTCTTTGAGAAATAATTAATGATTTATAATTTCTGCAGTAATAAGACCTGTATAATCACCCCATTTTATATCATTATCGTCCAAATCAAATGATTTAAACATATTTTATTCACGATGAAAGGATTGGGTACAAGTTATCAAACTTAGTGAAACCCTCTCCAAATCAAATACTTGCATAAAGAAATATTTTCTATTATTATAATTATATATATAATTGAGTGATTGTCATCAAAATTATTACCAAAATAACAAAGAGACAACAGTAGTTTTACTTTACATAAATTTTAGTGAAACTCACGTTCTTTCTGTTAAATACATATGGTTACAATTTTTGTGTAGTTTTAAGTCAGATAAGCAAAATGTTCTTCAAATTGTTTTCCAGTGAAAATTCTACATGCTAGTGTAGTAAGCAGAGAATGAGAGCCACATGTGGTATCAAGGGCAAGTTTAGCTCTGTTCAAACAGCACTGAAAGCTTAAAGTTGTTACTGTAGTGAGGCTAAATTATAAGGGTGCAACGATACACCGATACACCGGTGCATCGCGATTATATGGCTGACGATAAGATACACGATACGTTTTGCTTCTGAATCGATACACTACGATACGACCTACAGTGGAATTAAATTTCTTAATTTTAATTTTTTACCCTGTCAGTGTCAACAGTGTTTATTATAGACAAACAAAGTAAATGTTTACAGTTTCACTATCCTGTGTAATACGTATCGAGATACGTATCGTATCGTACCCCAAATATCTAGATACGTATCGTATCGCGACCCTCCTGTGTGGTTGCACCCCTACTAAATTAGTTATTGTTCAATGCTACTACCGGTATGTGAAAGCCTTTTGTCAGAATCGAATGTTATATAGATAAGAAAAACTTACATCTATACTATGGTTACTGTCAAGAGGGGTATTAGCTTTGTCTTACGTACAGTCTTATATTTGGATAAACTTTAGACAAAGAACAATTCAAGTGCTAGCAGGGACTACATATTCATCTAAACCTACTAAGTAACATTTTATATGTAAAAAAGCAAGATTTTTGGGTAATATCTTCTATATGTTGTGAAGTACAAAACAAATTTGGAGAACATGCCTTCTCTTAGTTGTTTTAAAGCATTAAATACCAGGGTAGGTGCTCTGAAATTTTTGTTTCAGAATAAAGACGTTGTTCTCTAAAGATCTTGCTTTTGTTATGTATGCCCCTCAAAGCATTGAAATATTTTTAGTTTCATGAATTTATATAGATTTATTTTAAAAAGCTGAGGTAATCGTAAATTAGAAAACATTTGAATACTCTTAATGTTTCCTATTTTTGATGAATAATGTGGATAGTGTGAAGTTAATCTCACAATAATACATGATGTGAAGATCAAGTTCTAATATATCACATACCGTATTCGTCCTATTGAGCGCCCCGGGCGCTCAGCTTAAAAAAATCCAAAGGGGGCGCTTATTAGGATACCCCAGAAAAGGGGGGGCGCTTATTAGGAATACGTTATAGACAAGCCCTCTGTTTTATGGAAATTTGTAATAGGGGGTGCTTATTAGGGAGGGGGCGCTTAATAGGACGAATACGGTATTGACCAAAATAATTGTCATATGTTGGCCCTTTTCTTCAAGTGAAAAGAAAATACTGAAATAAATTCAACATAGAGGTATAATTATTTAGACATAAATTGACAGTGGATACAAATGGTAAAGTTCTGTATGACAGATAGAGATTTTTTTACCAGTATCATGATAAATTATTTTGTTAATATTTACTAGTACTATAAGGCAATGTTTCGGTAAAAAGAATGGAAAACAAAACCAAGTGTATACCAGAATATTAATTTTGGAGGTAAAAGGTTATTTTAACAGGCATTAACATCTTACTATAAAAGTTTGTTACAAAAAGAAAAAAAAATTTTTTTAGCAGCAGTTATTACTTAGAAATTTATTAGGCCGGGTTAAGGTCATAAAACCAACTAGAAACCAAATATATGCAAGTATATTCTTGAGTTTGCTTATCTAGTGTCAGTGTTTGTTCAGTGAAAGGCTGGGGTATTAACACTGTGAAGTACAATACTTAAGGAATTACAGCTCATTGGGTGGATGTTTAGGAATTGTGCTGGATAAGCTGGGCTTAAGTACAAAGGGCTTACGTGGAATTGGGAGGGAGGTTCGGAGGGGGGATAGTTGGTTTGGATAGCGCTTTAGGGACATAGGATAAGGTTTAGGGGTTAAATTTGGTCTGATTAGTATGAAGCTTGTTCTGGGTAATATCAGTTTTAAAATATGAAATATCATCTCTACTGGGAGACAAACTAATGGCTTACGATCCACATGGTCTGATGACGGCCCATAAAGGCTTATGTTCTAGCACCAGAAATAGCATACAGAATTTAGACATAAAAGGTTCAATCCAACAAAAGATAAACAGTAGTCATGCTATGTTTCAATTTCAAGAAGAATCTAGGGTAATGATTGTGTAAGTAGCAGTAAAGTTTGTAGCTTTTGGAAACTTTTTAGCAGCTTAATATGGAACAAAATAAATTAGTAGCATGAAACATTTAAAAGAAATCTTTTGAATTTCTTATATTGAGTAGCCTTTAATCACTAGGAAGAGCAATGAAATATGACAAGACACCAAAAGAGAGAATTCAATAAGTTGGACTATTTTTAGTGACATAACCCTGTTAATGGCTGAAATATTGTGCTGCAGTAACTCATTGTATATGGAGTCAAACTGAGTTGAACGGTCTAACCCCAAATAAGTGAACTCTCCACTCATCAGAAATAAAATGTTCTCAGTAACGTCTCACCACAGTGCACAGATAGCAGGTTTGTTTCATTAGCAATTGTATGATAAAAGCATATCAAGAAATATTTTGCATTTATTGTAGTTCTCCACCACTAGAAGATCGACACCCATGGTATGCTTTTTGTTTTAAGTAGTTACCTGCGTCATGTTATCAGAAAAAATCTCTCGTCATCTTCAATTTACTGCTCTCAAAAATTAAAAAAAATGTTTTAGGTTAATCTTTGGTTAACAAAATTATTATATTTTCCTATAGTGACAAAACTTGTCTTAAAGAATTTTCATCTGGCCAATCTGAAATATTTCCATTGTTTCATATTGACTAGTATGAAGTGATAGTAATGAATGCCGTTTATTAGCCTCAACATATGGAGGCTATACCAACATTTGTTTTCATAATTTGCCTTTAAATGTGATATTTCACTTAATGCTCTGTAATAAAAACCAAATACAAAGAGGAAGAGAAAGATTATGAGAAATTTACACTGAGTGTGACATGGGTTACTAGTTCATCCGCTAGTTTTCTTTTATTCTCCTTCTTTTATCCTGCATCGTCCTAAACGGAGATTGATTGAAATCAGAAAATAATTTCATCTTTTTTCCTTTTGCATGACTGTCCTGATTGCCTAGAGACATTTTCAAATGTATAATCTTGCATGTGGTACTTTTCAGGGTTGTTTTCTGATTCTTTTGTTCTATATGAAATAGTTGGGTGTTTTTCTTATTTTCATCATGGCTTTAAAAACTTAACAAGTTTTGAAAGACAAGAAAATAATTTGAAAGAGAAATGTTTTATTGCTTTTGATCAAATTGAAAAATCAGGAAAAATATTAAATAATATGAATAATTAATTTTGGGCACAGAAGATGAGAAAAACAGTGAAATCATAAAATAGGAAAACCTTTTATCCTGGGATTCTTTTTTTATGAATTTCCTGTTGTGATATATTCCTGTCAACCTAATTTCAGTTTCAGTCTCCATTAGTTAACCATTCCAATATATCCCTTTCCATAACCACCTCTCTTTCAGCCTGGCTCTCTAGGTTACCTTTACAAATTGAGCCTGAACTGAAACACTCTGTGTATTCTATAGGCCGTATAACGCCTTCTACTCGCTCTATGGTGATCGGTAGTTGTACACAAGTAGCATTGTGCTTGGGTCAAGAGTGATGTTATGTTCATTGTAGGTAAAGGTAATACTTTCATTGAGGATTATTCAGGTGTGTAAGGAATGAAAGATTATGTTTGATGGATCTTGAATACATTTATATCAATTTTATTGTTGGTTCGTTTCAGTAAATTTAGGTTTGGAATTCATTTACATGTTTACTCACTCAGCATGCATTATCTGCAATTTTAGTCATTTTTTATAAAACTTTCGAAATTTGATCAGAAATACACACACACATGTTTGAAATATATTTTTAAACTTAATTTGAAGAAACAAAAGAAATAAAAAACAAGACACTATTGCATATCAAAAGAATGTGCAGTATATCTTGTTGAAGTCAAAATAATTCAGAAAATTATAATTAAGGTTTTATTCCAAATTTCAGGGTGTATCAGAGGGAAAAACAGAAAATGTTCAACACTTTGCAGGGGTGAGAGTGTGATGAATATAACAATGTATAACAATATATCTATATTCACAACATAGAGTGATATATCTGTATATGTGTAATACTGCTATATATTTTGTATCAATCCTTATCTTAAAATACAAACCATTATTAATAATAATATTTGTGTTTTGCATAGTGGTACTCTATGTACTTATTTCCATGGTACACCAATATGTACTTAATATTCTTTCTCCTCTTAATAGTCCTACCTATTTCTAAAATATATTCCTATCTGTAACTAACATATATTTTTACAAATTTTCAATTAAAAGCAGTTGTGTTAAATGAATATGATATCATAAGTTTGTCTCAAAGTAAATTTCAAGTTTTGTATAAAGCTCAGGTCTTACTTATAATGTTTTGAAAGTGAAGTAACTTTTTGAAACATTCAATCTTTCTAAATCAGCTTTGATTATAATGTGGTACCATATCATCATGATTATTTGTTAATTTGTATGCATACCTCTGTTTACTTCCAAATAATTATTTCAAGTTAGTCAGACACCTTGATATGAAAGAAATCATCTGTGAAAAAATTTGATAAGATATCGATTTTAAAACTATATCGATTAAAAACTATTTCATCATAAATGAATCAATCTTAAGACCTACCCTTCCCCAAAAAATAGACATGCATATTTTGTGAGCCAGATTTAGGTCTGTATGCATAAAGAGGGTTAATTCTAAACAAGGCACTTATATGCTGCAATATAATCAATATTTCACACACAAACTATACCAGGAGACAGTTGATAAGGGTCCACTCTCAATATACCTTCAGAAATATTGACATGTACAAGATTGATTGACAAATTAGTCATGCTTTCACAGAAACACTGTTATTCCCTGTCAGTGAAATGCCAATTAAGTTTGAAATTTTTTTTTTCGATTAATAAAATCTTAGAATAGAATTTATTTTTTAGGAATGTACTATGATAACTTCTTGGTAAGTTAAGGTCCATATTAATGTATCTGTGGTGAAATAAACTAAGTCTTTTTCTCAGAATGAAAAGTTATAATAATGGATGTATGCATTCAAAATGATGCATTCAGTCAGAGTTTGAATAAAAAGGTGAACCATGTTGATCAGAAATTTTCAAAAGGAAGTTCATCAATTTTTTTTTATAATAAATTTTATTCATCCACCCCTGTTACAAAGATATCGACCTCTGTTCCAGGGAAATGAGAAAGTTCATTAATGTTATTGAGAAATGGACTTTCATTTTGATTCACCCTCTATATAAAGTTATCCACAAAAAAAATTCAAAGTTTTGAAAAAAGGAATTTAAAAGGTTATTACCCCCTGAACACCCCTCTAGGTTAAGGTCCATATTGATGCTACTTTCAACGTTCAATTTTTGAAAAACGAAGAATGGACTTTGATGCATTCAGTCAGTGTTTGAATAATAAGCTGAACCATGTAAAGTTATCAAAAAAGGGTTCCTAAACCCCCCCTCTAGATCTTCCACTACTGAATTGGTCGTATTGATCCCTCTGGGCTAGGAGTACCAAGTGGATCAATGATTAATGAGGATCAATCACTTCTATTGATCTTGTAACCACAGGGATACCGTCAGTTTGTTACTACACGATATAATGACGAGGATATTAATACTTAGTTGATTTATTGTAAATAGAATTTGTTGGGTCTAGGGGTTGTTTACTTGAGGCCTTTTTTGGTTTTTATTCTAAGATCTGTTTTGTTGTAATCACTGATCTGTCTGTTACCATGACGATTGATGAAGATAAGATTTCAGAGAGTGACGAGGAAATGAAATAATTATTCCCTTGTTGATTAATTTGATTGATTTTTTGCAATCTCTGATCAAATTGTTTTGCTATCAAAACATTTGTTTTATCAAATTAATTAAAATGAATATTTTATAAGTCTTTAAAATAGGTGAAATTTAATTTTGTTTATGAAATATAAAAATATAAATACCACTTTATATGGATTTTTCATTTATAAGGCCAACAAATTGAAAGTCTATTTATTGAATCTAATAACATTATTTTGACTTGTTTAGAAAGATAAAGCTACACAAGAATATAAACATGTGAAATGAAGATTGATAAATTCAGTAAAACATTATCATCATGATGTGATGACATCTCTTTCTAATGCCTTCATGAAAAATAATTGCAGCAACTTTTTTCAACAAAATCTTAACCCTTTCACTGCCACACACAAACCAACAAAACACGATATGGTGGCTGTTAGATAAAATTAATGTTTAGGCAGTTTAATTCAGCATCTATGAATATTAGTCCTCCTTATTACTGTTTATCAATTAGGAGCCTTTACTACAGTCTTGGTCCTCAATAAATCTAGAGTTGTCAAATACACTTGAAGATGAAATGCAAAACCTACATAAAACAACATGGATGAAGGTACTGTAATGTTTTTAAAAATTTCATAAATTTAATTTTTGTATGTATGCAGGTGCTCTACCCGACAGTTCAACATAGGCCAGTTTCTGCATGGTCTCAGCCAATCACAGTCATCGACCAATCACAGTACGCCACACAACAACAGCAAACGGGTACAAACCTTCCGTATCTCGCCACTTCATCATCAACCGCCCCTTCGTCCGTCACATGGACTGGTGCTACCCAGAATCCTTTGCCCCGACCACCGCTACGCTCACGCCCCCTATCTGCCGGGGCGACAGCAGCGAGACGAGGACCATGTGACATGAGGTTTGCTGGGGTCACTGGACCTCCGGTGGGTGGACCTTTACCCAGGAATACAGGTGGAGGTAACTTTTATCATTTTAATTTTATTTGTTGAGTTTCAGAGTACCTTATTTGACCTAAAAAGTGCCCAGGGCACTTAAAAAATGTACTTGAGTGGTCGCGTATCAAAGTGGTGGGGATGACGACCGAAAACTAAAGATTTGACTTTGATAACTGGTACAGGCATTATAAATTGTTGAGTAGAATATAACACATATTGCCGCGAATGTACAGTGAATTTTAGCATCTTAGTACCGCTGGTACATGGGCGATTATTAGATCTAAATACAAGAACCCTTAGTGGGGCGCTTATGAGGTTGAATATGGTATTTGTAATAACTTACTCTTTCAGCCTTACACTGAGACTAGTTTATAATATTTTGACCTCAATATATTCTCTTGAAGTAAGTCTAGATCTGAATTTTACATGCCAATATGTAATAAGATAATTGTTTATGAGAATTATATTTCAAATAGTGAATATTAGTCTATAACTTCTTCATTATGAGGGGAGGGATAGAGCAGTAGTTAGCGTGTCCGTTTTTGCATCAAGAGATCGATGGTTTGAATCTAACCAAGGGCTCAACAACTTTGTCTGCAGAGAACTAGAGAACTGTTCTACATGTAGTAAAGTTTGGGTGCAATGCTACACTGAATTTCAGTACAATACCACCCATGGTTCGTTAGTTTTAGCCGATGCTTGCAGGTTTCACCGAAATGCTTAGCCACAATAGTGTTGTGGGCTTTCTCCCTTCAATTATGCTAGCATATAAGTGAAATACTCTTGAAAGCGACATTAAACCTAAAATCACCTCACCTCTTCACTACGACCATAAAGTGGTTTTCACAATGAGATGTTATCAATAAATGTAGTATATTAGTTATTTCAAAATGTCCTTTTCGATAAAGATTATGATAATGTCAGTTTTCCCTTGATAAACACAAAAACACTTGACAAAGGAAATTAAAATCTATTATCTATATGTACGTACAGAATAAAGAAGTTGTTTATACTGGTACATAAATTTGTTCAATTATCCTTAACAGAAATCCTCAATGTTGACATCAATGATTGGATAATAACCTTTATTTCTATGGTTACAGGATGGATGGGGGGAGCACAGATAAGGTACCCCCCTCCACCCGCCCCCTCACAAGGACAAGCCCAGTACGGGGACCTCCTTCAAGTTATGCAGGATAAGGTGAGACACTTTCAATGCTTGATATCATCTAGTATATTCATTAAATTCTTAAATGCTTTGCTACCAATATGGTTAAACATAGGTTCTGAGATATTATTCATATGTGCATATCTGCTTAAAAAAGAGTGTTACAGCTGATGTTTCTTTCTTGGTATGTAATACAAGGGAATATAGTCATCCTGCTGTTTCTCCATCCATTCTTGTTTTTCATCACAAGAGTTTCCATGGAAATTTAACATTAGAATTCAGTTTCTTGAGCAGAAGAAAAGAACTGCTACACCTAGCTCAATAAAACTTGTTATTTGGTCAATCAACATGTATAGATGTGCCTTTCGCAGTTTTACAAGTTTTTGGATCTTTTCTCTTGAGATTTTATTGCATGTCTGATCTACTGTAGTCCAGTGGTATTTTTTTATGACTCTTGTTGCTTAAATGCCTTATTGCAATTGTGATGAAACAAAAGTAGGATCATATTATTCGTAAGTGCACATCAGCAAATGTCACTTATGATTTGCAACGCTTATTTCAGGCCATGCAGGAAAAGGTGAGAGGGATTGCCGATTGGTTTCAATGTACACTGTTTTATTTCACAACTCATTTAACTTATGTTGATCAAATCACTATCACAAAACTGCAGTGCTATGTACCATGTCATTAATGGCTGAACTATTGCCTGAGCAGTGTAAAACTGCAAATCACTCTTTTCATTTACCATAATCTCATTAAAATCAGATGAAACCTATTACTCAGACCTAGTTAAATCAGGGGCGGATACAGGATTTTCATGGATCGTTCCCTCCGGTGGATGTCACAAGAACAACTTTTGGAAAGATAACTTAAGATCAAAGAATTTGTCAGCAGCAAAGTTAGCTTAATGGCTAAATTAAAAAGCTGAAGCTTTGCAACTTTAACGTGTTAGAGAAAACAAATTTCAACATTTGCTATGTTTTGAACTCTCTAGGGAAAAGGTGTACATTTCGATTCTGTGTACTCCAAAGAGGTCATGTCAGGTGAACATTTTACTTCAACCAATTAGTGACAAATCTTGAGAGCTTCTTGTGAGATATGATTCGTTTGAACTTCTTTGTTTGAATTTATGTAAGGCGAAAGTGAAATACAGGCCATATACTAAGATAAGAATTTATTTCAGACTTTAATATATAAACATAAACATAGTGCTTCAGTATTGTCCTCTTCGCCTTATTCACTGGACTTGTGAAAGTCAAATACAGGGTTGATAGATACAATCCTTATGATGCTAGTACTCAGATCAGATATACACCATTGTATGAGTGATAAGTTCCAGCTGATTTTAATGAGATTGGTGGTTTCAACCTTGTCTGAAAGGTTAATTATTGTGATTTTAACTGACTTATTTAATAATAAAAGATGTTTGTGATATATTTCTTTTCACACTTTGTACATCAAGTACTTATATTTTCATTCACACTTCAACATTGCCCAAGTGGCTTAAAACTCCATCTCACTCACTTGGATTTCAATTATGGTTTGGTATATCACTTACGGTACTAACAAATATTTGAAATGGTGTGTACCTTGTACCCAAAGAATGTCAATTATGAAGTTGCTTTCATTCTTTTTGAATTTTTTCTCCATCCATAATGAAAATCGGGAAAAACGTCTGCTGAAAACTAAATAAGTTCATTTTAGTCCAAAAAAATAACATTCCAAACTTCTCAAATTCAACCAATATCTCATTAAGACCAGGATAAATAGTCATACTCTTGGGATTTTTCCCAAAAATAAGAGAACCTTTCCTGTTTTGTATCTCCTAAAAAAAGAGAACCTTTCCTGTTTTGTATCTCAAAAAAAAAAAGAACCGTTCCTGTTTTGTATCTCCGAAATAAGAGAACCGTTCCTGTTCTTTTCTTCTAGGAACAGAGAGTTCTCCAACTACAAGAAGAAAACAGCCGGCTGCGTCTGAGCGAGTTCGACACGTATCGTAAAGACCAACTGATTCAACAGCTGCAGCAGGAGAACGGAACGTTACGCACACAGCTGCACCAGGAACCGTCCGTGATTATGGGAGGAGATACGGATGTTTCCGCCAAGCTTCTGGTACTAGAGGCGGAGGTCAACTCAAAGAAGGATGAGATTGCCGCGCTTAGAGAGCAGGTAAGGGAAATAACTCTGGAACACTTCTACTTTGACTTCTTTGAATGGCATTTATAAGAAGTTCTGTCTTACTTGGATTTTATTCTCCAAAACAATTTTAGTGCTAAGATTAAAAATACTAATTCATTATGTATAAGCTATATTTCTTGTAATTAATTGGACAGGATCTTTGGTAACTCTTTAACATTTGGTGGAATTTTCTCATTGAATTTGTAATCAAGCTATATAAGCTGTAAGGTTAATTGTAAACATATTTAACATTTGCTTTTTCTTTGTAATGGTAAACAAGAATGGAGATAAAACCATACTATTGAATAAGACTGTCATGACATGACATTTGACAGATACCGTATTTCCTCAAATAGACGCTCCCGGCGTCTATTTTTTCAGACCCCCTTTACCCCCGGCGTGTATTCAAGACCCGGCATCTATTCAAGGCCGGCGTCTATTTATTTTTAGTAGGAAATTTCGTCCACGTTTCATGTAGAGGGTTTATTTGCATTTAACTACGTGAGCATTAATTAATCAACTTATCACCCGGCGTGTATTCGAGACCCAGCATCTATTCGAGACCCGGCGTGTATTTACTTCAAACAGCATACCCCCGGCCTCTATTCAAAACCCGGCGTGTATTTGAGGCCCGGCCTCTATTCGAGGAAATACAGTACACCAGTAATTGAATATCAGGGAACTAGTTGCAATATTTCAATAAATATCTATCAATCATGTTTGATCTTAGCACTAGATTTGCTGAGACAGAACTTCCACTTGTTATGAAAAGTTACAGAGTCATTTTAACCTTGAGATTTTCTTTATTGAAATTTAGGTTTTGTTACATTTTTGTCATATATTTATCCATTGTAGATATTTTGTAGATGACTTATATATATTTTTCATATTATATTTTATTTAATTAGCAATTGTGATTCTTTTTATCATTATATATGTGTGTATTCAAATCTAATATTTTCATATTTTAACAAGATTTTTATTGGATTTAAATCCGAGTTTGTTAGATTAATATCTCAAATAAATTTTGTGTTGTAACTTCTGTATTGTTCACTGCACATTTTACTAATAATTTTTGAGAGATTGGTGTTTATTAAATCTTGAATTCAATTTGAATGACTATTTTTTAATAAATGAAGTACTTCAATATAACTTTAGAAGTAGATGTGTGTCTGGTGTGGTAGTAATATATACACATATTTATCTCCAATGTTTGGAAATGAGAGGGAAGAACGTGGTCGTGAAAACAAACTTTCACTCCGTTGAAAATGCAACATAAAGAATGCTATGTCATAGAAGTGAGTCATGTCCCTTGTCCAAGGAATATTTTGCAAAGATCACCTTATGGAAAATGTAAGACGTAAATTTTTGCCCTATCTCTATGTCAGATCTTCATTACAGTATATCAGAATGATATTTTTACTCCAACTGGAACTATGATATCTATCATAAATCAAAACAATCAAAAGTTCACAAAAACTTTTCAAGCCACAAAGGTTTATAATGAATAATGATATTTATATGGCGCTTTACCACGTCCTAAGACATGCTCAAAGCGTTACCTGCATCATTACCCTGAGGATTGTACCTTCACAGCTGCTATTAAGCGCTTGTCACGACCACGTAGGTCAGGACATCCTGTTTTCTCAAGAAACTGGGGGGAACAAGTAAAATCTACCTGGAAATTAACTACAAAGTTGAATTTTTCTCGAAACACCCATCTCTCAAAGTAACAAAAAATCAAAATAATTTCTTTTTTCTACATTGGCTTTTTGTATCTTCCTAGCTTAATAACTTGAAAAGTGAATCAAGCGATAACCCTCTAGTTCTCAAACAAGAAATGGCTGAGAAAATAAAAGAACTGAATAACGTACGAAATGAGTTGGAGAGGATAAAGAAAGACAAAAACATCACGTCAGGACTTGTGACTCAAATGCAGAGAGATATGTCCAGTAAAGTGAGTAATTAACACATTTTGTTAATTGTCTAATTAATTGTTGTGTTAATGAGCGGCAATGATATAGTGTCACGTATCTTTTATTCCACCGATCTATATAATACAATATTATTGCTTTTTTTGTATCTATATTGAATATACATGAATAAAAGTTTTACATTAAAGGTTTCAAAAATTCTACTAAGATTCCATATTCATATAATGAATAATTTAGTAACTTCTTAAACGATGAATATAAAGAATAATTATAATAATTCATATTAACTACTATTACTTAATTTCAATTTTGCAGAGACCAATATCTGTTTTAAAATCATGTGATTCAAGTAATTTCATTAATATAAAGATAAAGATATCAAATTGTGAAACTATGTCATTGGTCACTTGCAATATTAACAGTAAATGTCTAACCTATCTCCCCCACATGAACCTTCCCATCCTCCTCCCCCATAACACTCCCCTCAAACCTCTTTTATCTTTTTTTCTTTTAAAGGGACAGTCCTATCGGGGTATTTTTGTTGAAATGAAATTCAAGGGGACATTCCAATTTATGATATCATGTTAAAAGTTCATCATTGTGTCACAATCTTGTCATTAGTGACAAATGAAGGTTAAAACCTTTCTATTTGACAATTGATAAAGAAGAGCACATGCTCGAGAAAAAAAAACTAGTGAAGCCATTCATCAATGCTTTGGGTGTGAAAAGTTTTGCTACAGCATTACAAGGCTTTGTTGTTTAATCTTATCATTAATCATTTGTAAATGAGTGGATATTCCCCGCTTCCCCGAGTCTCTCTTTTATCAATGCATATAGTTTATCAAACAACAAGATGACAGACCAAAAGTCGATAGGACAGGCTCTTGAATTTCTAGCCTCTCTTCCCCATATAGCTCTTTTAAGTGAACCTCCTTTTCTGCCTCATTTGATCCCCCTACTCTACCCCCCTAAATCCCCCTGCCACTCTCCTCACCCTATAAACCATTCCTCAACCCTTTTTATCCTTTCAACAGTATCTGAGCATAGAAAACTATTCCCATAGATCATAAGGGTCTACCTAAATGAACTTGCTTGTAAAGAAATACATCTAAGAGAATTATGCTGAGAAATATTAATTTTGCCTCTTACATAACGGTTAGTTTTGGCTTATGAAAGTAGAATAGTAGAAATAGTATGGGTCCAACAGTCAAATTTCAAATATGCATATGACATTTTTATGCAATGGATCTGAAAAAAACAAATACTACATGTTGATAGTCATCTTTCACTTCCCCTTTCCTTATCATTCAATTGTAACTTAAACAATGAAGAATTTAGCCTTAAAACAAAACATTGATAGAAATTGGTAACTTGATGTAGTTTATCAGAAATTGTATACCTTTTTAGAGTAAAGTAGCATATTGATAGTTTATGTAGTAAGTTTGTCAAAATTTCATTATATGTATCCAGTAGAAATATTAGATGAGTGGCTTTTGAAATTGCATGGTTGTTGTAAATGATATTTTTATCCCGCTGAAATGTTTGATCTTATTTTCCCCTGATAAGCGTGAAGATGAGAAGGTGAGTATTCTAGGTGAAGCACGTGACTCACCCTGTTTTCTATGATGTCTTTCTACTAGGGTTTGATATGTGGGTTTCTATTTGGTGACACTTAGTTTTCTGATGGACTGAGGATATTCACAAAGCCTTGTGTACTTTTCTTGTTTATTTTATGAATTTTGATAAGGAATTCTATTAGGGTAAATTTAGTCCACATTAGTGAGAAGATTGTATGTTCACTAAGTAAAGTGAATATTGTGTTTTCACTTTTAAGGATTAAAGATTTTGATGTTTAAAGCATAATTTGTCAGAATATGATTTTCTTTTCGTTACAAATTTAAAATTACAATTGATGATGAAACAATTTATTTTTTTCACTTTTATCAATTCTGAAGTTTCCTTGACCTTTTTCAAAGGTGTTGATGTTGTTATCTTTACTTTCGGCAGAAACTCTATAAATGAAATAACATAATTATGAAGATTTTTCACATTTTTTAGGACAATTCAATTTAATGATTTGACTGAAGTTCATCATGCACATGACACTGATATATCTTTATTAGAAGTGTTAGATTTTAAAGTGTAAAATAACATATCCTTATCTTACAGTATAACATTTTTGAAAACAAGATTGTGGTATTGGGAATCCAATTTCAATTAGCTGTGAATGCTGTTGGGAAAATTAATCTTTAAGCAATCTCAATTCTGTTTCACACCATTGCATATTCAATGTGCTCGATGCTTGATGTAAAACTATTAATTTGCACTTTTCTCATCTTCTTCACATGGGTTCTAAGCATGTGCGGTGTAATTCACAATATGCTAATACAAGCATGGTTTAGTCTTAATTAATATCAAGAATGAGTGTCTTAAACACTTTAACTCTTGATAGCTGTTATGTATTTAAATCCTTGTTGCAGTTGTTAGGAATGTTTTATGTGAGTTTTAATGAAGATGTTTTTAATGTTAACTTTAGAATGTAAGAAATTTTATATAAATGTTACAACTTGATATTGATATTTTATTAACAATGTAGGATCCAGTTCTAGATTTACAAGTGACATCACAACAAAATTTCAATGAATGAATTCATTATGTTTATTTGACTATTATCATAATAAAACCAGTATTAATTATTTCATGAGATAAACACATCCTTGTTACTATAAACTGTACATCTACTTCCAGGACTCGTCTATCAGCAAGTTGACAAGAGAGATTGAAACATTGAAGAAAGAATTACGAGATCGAGATGTGCAAGTAACAACGCTCAATAATAGAGTGAGTTTGTTGACAACTGAGACAATCTTCCAGAGCAGGCATTTGCCATCAACTGTTTCTCAATAATAGATTGAGTACCAAAATACCAAAATGTGACGAATTTAACTAAGACCTTTCATATTTTGTCTGTATCTCATGTTCTTCCCTCACAATCTCATGTTTCATTTGAAAACATGAATAAGAACAAGCCAGCTGTAAATGAAATAAATTACTAACCCATTTATCCCAAAGATTAATATGTTTTTCATATCCTTAGATATTTCAAAATTCTCGAATTGATCTTAACATGTCTTACATCTACATGCTGTTGAATAGAGTAGATATTGTTTTACAAAATATGGATGATTTAATTTAACGATAAATCACTTTAATTCTAGGGTTGTTCCTATTTTATAGAAATTGCCATTGCCATTGTTTTAAGTTTTAAGGCTCTGAGGCAACTTTTACTGTTCAGAACTTCTGTGACCAGTTTAATTACAAATGAGTTGTCGCTTCTCCCTCATGCTTTGATCTCCTACTAATGGCTGAAATATTGCATAAGCAGTGCTACACATCATCACGCTCACTCAGCCCTTGAATAGAATCATGAATCAAGTAAGCGGACACTTATGTGTTGATTTTGATGTGCAGATGAGCAAGATGCGGGATACCGCCGCAGCCAACAACGGCAAGGTGGAAGACGACAGACCCGACGCACGCCAGAAGGAACTCCTCGGTCTTAGACAGGTACAGCAACAGATTTCTTTGCATTTGTTAGCTGCCTTAGTTATGTTTAACTTTTGCAGAAATAAACTTATAACATCAAATATTTGCTGGTATCATATCAGATGTACATATTGTAAACAATATATGGAGTAAGATCAGTCAAACAGTCTATTTATCAGGGGGGTTCATTTGAACAGGGCTTCCTTGAACTAAAATGATCATAAACAATGGATATAAGTATGGATTCTCTTAGCACTAAGGAGGCTTTGTCAAAAAAGGACCTGTAAAAGTTAATCTTTATTTTGCCCCAAAATTCTACAAGATTTTGTTTTTGACGGAGTTACATTTCAGGCCTATTTCATACACTGATATGATACTGGCGATTTAAAATAATAATCACAAAAAGGGATATGGTTTGAGATCCATGAACATCCCCCCACAACAACCTTGCCTTTCCATCTTGATCCCCGTTTGATTAGAAACTATGATATGTTTCTTACTTATCCTTCAACCACAGAAGTACAACCCTGAGGAACACAACCTTGTTTAGTTGCTAAAGTTTTCTCTGGTCAACATGCTATACACAATTCATTGTTAAGCTACATAGGATTAATTGTTTCTAAACTCTCACTCGTACTGCCCCCTTGCAGAAGTTCAAGACGGCTGAGAGCAAGATCTCAGAGCAGCACGACCTGATCGCTTCACTGCGGGAGGAGCTGGACAAGACGAAGCAGTCTCTGTTCGAGGGCAAAGACGCCAACCGCCGTCTCCAGACTGAGCTAGACTCTGCCCGCTCACAGTTTCTGGACATGCAGCGCACTGAGAGGGTTGTACGGGTTGATATGGAGCAGGCGTCCAAACGGGTGAGTGCTTATTGGCTAATTCAGTCCTTAACATAAACTATTTTATGTTAATGAGAGCTTTCTGTATTAAGGAAAAGAGAATATCCAAGGGGGAGGGTTGTAGCTTAACCCTGTGATCTATTCTAAAGGTAGAGGCTTTTTTTCTTTTACAGAAAGCCAGAGGGAGAATCTTTCCCTTTTGTATGTTGTGAATAATCATGATTAGAGGGAACTTTTCCAAGGGGAATTATGCTTGACCTTGTGATCGATTCTAATGGTAGAGGCTTTTTTTTTGGACAGAAAGCCAGAGGGAGAATCTTTCTTTTTTATATCCTGAATAATCATGATTGGGGGAACTTATTATTATTGCATTATTCTTGATCTTGGACTTAGTGATATTTCCAAGAAATGGTATTAACCATCAAATATGACTAGAATTCTACAGAGATTTCTCCCCATATTCTTAAGTCAACATGAATGTGTCATTTATTCAACTATCCAAGAGAAAACTTTGCATCCTCTGGCTGCTTCATTTCAATTCCATCCTTTTCTTATTCTGATACCACCATGTTTGTTTCCAGCTGGAACGATTCCGGAACCGTGTGATCCAGGTGACATTCTCCACACCCGGCATCAAGGCTCCCGAGGCTGAGATTACTGACGATGAGTTGATCGACACCATGAAGAAACTGATAGATGAGCGGACATCCCTTACCAACAAGATTAAGGATCTCAAAGAACAAGTCCGTGTGGCGAAATCCAGTAATTCTGAACTCCTAGCTAACGGAACCAAACTCAAGGAGAAGATTCTGGAATCTTTGGTGAGTAAACTGAAGATGACGGGTCGTAATATACATATACATATACATATTATGTATCTGCATTATATTTAATTCAAAATGGCATTTAGTGTATTCCTGCCGTTTCTTTTTGGAAATTTACACGAATCATGAATCCAAATTTCAGAAAAAATTATAAATTCTGATTTAATTGCAAAATTCCTGAACTCCATAGAATAATCAAAATGTTACCAGTGAGCTTGCAAAATTTTGTAGTATTTGATTTTGCAACGGAAATCTTCAACATTAAACTTTTAAGACTCGCGTCTCAGACTGGATCCTTTTCAATCATTTTTAGCAACGTCTGAAGGACGAAGGTCGTCTGAGCCATCAGCTGAAACAGGAAGTGACCTTCCTGGGGTCACTGTCAACAGACGAGTCTCTAACGTGGGTGAGAGACCTGGTGATGCAGGGACTGACGGACGAACAGACATGGGAGACGGACACGGAGGCAGCTCTAGAGAAATGTGGTGTCAATGTTAAACTCACAAACGATTGTAAGTATCATTGTTTGAATTTCTGAATGTGGCAAAAGCATTCTTAGTGACTATAGTGGGATGAATGTTGGTTTCCTAAGAAAAAGAAAAAGTCATGGATAAGGAAGAAAGTTGCTCTGTAGCTCATCGGGCTTCATATTTAATTTTGCTGTAGGGCGTGGCCAATGTGGTTTCCCCCTTTGCAGGGGCCAGAGGGTCACAAATCCTAGAATGAAGTATATATACGATGTGATATCAGATACCTGTAATCAATAAGAAATGGAACTAGCTCAAATATTCAATTGATAATTTATGGTGTAGCTGTATGACTGTAAAGGACATAAACAAATTGGTATTTTCTCTTAAAATTCACTCTTCACCTCACTGCACCTATACAATACAGCCAGTCATTATCCTTTCCTATCACACTTGCAGCACCGGCATCCCACATTAACCTTCTGTATGCCAAGTGGGACTCGGCTATCGGAGAGAAGGAGCGACTAGCCAATCAGATTACAGAGATGGGTGAACGGCACCGGGCCGAGCTCAAACTTCAACTGGATATTGAGAAGGAGGAGATGAACGGGAAACTTGTTGATGCTGTTGAGAAGGCCAGGCTTGAGGGTCAGTGAACTTATCAATTGTGATTAGCAATGTTTCCCATATTTTCCTGCTTTGAGATATTTCCACCAAGGACTTTGTTGCCTGTGATAACATTGTGTACATATCACTTAAGGCTCATAATGACTTACTTAGAATGGTATCAGTAATGTTCTGTAAAATTAATTAAGTTCAACCCTAGGATGTTTACAAAACCAACACTGGCTCATTCTTGCCCAAAATCACACTCATTTCATTCAGTCATGTGATATCACTTTCTTGTTTCATTTTGAAATTGTCATATGTTTAGAGGAAGAGGTTTAGGGGAAGCTAAAATTAAGGAAAGTGAAATTTTAAATTGTGTTTTATTTTGGAGAGTGACAGAGTTCTTTCTGTAACTAAGTTGACCAAAGTCTCACCGAAATTTATTGTGTCCCTTTATTCCTTGATAATACATTAGGAATGTTCTTACCCTAGGTGAGGAGAACCTGAATCGTGCAATTGACGAGATCACTGCAGTTGAGACAGAGAAGCGAGAGAATGCCCTGGAGGCGGAGAGGAAGAAGATTATGGAGTTGGAGTCCAGTCTGGAGGCTCTAAGACAGGTTAGTTTGGGAATTAAGGGGGAAGGGGTTGTTTGTGGTAGTTTTTTTTGGTGGGAGGGTCAGACAGTTTGAGGCAAGAGAACGCATGGGAGGAGGGGAGGAAGACATTTCTGGAATTGGGTGGAAGGGGAGAATGGGAGTACTGTCTCTGAGATAAAATCAGATTACAGAGAACGGCACCGAGCCTGAGACAGTTTTTAAAAAACTTTTCACTGTTTGAAAATGAAGGCTCCTGAAATTAAGGCAGATAAACGAATATCTAGTCATCTTTTCATTTCTCTTGGCATTCATAATGTTAGTGCATGATCTTGAAATGAAATTGGAATTAAAATGTTTTGATTTTAAAATCCAAACAGTCACTCACATCACGAGAAGACGAGGAAAAAGAAAAGCTGGAAGCAGCATCGAAAGCTCTTGCAGACATGGCTGCATATCAAGCTTTGGAGAGCGAACTTCGCGACCAGATCGCTACAATCCAGAAATCTATGGAAGAAGAAATTGCAAAACTTGAAGCGGAGAAAGAAGACATGGTTAAGAAGTTTGCAGAAGAAACGACATCATTCAAGGAACAGGTCAAGCAACATTCAGTAACAATCTGTACAATGGAGGAACGAGTCGTCAAGGTTACCAAGATAAACAAGGATTATCAGGAGGAACTTGGAAGGTTGAAAAAAGCCCTTTCAGGTATTTTTAAACATTTTATGATACAAAATTTTGCCTGCCTTGAATAAAATCCAAATTTAGGGCCTCATTGAAATAAATAATCGCTGGGTTTGATTTAGCAACGTAAACGCCTTTTGAATACCTCCTTTTCCTAAGTTCTTCTTACATATGTACATATGTGTCACATATGTACAAAATGCATAAACGTTGGTGAGAGAGTCAATAAACAATATTCAAAAAAGATTCCTGATGAAAATGGTTTTGTTCTATTTTTTTTCAAAATGCCTACACATTGAACAGAATAATGACCTGCCTCGAATAATCACCCACCTTGAATAATCGCCTATTAAGGAGAGATGGGACGAACAAGTCAAATATTTTAGAATTTTCTAATTTTTGGTACATTGGTTATTTTTTATATGTAGAATGCATATATGAAATAAAAAATGGGGGTCACCGAACGATTTTCGGAGCTACAGCCCATTGAAATTTGTGGCCACGGGAGAAATGTCAAAAAATGGCATCACTGTTTGAAGTTATTTTTTAGATAAAAAGAGTTGTAATACTGCTTTAATTTTTCATATTATGTGGGATTAAATATAAAAAAGGTTTGTAAATGCCTTTTTTTGGGAAAAAATAATATTTTTTTAAAAGTTCTGATGGTATGAAAATGAAATTTGCGATTTACGAAAACATTTTCTAACCGATTGTATTGATAAATTATATTCACACATTTTACGATTTTCTCATACTTTGTGACATGAAAGAAAATCGCTTCTTCTTTCCAAAAATATATAATTCATTAGGGGTCACCGAACGAATTAAAAAGTTATGACGCGAAATGTACATTATATGAAAGCCGAAATTCGATTTTTCGCGTCGCCGGACAGTACTGTGCACAGTGCAGCGCGTCACACGGCGTGTTTTCACAGAGTAGCGCTTGCGCCGGGCGCTTTGCGGACCATATCAAATGATAAAAGTATATTTGAAAACAGACTGAAAACAACAAGAAACACGTTTTGATAAGTGAATTAAATTGATTAACATTTGAGATGCATAAGTAAATTTGTAACAAAGTTTAGGAACAAAGTTTGGCTCGAGGCTAGACAAATCAGCCACGATCCCACTTCCGGGTTTGCAATGGATACGACATCATTCTATGGTCAGGACGAAATAAAGTTATGCAGGTAGCTACAGAACACACTACGTATTATAGACAGATAACCCTACATTGTAAAGCAGTACTATTCAGCCCCGCAACCCGAAATTCTTTCATAATGTAGATTATTTGATCAACATGTTACATTTATCTATCGGAGATTCTTCACAACTCAAGTCATCTTTATTTTTATGAAAATGTTTGTGGAAAATGATTTAATTTAAATCTGCAGCACTCTTCAGATAATATCGACAACATCATTACGATTCAAAGAGGAAATTTCGTGCAACCACACACCCCCCCCCACCAAAAACACACATGTAAAAATAATGAAAAGGAGACTGTGATTTCTTCATTTCCTAAAATTGAGCGCTCAAGTTTTATAATAGACTTGCTTAGGCTTTTATTTTATTTTTGGGTCTTGCTGACAGACTCTCTGGCTGCTAACAAATGATAACAAAAGTAAAAAAACTTATGTCAAAAGGCTTTATTTGTTGTAAATTTAGCACTAAATGATTCAGTCATTATATTCAATACACAATTTAATCTATTGATAAGGGACACATGATAAGAGCACACATAACTAATAAACAATATGATATCCATAATCCACATAGTGAAAAGGAAATTTTTTCAAATAGCTATATCACACAGTCAATATCTGATACATGAATAGTTTGTCAAATCCATTGACTCTTTTTATCAGGTTCCAAAAGCAGGCAAATATGTCACAATTGTTATGATTTGGGGACAAAATCCAATGATTAAAATTCTAAGGGGGGTATTTTTTTTAAATTTCAGATTCTTAAATAACAAAATATCTATTCTAAGAATTCAATGTTTTCATAGTAAATCATCAAACAGTAGTAAATCATAATTGTGATGTGAAATTTCGAGTAATTGAATCTGTAGGTAGTAAGATCTAACATCATTCATCAAAACTATGGACTGATACATAGTAAACAATATATAATATTAGCAGGTATCTTTTAGACCTAATCTTAGCAAAAAGGCAATAATATTCTGCTAGCTTGTTTTTGGAAGATTTCTCCATTATAGAATTTTTTGTCCATCAGATAAAGTAAACAAATATCTAACTCACAAAGATGTGCTCATAATCCTCATTCATTGTATTTACTTTCTCTTTTAAAAATTTAGGGACCACAATTGAATTATGCAATGTAATTTTTTTAATTCAAAATTCATTCACATAAACTTATTTGAAGACAAATTAACTAAACTATATTGGTCTTGGCAGTTACAGTTATAATATCAAAGCAAATTTTGTACTTAATTATAAATTACATGATGGTTGGGTCTTTTTGTTACTTTTCTAGTACCTGTATGTTGATTCAATGTTTTAGTTTTTTTATTACTAAATAGATAATACATATACTTGGCTAATGATATTAGATTCCAAATTGAACATCCTCTACCAAGGCTTTTTTTTATGAGAAATTGCAATATTTGCAGTAATGTGTTTGTACAATAATAAAGACTCAGAATTATGTACAATTGGGCCCTTTTGGTCTTGTGACCTGCAAATGTGTGACAATCTGTGAAAATCCTGTTTGTTACAAGATTTTTCTATAAACATTTCTTTGAACAATGGCAGTGTGTCAATAAAACCAACTAAACCAACCAAGTTGGTGCATAATCATTGAACTTATCACATTAATTGAATTGACAAATACCCTAGAATAAAGATTTTGGCATTATGGCCACATAAAATAAATTTGTTGAATCTTTTCAAGAAATCTTTTCAAGAATCCAAAGAATGATTTCAAACAAGGTTTATAATGCTTGAACATCTGTTGACCATCAAAAGTAAGACCAGTCACATCTCAGGCTTGTTTAGTTTTTGGTTTGTGGGGTAAGATGGCAACCTGGGTGATATGGGCATCAGTTTCTGTGGAAACAATAGACAAAGTCAATCTATCTGATAGATTTAAGAGAATACTGTATTTCCTCAAATGAGCGCCTGGGCCTCTTTACCCCCGGTGCTTATTGGGGGTCTGGTCTGGCACTTTTCTTTCATAGAAAATTGAAGTTTGTGTTAAACAGTATTTTACAATGAATATCTGTAACAATATTACTAAGGGACATAATTCAATGGTTTGGACCTGGGTGCTTATTGGAGACCCGGCGCTTATTGGAGGAATTACGGTATCTCATAATGTTCTCAGCTGTCCTGGTGACTTTGAGTAGATAACATCCCAGATAATGTTTTAATGGGGATTTATCTTACAAAGAAAGTGGTATTCAAGACAAGGTAACTAGTCTTTCATCAATTAATAAATTTGTGAATGAATTTATCCTAGTTGCAAAATAGAAATTGAGAAACAAAAGAGACATTATTTTTCTTCTAATCTTATAATTTCCTTAATATTATCAAGTATGAAGAAAAACACATCGCTCATGGTCTAATAGAATATAAGTATTTTTATGCTTCAAATTTCTAAAATGCTACAAATTTTTGAATGAGAATAATGAAATCCAGTTACTTCATCAAAAATATTTTTAAATATTGCTTATGACACTTTTCATTAAAAGTTTGAATTGAAATAAACAGCTAATGACAAGACGTCACACAAATATCTTGTTTTTTTAATTTTATATATTAGTTGATTATCTTTTCTCCATTTTCATCAAGTTATGAAAAACAACTTTGAATTTTCAAAATAATGGTGAATTTTGAGCTTTGATAAATAAAAATAATTTGTAATCAAGTTAAAACTTTACGAATAATCAACCAATTGCAATTTTTAGAAAAATGTGGATCGTTTTTTATGTGACAGTATTTATCATAAAATAAATTTACTTGAGACGAGAACTGCACTGGACATAGTGGTCAAGTTGACAGGCAAGAACTTGCAGGTCAGCTACTCTTCTTCCTTCTGTCCAGTCTTGAATTTACTCGTGCAGTCGTGGGAGAGGAAACAAAGTTGTACAATCGGTGTCGGGAATGTCAGCCGGATTGTCCATCTCTTCACGTATAACATGGCCGAGTGAAACTGAGACGGGTGCGGGCACTTTCTGATTTGGTACTTCTACCGCATGATGATAGTCGTGGTCAATCAGCCAGGGCAAAGAAACGTGCAAAGTTTCCCTTTGACACACAGACAAAGCTTTGCAGACAACCTGGGATCTTTTGAACTTCGATAGGCTACAAAATTGCACCAATCGCGATGATCGAGCATTGTGCCAACTCATTACGAAATCAGCTGATCGTTGTTTACAAACATTGCCGTAAACCGATCGGGTGCCGTAAAACTCTCAAAAATGCAAACCAAACGCTGATGTATGAATGTAATAACAGTAAACTGACATTTCATGCTATAAATACTTAGATACATTATTTTAAAATGCATAAATTTAGTTTTTTAAACATACTCATAGACGTACAATTTCTAACAACGCCAAATACGTTAAAACTGTCATGCGCAGAAGTCGAAAATGCTACGTCCCATCTCTCCTTAAATCAGTGGTTGAAATTTAGGCATGATTGTTTGATTATCCACTTGAAGCTTGTTAATAAGTGTCATATTTTGTTTCCTTTGGTTTCACAATCTGAAAAGAATAGCGCACATTTATCAAAAATGAAAACACAAATTGTCTATTCTTTTTCAGAGGCTGAACACAGATTGAACAAACCCCACCTACCTCCGAAACCTAAAGTTGTTATCCAGAGGAACACAGACGAACTGGCGGCAATGGAGCATGTGATATCGGTCCTCAGGTAAATAATCATTATTGTCAAAAGTATCACCAGAAGTCACCTTTACTCTTGTCAAGGTCAACCTCAGTGAAATTCAACACCTCTGAAATACGATAAGCATATCAAAAAGTAATTATATTCAGAAATCAGTTCCGCTCAAAGCATAACAAATTCATATCAGTCCTCTAGTTTCAGTCCATAAGCATTTTCAGCATTAATGATTCTTGTCAAGGCCAAACCAACTAAAATTCAAAAAGACATGGAATCAAATTCAGGTATCATTTTCAGTGTCCGAAAAGTAAGTAAAGCAAAATACAATTTCCTAAAAAAACATGACATTGTCAAAGGGTGCAATCATCAGGGGAAATACAATGGAGGTTCCACAGTAGCCCTCTTATCCGCTTTTTGACCTCTTAGTCAAAACACCTTTAAAAAAATAAAAGAAATAACACTTAATTCTCTGATGAAATTCCTTCAAGACAAATTTCATTCTATTAAAGACGAGAGAACTCCGAGATAAAGAAGCAGTTCCAAGAGTCTCAGGATGTAATCATGGGGTTGAGACGGGACTTGGCGGGGGCGTCGGCGCGACTCTCGGACATCACTGGGGAGCTGAGCGAGTCTCAGAAACAGGACATCGAGCACAAGCGTGAGCTGCTGACCAAGAAGGAGAAGGAACTGGTGGAGTTGAGGCAGCAGCTCGCAAAACTCTCCACCATCGTGGACAAGCAGAAGGATGAGATCAACAAGATGGACTCGGAGCTTGGGTATGGTGGTTCTTCTTTTTGTTGTAATTTTTCAATCTGTAGTTTTCTGTTTGTTTTCCTTTCTTTTTGTCTGTCTGTTTGTCTCTTTTTCTATCTGTAAGCTCAGATAGTCTTTCTCTTCTGTCTGTCTGTCTTCCTTCTACTGTCTGTCTGTCTGTCTGTCTGTTTTCCTTTCTTCTGTCTGTCTTTTTGTCTGTCTGTAAGCTCAGACAGTCTTTCTCTTCTGTCAGTCTGTCTGTCTCTTTTTCTGCCTATCTGTGTCTCTGTGTGTGTGTGTCTCTCTGTCTGTATCTCTTTCTCTCCCTCTGATATTTGTAAGCCTCAATGTCAATTGTGCCAGGAATCCTAGCAAAATAAGTAAAACTGTTTCTGTACCCAAATATACATTCAAGATGTATAAAGTTATTTGGTTGAATTCCTTTAAATCACCAACACCACACAGTACCAAAGCAGTTTCATCACACTATCATGATAATAACCACTGTTTATTCAGCAAGGAGAAGTCTCTGAGCTCCAAGTTGAGGTCTGGTCTTGAGGAGCGAACTCAACAGCTCCAGGAATTCGAACACAGACTAGGGGAGGAGAAGGAAGAGCAGAAGAAGCAGCTGGATCTACTGGACCAGGAGGTACCTGAACACCCTATCTAACCTAATGAGATCTCCCAAGTTGCATTGTTACCCATTGCAGAAAGGACTTTTCTATTTGATTTTAGGGATGCATGCTTCTGGTATTTAGAGTAATTTTCAGCCATACATGCATATAATTCTAATTTCCATAATTTTGTAAACATTTGTTGTTCTTTTATATTAAAGATTCTTCTGATTAATTCCCATCAGATGATTCATTCATTGTCATTCTTTTAGTATTATGATACTCAATTTACCATGACTTCCAATATTCGGTCATTACAAACTATAAAAACACCTTTTTTTGCAGGGCCGCATCACATCAGAATTATCATCCCTTGGATCTCAGTGCCGCGGTGAACGTCACGAACAAGTAATCACTCGACAACGAGAAGCATTGGCTGAACTCAGACAGAGAATAAAGATTCTCGAAGTTGCCAGGCCACCATGTGAGTATTGCAGTAATTCATTCACTCATTTGTTCAAGAGTCAGAATTAACTTGTGAGTTTATTCTTTCATTCATTCATTTATTCAGATTTCAGATTCAGATTCAGTTTATTCAGTATTTCGGGCCATTAGGCCTATAGTACAAGTACAGAGGCAGATAATATTTGGTATCACGTGGTAACAACATTTCGACAATAGAAGACATGTTTTAAATACACTGCTATTGCTTTGATAACATAAATATTTTTGGAATTTCAAAGACTGGACAATATTTGTTTATCTCTTACAGGTCAAGATACAAATGCTAAGTATCTATTGCGAAGATGAGAATATTTTGAGCATTCAAACAATACATGGAATTCGTCTTCAATGTTACCAGAATTAAATTTTTTACATATATATTCACAGAGATCACTAGATACGTTCTTATTTCTACGTAAAGCGTTAACTTTAAAGTCATGGAAACCAATACGAAATTTACACAATAACCTAATTAATGCCTTATCTTCCAAAGTCAAAATATAAAACTCTGGCACCAGTAAAAATTTATGCGTTGAATAGTAATTAAGACATTTAGAATTCATTCATTCATACATTGTCATTAACGCCGCTAATGGCTGAAATATTGCCCAAGCAGCGTTAAGCATTAACTCACTGACTCACATTATCATTACTATATGGATTCAATTTAAAATAAATTTGATTCCCAATCACTGACATATATATACACTGACACTGACACAACTTTGTCTGCAGTAGAGAACTGCTCTACATGCAGTAAGGTTTTGTGCAATTACACATGGTTCACTAGTTCCAGCAAATGCTTGCAGGTTTCACGGTAATACATTGTCGCAGGCTTATACCCTGCAATATTTCTAGCAGCAGTGATATAAGTGAAGTTCTCTTGAGAGCAGTGTTTAAAACCCTAAATCACCTCACCTCAGTTTAATCTACATAAAAAGTATTCCTCTCAGGCCAATTATCGCCAAAACAATATTGATTCATTACCACATAATTAGATAGTTTCGAAATTCTAAGAGACAATGAATTATCCCTCTGACAGTGCCTACCCAGGACCAAGCCCTACAGCAGGTAATCGCCCTGAAGAAGGAACTAGCTGAGATGAGAGTGAATCAGGCTATTGCCGAGGATCACGTGCTACAGAGCGCCACCTCTCTCGACCGTGAGATCGGCAAGGCAAGGGGGCTCATCTCGCCCTCAAACATGGCTGCTGATATGGAGAGAAGTGCACATAGGGAAACAATGGATGCTTTGGAGTGCAGTGAAACCACAGTGAGTTTTCTCCCTTGCTCTATTGTTTTATTCATAAATTTTCTCTCAATTTATAATGTCTCTTTCTGATAATGTTATCGTTTATTATTTTCAGAAACGATTTATATATCAGATTTTCTTCCTACTTCAAGTTTATTTTGGTTTCCAATTCATTTTTTGTAATGTTATTTTAATTTAAAAGCTTGCTGGCCTCTCATGCTTAAGGCCCAGGTTCAAATCCCAGTTGAGACACAAACATTTGAACCTTGGTCTCATATTGTGGCAAAGCAAGGCATTTCATTCACCTTGCAGTCAGTCAGCTGTTAAATCGAATTAGAGAATCAGAAGTGTAAAATTATTTTTTATAGAGTAATTTCCCTTGTTCTATGATTTTACTATGTTCAAGGGAACCTTCAAAGGGGGCAAGTTTTCTCAGAAACTATTTATGATAAGATAACTAAATTTGCTGTGTGTCTTTCGGGTATCAATATACTTGATGGAGTTAGAAAATCAGAAGCTTGAAATTATTATTCACAGAGTGTTCCATGTTTTGGAACTAAAAAGAAAACCCATTTGGCAGGGGATGTTGATGACTATGTCTTCATCTTATTATTTTCATCATTATTATCCATGTTCCCTGACTACAACTAACCAATGGCTTTGTTTGCCCTCTGCAGTACCTGTCGTTACTACGAGCAATGGCCAGTGTGATAGAGATGGAGTCAATCGAGGGTCTCCGATCGATGGCACATCTACCTCGGGACGAACGGGAACGTCTCACTAACGACAGGGAGAAGTCGTGTGAGATCATCGCTCAGAAAATCAACGTACTCAAGGACCGAGTTGCACGCAAAGAAGAACTACTCAATGGTTACGAGCAGGATCTTGGAAAACTCAGGTTAGTTGTTTGTCTGAAAATAAATTCTGCAATTTAGAACATTTTAGGCTTTAAAAAGATGTGATTTTTTGGGGGTTTAAGCGTTTTACTTATTGTTTGTGGGCTTTGACTGTCAAATAAATTGTGTAATCAGAAGAAAGTTTATGGTTTTAAGAAGTTTTTTTTTTTATTTAGTGTGTTAATTGTAGTTTGTGGTCTTTGACTGTAAAAGGCAAGAATGAGAGTGTCAGTTCGCCCTTGATAATCAGGGGAATATTTTGAGGCTTGTGAAAGGTGTTATATTTGTTAGTTGAAAGCTTAAGATCTTTATTTTTGTTTGTGGACTTTATTTTATATGCGACCTTTGTCAGATGTTTTTCAAATTTCCTTAGAGTTAACAGTTAACCAGTTACAGTTGATTGGTTTGATTTCTATGTTGTTTATTCTAAAGTTATTACTTTACTCAGATTAATGCATAAATAAGAATTTTTTTCCATATTTAAACAAATTTTTAATACTTTATATTTTTTACTTTTATAATATTATGATAAATTTTTCAACAGACAAGCTCAAGAACTGGCGACAAGAAAGTCTCAACAAGTTGATAACATGGTGGTGAGTATTGTATTGTTTAAGCCAGAGACCTCCTACAATGCTGTAAGAATTATCTGTCAACGGTCTTAAAATGAAGCCAGCCTGAAACTGTATTTATCATTTCATTATTAGCCCAGGTCATTTACCTTGAAATATCATAGCCAATGTCCAAAACCAAACAATTCACTATGGAAATGAGATGAAATGCTACTCAGAATGTTTTGACACTTACTATCCCACTATTTCCATGACCAAAGATTTCATACTTCTGAATAAGACAGTGTCTTATAAATATATCTCAACAGGCTTAAATATGATTTATACAAAGATGGGTAAAACCGTCGTAATAGAAACATTAGATACGCAGATTATAGTCAAGATCTTCCTTTACCTCTCACAATAACAACCCCACCCACTCCCTCACTAAGCTAAGAAACCAAAAACTTTTTTGTATGGAATGGCATCTGATGGGATATTAAAATGAAAAGTTCAGCAACCAATATACCCCCAACCCAATCGCTCATATCCCCAACGCCAACCCCCTCTATGTGTGCTGTGCGTGAATCAAAAGTTAATGAGTATGACACTGTTAAACAAACCTTGTTGTACAATTTGTTAGTTGGATCTTCGAAATGCAAGCAGCAAGCTAAGAGCTGATATGTTAGTAATCAACTAGTCTACAGTCAAGTGTTCTCTCCAGGACGATGTCCGGCGCCACCAGGAGGAGTCTGTGTTGCTCCGGGAGTCTCTGAATAGGACGCGGGACCGATTGAACCAGGAGAAGAGGCTCAACACGTCCATCAAACAGAAGAAGGTACTCATATAGTCTATAGGACTCCTAGATTTGAAGTCTCTTGTGATAGATCTTTGCTTTAATGTAATCTATTTATCAATTTGATATTGCTTTCTTGAATTTCTATTAAATATTTTACCTTCGTTGTTAATTGGGATTCAACCTGAGTTTAAATGTAACCTAATATGATACTAAGGTGGCTTGTTTGATTGATGTGGTTTATTTCGTAAACAGGCCACCAACCCACTTCACATGTACATTTCATATGAAATACAATTCATTTACAATTTTGTAACAAAAGGTTACAACTTCAAAAACATGCGTCTTTTTTTGGATGCAAGAAATACAAATTTTGCCAAACAATTCAGTATAGATATATTATTACTATTAAAAAGTTGTACAAGTTTCTGTAAAGTTGGGTTTATAATATAATACTGTGGTAATAATTGTTTTCTTAAACTGTCGTAAAATGGACACTCCATACAGAAGTGGTAGTATGAGTGATAATGAAATGCTATCTAGGCACGATAAAGATAATTTGGATGAAACTTTCATATAAAGATAACATTGTTTTACATTTTCATTTTAAATTATATACAACACATGCTAAAACTTTTTAAAATAAAATCCTATGTTTGAGCAGACATTCCACCTGGAGAACGAGAGAGCTCATTTGATGCCCCGGCCGAGTTCCGGTAGGAAGACAGACGACCATAAGGTGAGATAACTCTTGTAACTCTCTTACAAAACATTTTCAAGTAACAGTACCACATATTAATAAAGTAAAATTCTTAGTTTATTTCAAATGTAATGTTAGGCTATCACTAGTAACATCTCATTACTAAATCCCATCATCCGAGTCGAAGAAGAATTTATCAATTATCATGCAAAAAGAAACTGTTTAACACACTTTTATAAATACTCAAGAGTATTTCAAATGATCAAGTATTGAGTGAAAACAACATTTTTTCACACTTTCATAAATACTTTTATTTATTGAACACATTTCATTTATTTATTTATTTAAGGTAGGGAAATAGATTTGCATAGCTAAACTAAACATTGTACATTCATTTTAAAACTGCTTTTTATGTTTTAAAACATTGTCTTGCAATTGGAAACATTTAATTCCTCTAAGGTTCAGATAAGAATGAAGAAAATATTTACCTGTTTTTATATTTGTTTCAGGCCCAAGCGAGACGGAAAGCACAGACGGAGCTAATGCATCGTAAAAACTATGAAATTAACCTTTTAAAACAAGAATTGAATGATAAACAGATGGATATTCTAGATCGAGAGCGACGCATGTATACCATGGAATCAAGTCTGGTACGTCCCAAGTAGTTGTAGATGTCTAATGTTTTCATTAAATAGTAGATATCATTTGTAGATTATGTATATAAGTGTATATATCAACTGTGATGATTATTAGAACTCAAATTTCTGACCCTTTACTCCAAGGTCAAGGTTAGAAAATTCTAACTTCAATCTTGAATGATACCATTAACTGAACAGTACCCATCTGTGAAAGTTCTTACAGGGTCTATTTGAACAACTGATTTACTGACAGAATAATTGCACAGATTAATCAGTGTTCCCAGTGAGAGAGGCAGTTCTCCTCTTGTCATAGGTTTTGCAAATTTGCAGCATTATCATAGGTTATTTCCTGTTTTGGGGGTTGTCTAGAAGCTTTCTTGATTTAAAGCTTAAAGGGGCAGTAGCACGTTTTTAGGGGGAATATAAGGTTATGTCATGAAAATAAAAATAAATGGTTCCAATCTAAAGACAATGTATTTAAAGTAAATGAAGCAGTAATAAATCAAATTTATAATGTAAGGTTAAGCCATGCGATTCCTTTTCTTACACAAAATGAATTAAAGGTGTTCACACAAAAATGGCTGTCAATGGATTTTATGTGAATCCTTAAAATTTGTTCTCTCTCTATGGCTAATTGGTTTGTGTGATGAGATTTTTGTCACTATCAAAGTAATTCATTTAGCATTAACGTACAATTATCAGTGGATAAATGAAAATATAAAATTGTCAAAAAACGTGCTACTGCCCCTTTAAACATAACATTTACTCAAAGAGTTTACAGATATGAAATAGTGTGTAACAAGTTTCTTTTAATATCTTTACGGTGAAAATAACCACAATATGAAATATAAAACTTTCTGAAAATATTCAGACAAAAAAGCATTGACATTACAACCATAAGTAAGTTAATAAGAAAATAAATTTATAGCTGTCGTTTGTGTCAGATTAAGAAATTTCCAAAAATTCCAAAACTATATAAATATAAAGGTGTGTCGGGATTCACCCTTTTATGGCCAATTTTATTTTAAAATTTCAATAGACCTGTTTAAGTTTCTCCCTAAATCTTGGAATGATCACTGGTGATATTAAAAAATGAAAGTAGTAACTTAACCCCATCAACTCTAAGAGAAACAAATAGGTTTTTGACCTGTTTTCTGAATTTAGGGGTGAAAGGGATAAGTCAATATCACATAGTTGTAGTAGGGTAGTAATAGTAGTTGTAGTAGATGTAGTAGATGTAGTAGTAGTAGTAGTACAGTAGTAGTAGTTGTAGAATGGATGGTAGATGAGTAGTGTCCGCTGTTTATTGTACAACACTGCAGTATCTGCTCTACTTACAGGGCTTGGACAAGCCTGTTGAGGTCGAAGTTCAACGCGAGGCCGAAGTAAATTAACGCAACCAACTATTCTAGCATCTTCTCTCATCGTTTTATCTACGACAACTACGAAATACATTCCATTTCCATGGCAACCAAGGGGCCAACTGTGTGGCAACCAAGAAGCCAACTGTGTCATTTCTATATATTGGGATCTTCATTTCATATGTGTTACCATGCCAACTATGATCAAGATATTATCATTCTTGAAAAAAATGATTACTTTTATAGAAATATGTTTTAGAATTTCAAAAAGCTTTAAAGGACTTTGTTATTGATTTCACGATATCTAGTACATGAAGTTAATATCTGATTTTGAAGATATTTGGAGTACTATATCTCCAAAGACGGTGGATTTATGTGGAACATTGATGACATAGGTGACGCAACAGTTTTATAGAATAATCTGAATGAGGGTACATGAATGAACATGTAAGAAACACACGTCAAAGTTAAATGAACATGATGGATCATATTATCACTTGATTGTCCAGGTTGTGAGTCCTCAAAACCAAATCGTTTTTGTGATTATTTAAAAACTCTATTCCTGATCAATGCAACATTTATAATGAATTTTTACGGTGCTTAGATATGAACTCCTAGTTATTTGTAAAACTTTCTCATGTATGAACAATTTCAACTTTCCTTTATAAACTTGACGATATTCCAATGACATGTTATAAAAACCAAGGACTTATACATCAATTTCAGCTTCAGTACACTAGTAAACAAAAAGGAATTTGATGGTTTGAAGAATTGTTCCATCATTCCACCTAATCATCATTATCATAGAGTATATATGTAATTCTATTATCATTTGACCAGTAATAATTTATCATTGCTGTCAAAAGCAAGGGTATTACCATGACATAGATAGTTGTGTACTTTGAAAATATCTAGTGTTGTGAAATATTTCAGCAATTCTTTTTCTTTAACTCTCTTTACCAGACAAACATATAAAGAAGTTTGGCAACTTACTTTGCTTCTGGCATGTAGTAAGTTAAGAATTAGTCAGTACAAATTGTGATACTTACCTTGTTGATTCTCATATTTATTGTTGTTGTTTGTATTACAATGATACTTTGTTAATGTTTGAAATGAGTCCTATGTATACATTTAGTGAATTTTATTGTAACTTTTTGTATTAGATACACTTGTTATTTGTCTCAATGAGTCAACATCTTTTAGATTTTATCGTCTATAATCAAAATGAATGTTTCTTGTATTTCTATTTCAACTTTTTTATCATATTTATCCAGATTTTATTACATTATTGCATACCTTTTTTAAGCCTTAAAGCATTATTGATGACTCAATATTATATATATTATGTGGAAATAGGCCTTTAATGTATTTATGCGGAGAAATAGATTGAGTTTCAAGTGCTTTTGCTACATATATTGTAGTGCAAATAAGTGCCTTGCACAAAGAGAATGTATCATTACTATCTTATATTGTTACATATTGTAGAACTTGTAGAAAAACAATGACATTAAAAACTTATGCACCATGTACATGTACATATTAAATAGTTTCTATGATACTAAAGACAATGGGGATAGTGCCTAATCATAAAAAGCTACGTTCCAGTCTGCTTATTACATTGTTTATGCTTGTGATGATGTAAATATGTATATGAATATAATCTAGGGTAAAAATGGCCTGTGAAGTTAATCATGAATATAAATTGGAATAATGATACTTTGATTCTGGAATTCTTGTATACTGATGACCAAACGACTTATTGCCACTTAGAAATTTATTAATTGATATGCATACTTTACATTTTTAAAGTTGCATTTTTAAATCAGCTGCTTAAATATCTATATCAATTATATTTACTTAACATGTTTATAGTTGTAACTGCAAACTCTGACTTGTATCTAAACTTAATTTTATAATGAATTATAATGTTCAATTGTAAATATTTATGACTCTCATGTCTCTATAGAGAGGATCTCAGAGTTTTACTTACATAAACTTACCTTGTAGAAAGATGAACATGTAAGTTGATGATGATGTAACATGCTTTCTTAGAAAGAAAAATAAACAAATCTGATGAAGTTGTGTTCCAGTTGTCTTCTTTCAATTTGAAAGTATTTATAGTTTAGAGTTTGATGTAACCATTATTCGACAAAACTGTAACAGCAAGGTACAAAATGTCATTGACAAATGACGCTAAAGAAAGAACCCAGCAACATACACTTTTTGTTTTTTTATTGTTTAAGATGTTTTTATAAACTTGATATTTCTTTCTCAAAATGTATTAAGCACTCATAAAATATCCAGAAAATTGTCATATACCAGTTGTGCAGTGTGAAGATTGTCAAGAGACAGAAACTTGAAAATCCCAGGCCTGATATGCTAAACAGCAGATTTGAAATGTACATCTTCAATAAAATCATTAAAAACAACATGCTGAAGACTTCAACAAAGTTTTAGACTCAATATCACATCTCTTTCCATCAAGGTAATCTAACTCAAAGATGTAAGTCAACTAAGTCATGACCCTAGTGTCACAGTGCAGTATTGATGTAATACATATATGCATAAAGCTCAGTGACTAGTTGTCTAGTTTAAGGAAAGTGGAACAACAGCTGTTCGGAAATATCATCAATAAAATCGTAACTTCATGCATCATTCATTGAACTTTGGATGACACATAATGCAGACACAGTTGAGAGTTACAGTCTAAGGACACAACAAGAATCTGTCAAATAATGTAATCAACAAGTGGTGTTACCTACTCTCGCAGATCTGAAACCTAAGTTTAACTAAAATTATCAGATACATTAAGCAAACACCTACACACAATGTAAATATGATACCTATATCTTATTTTGGTCGTCCTGCCACAGCTTATTTTCTTGAAATGTCAACTTGCCCCTTTTTTTTGCAACAGCTTGTATACATTTGAAGAATGTCTTCATCACAACCTAATCGTCAGTAGACAAATGTTGTATATTTTTGCATTACATGTATGAGCGTGCTGTACCCAGTTAAAAAAGAAATACCAGTAAAGTGATAAAAAAAAAAACAAGTGGTGTCAAACACAATCACGACATCATGGCAAATTAAAGTGAAAAAATAGAGCCATTGGCTCTGTAGCTCATCAGGCATCATATCAAGTTTGCTTTATACAGGCAAGATGAGCTAAAAATGAAACTGATTTTACCTATTACAAGAAAACCTATAAAAAAATTACAAAAAAAATGTATTATTATTCAACACTTTCTAGATCGCCAATATCAGACAGTGAAAGAAGTCCACACTAAAATATCCAAGGAGAAATAAATTTGTCGAAGACTCTTCAAGACTGTCATCTAATGGAGAAAAATAGGTTTTTAAGATTGTGACCCCTGTGACCCTATTTGGGGTCATGGGGTCACAAAACCTACAGTTTAGAATCCCAATTGGCCAAGGAGTCTACATGCAGTCTTTCAGCTCAATAGACCTTTAGGAGCTAAAGATGATGATGAAAATAAGTTTTTAAGGTTGTGACCCCTGTGACCCTATTTGGGGTCATGGGGTCACGAAATCTATAATTTAGAATCCCCATTGGCCAAGGAGTCTGCACATATAATTTCAGCTCTCTAGACCTTTTGGAACTGGAGAAGAAGATGAAAATAGTTTTTTAAGGTTGTGACCCCTGTGACCCTATTTGGGGTCACAGGTTCACCAAAGTTACAAATTAGAATCCCCAATGTCCAAGGAGTCCGCACATATCACTTTCAACTCTCTTGTCCTTTTAGAACTGGAGAAGAAGATGAAAATAGGTTTTTAAGGTTGTGACCCCTGTGACCCTATTTGGGGTCACAGGTTCACCAAAGTTACAAATTATAATCCCCATTGTCCAAGGAGTCTGCACATATCACTTTCAACTCTCTAGTCCTTTTAGAACTGGAGAAGAAGATGAAAATAGGTTTTTAAGGTTGTGACCCCTGTGACCCTATTTGGGGTCACAGGTTCACCAAAGTTACAAATTAGAATCCCCATTGTCCAAGCAGTCTGCACATATCACTTTCAACTCTCTAGTCCTTTTAGAACTGGAGAAGAAGATGAAAATAGGTTTTTAAGGTTGTGACCCCTGTGACCCTATTTGGGGTCATGGGGTCACGAAATCTACAATTTAGAATCCCCATTGGCCAAGGAGTCTGCACATATCGTTTTTAACTCTCTAGTACCTTTTAGAACTGGAGAAGAAGATGAAAATAGGTTTTTAAGGTTGTGACCCCTGTGACCCGATTTGGGGTCACAGGGTCACCAAAGTTACAAATTAGAATCTCCATTGTCCAAGGAGTCTGCACATATCATTTTTAACTCTCTACTCCTTTTGGAACTGGAGAACAAGATGAAAATAGGTATTTAAGGTTGTGACCCCTGTGACCCTATTTGGGGTCACAGGGTCACCAAAGTTACAAATTAGAATCCCCATTGGCCAAGGAGTCTGCACATATCATTTTTAACTCTCTAGTCTTTCTGGAACTGGAGAAGAAGATGAAAATAGGTTTTTAAAGTTGTGACCCCTGTAACCCTATTTGGGGTCACAGGGTCACCAAAGTTACAAATTAGAATCTCCATATGCTAAGGTACTTGTACACAAAATTTCAGCTCTCTAATGTGTATGGTTCATGAGGAGAAGTCGAAAGTGTCAAAAGTTTACGGACGGACGACGGACGGACGGACGACGGGCCATGCCATAAGCCCATCTGGACTTTCAGTCCTGATGAGCTAAAAAACAATTCCACACACACCTGTGATCCCTTAAATTAATGATTGTATCATAAAATAACTCTGTTTATGGCGCCACTGTCGCTGGCTATCGCTAGAGAGCGGTCTATTGTCTGAATATTTTTAAGAAAATAAGTTGGAATAGAATCAATAATAATAACATTATCACCTGAGGAAGTGTATCATATGACTTTGACAAAACTCCTTTCCTCTCAAAATATTTACACTTGTTTCGTAAAACTCGTATGACACACTTCCCCAGGTAATAATATCTAATTTTACATATATCTGTATACAGCAGTTAAATGCACAGCCTCAGTCATATAGTTATGACCCCTTCAAAGAACATACCGGTACCTTAAAAGAGTTGATAGACCAGAGTTTACCTATATATGAATAAAAAATAGAGCCATTGGCTCTGTAGCTCATCAGGCTTCATATATAATTTTGCTGTGGCCAATGTGGTTTCCCCCTTTGTAGGGGCCACAAAGTCTCCAATTCTAGACTTATGTATATATGTGATGTGATTTCAGATACCTGTAATCAATACAGAAATGGACATATTTTATATCAGGATATTGGGAATATATTTTAACTGTAAACTTGTTTTGCAATGTAAGGTCATTGTGTTCTTCATGTGAAGACTATTTTACCATACTTGTGTAACCACTTGACATTGATTGAAGCAGCCTTAAAATATCATCTTTCAACAGTAAACATCTCCTTGTCAGAAATTTTCTAGGGAAGCACACATAAAAAACTTGTGACTGTCTGTTGGTATTTTTTTAACTCTTTGGTCTTGGATTATGCTATTTTAAGTGTAATATCTTCCTAATTTTGGTATTTTATTTACTTTGCAGCCTTTTACCCCTTAAGAAGCCATACCATGGCCAGGATTATCTGTTTTCGACAGAACAAAGATGAGATTAGGTTTTTAGGGCGTGGCCCCTGTGGCCCTTATTAGGGGCCACAGGGCCACCAAAGCTACAATTATTTATCCTCACTAGTCAAGGAGTCTGTACACAAAGTTTTAGCTTTCTGGCCCTTATGGTTCTGGAGAAGAAGATGAAAATAGGTTTTTAGGGCGTGGCCCCTGTGGCCCTTATTAGGGGCAACAGGGCCACTAAAGCTACAATTTTTAATCCTCACTAGTCAAGGAGTCTGTACACAAAGTTTTAGCTTTCTTGCCCTTATGGTTCTGGAGAAGAAGATGAAAATAGGTTTTTAGGGTGTGGCTCCTGTGGCCCTTATTAGGGGCAACAGGGCCACTAAAGCTACAATTTTTAATCCTCACTAGTCAAGGAGTCTGTACACAAAGTTTCAGCTTTCTGGCCCTTATGGTTCTGGAGAAGAAGATGAAAATAGGTTTTTAGGGTGTGGCCCCTGTGGCCCTTATTAGGGGCCACAGGGCCACCAAAGCTACAATTTTTAATCCTCACTAGTCAATGAGTCAGTACACAAAGTTTCAGCTTTCTGGGTCTTATGGTTCTGGAGAAGAAGTCTAAATTCCACAAAGTTTACGGACGGATGGACGGACGGACGCCAGACACCATGCCATGCCATAAGCCCATCGGGCCTTACAGGCCAGATGAGCTAAAAATGGGACTTCATGAGAGAGACGTAGTTTGTTCTTTCATGGCCACAGTCAGTGCTCATAAAATTGTCCCAAACACACACTTGAAAAACATAAATTTCTACATCAACGACAAATACTTAGTCAGATAATTAGAAGAATATATTTTCTCTTGATAAATACCATAGTTATCTCTCTCCTGGGGTTGAACTGTTTTCATTTCACTTACTGCTGTGCTACTCTTGAAATACCTACATTTTTACTTCACAAGATGAGATACATTTGGTATTTGTCAACAAAATACAGATATCTTCAATGAATTTGTCTTTATTGTCCCTCAAAGACCTTCCAGAAGTTCTTTTAAGTGTCAAGGATAATTCTCATCGCCAGATTCTAACAGATGGGCCGATTTTTAATGAAGAATATACAGTAACAAGTCTTCCAGTGATAAATGTATACTATGTTTCCTCAAATACAACCCTTAGTCCTATTGTCGATATTATACAATTATAGACTGGTGATTTTGGTCAATACCTGTTTTTATAGACCTGATAAAAACAATATTGACTGAGGACAAAGTCCGAGGTCGATATTGTTTTCATCGGGTCTATAAAAACATGTATTGACCAAAATCACCAGTACATAATTGTTTTATTATGTCTCGGTCAAAACAATAAAAGAGAATTTAAAACTACAGCAATGAGCGGCCTTTTGGCTCGATTGTTGGTTGGTCATGATAACAAAAGCATGACGTCACGAAACAACTGTTTGACGTCATCGGCTCTATTTTTAGTAACTCAAGTCAATATCACTTTTGGTCGGACTCGGGGTCACGGGGGTCAAGTCAATATCACTTTTGGTCGGACTCGGGGTCAGGGGGGTCAAGTCAATATCACTTTCTGTCGACCGTCACGTGACTGGTTCTCGACCAATCGAATTGCCGAAAAATAACGCTCACATAATAATACTCAATATAACTCAGGCTCAAGAGACAACCTTGGTGAAATGAAGTGATTTGGTAAATACAACCCAGGTATACACTTTTAGAACAAAACTTCAAAGGCCTCAAATAGCGGGGAAGGGAGTGTTCAACAAAATAAAACCCTTGGATTTGTTTGAGTAAATATGACATGCAACTGTTTAAAAACATTGATTGAACTGATCACTAGCATACAGCTTCACAGTGACAGAAAATCAAACAAATGCATGTATCATATCAGCTAAAGATTTGAAGTTTACTTGGCTCTGAACCCGTTGAAGGGGGGTGAGGTGATTTGGGGTTTAACACAAATTTTAAGAATATTTCACTTATATCACAGCTCAGACTCTGATAAAGGGGGTCTAACCCCCGAAACATGTACCAGGTAACTGCAAAATTCAGCCCCTCCTGTTCCTTCGGCGGCTAACTTCATGGGTTGATGATGGTTTTTTTAAATACCAAAGTTTGTCAATCAATAAACACTCAATCACAACATGACACTTTATTTTGTCAAGATTTCTTTATTCTTTTGAATAACAATCAATGTTTGATAGATCTGGCTGAAATGATGTGGATATTGATGAATATAAAACATACATAACTGTTTACACAATAATAGAATCATCAGTTTCTTATAATCATATTTTCTAATTAATGAATAGATAGATAGAATTGGTTGCCTTATGCTAATGGGCAGTTGCCTTATGCTAATGGGCAAACAGTTTCATAAAAGGATAGGACGTATTATTAGTGACGTGGACAGTAGGATGTTCTTAGGGACTGGTCATTTATCATGTTTGGGACTGAGGAAATTTTCTTAAAGTATTTCATTAATATATGTGACCCACCCCTAAAAACTGTCATGTTTTTTAATCCTCCCAGTCATAATTAATGACCCACCCCTAGAGTCTCTCTTAATTTTGTTTGACCCACCCCCAAAAGCTGTCTTATTTTTTTTGACCCACCCTCAAAAATCATAGGGCCACTCTCCCCTGTAATAAATGACCAGTCCCTTATTGTGGCAAATAAAAAATGTTGGATGAATATATAACCTTCACTTTAGATATACAGTTGGAAGAGCTGCCAATATACAAAACTTTATTTGAGTCATGTCTACAGGTTTATCATGAGCATAGCAAAGTCTCAAACACATCAGTGTTCCATGAAACTCCTCTAACAACCTGGGCCTATATTTTCGAAGCTCTCTTAGTGCTAAGATAGTCGTAAGCCAATGTTATAGTATTGTTCTTACGACTATCTTAGCACTAAGAGAGCGTCGAAAATTTAGATCCTGGTACCTACAGGGGCAAAGGTCATGACCTTGATACAAGACTCAAGAGGTCATATAGAAGTGGCATACATGTATAAGACAATCACATATTTATCTGATGTTTGGGACATGTCATGGCACTGATACAGCATACAAGACTTTGAAGATAATTTAGAAGTGACATACAGAATCTAGGGAAGAAAAGTCACAGGAAAAAAAGTCAAGTAAGACAAGAAATTGTTTTAAAGAATAATGTTATGTTTTTGTAATAAAAAGTTTTGACTTTTTTCCTGTGACATTTTTTCCGGTCACCGACAAACATGCATAAGACAATCACATATTTATCTGATGTTTTATCTAGTGGGACATGTATGTCATGGTACTGATACAGCATTCAAGACTTTGAAGATAATTTAGAACTGGTCTTCATAAGAATATAAAGAATATCTAAAATATCAATCCTTATTGGGAATTTCATGATGGGATTATATTACATCTGATGAAGGAGTAAGCATATACTCTGAAATGTCATTTACATGAAGTTGTGACCTTTTTATTCAATGGTAGATCTGAAAATTCAAGGATTAAGACATGCTGATATATATACAGATATATACATAAAACTTTCATTATTATGGATAAAGCTTTCACCATATTACCATTTTAACATCAACCAAAAGTTAAACTAAACTACAAATATATAACAAACTGATTAAATACAACCAATATCAAAACAAACAAAAAACAAGAAGGCTTTTGGCCCTGTAGCTCATCAGGCTTTGCATGATAAGTGATGGTAGTAAGATGAGACGCTACAGGTAAAAAATGAAATATTTGCTCAAGATTCAGTGATTTTTAATAACTTATTATGACCATTTCGATTCTTAAAGGATACAATGAATCATCACCTAGTCTGTTATCCAGACCCTAAAGCAACATAAATTGAATTTCTTTATCAAATGTGAACGCTTCTCGCAAGGAAAGGATGGTTAATATTACAATGCTTTTGCCATGATTCAGTAGACAAAATGATGATTTTAGAACAGCGCCGCTGATTGCACAACTAACTTTGATTGCCTCCAATCAGAATTCTCCCATTCTATCCCACAAAGTCAGCAAAATAGAACAGAGGCTGTATCAACATTTCATGACTTTATCTGACTGTGGGGAGAGAATGTCTTAAGTCTTGAAAATGTTGGCAACTATAGATGCCTCAGCTTTAAAAAAACGGTAAGTATTGTTCAGGGACTATATGTTACTTAAAATCATCATCAAGCATACCATTATTACATGATGGCGAAGCAAATGCTTTACAATATTTCAGCTCCCTTGTATTTATGTTATAAAAGAATTAAAGGGGGGGAAAGCCTTACCAAAACCAAAACATTGTGGCTTAATACCAAAATCTCTCATACAAATGACATCATATAAGATAATTTATGAACATGCTTTTAAAATGCTAAATGGCATCCGAAAATAAAAGTCTGAAACTTTTGATAACAAAAATCTTTGGCATTTCCCTACAAAATTTCAGTTAATAGTAAAAAGAATTTATCATTTGGAGACAACGGACAACGAGCATTCCAAAAAGGCTTGATCAGCTCAAACTGACCAAAAATAACAATTTTAAAAACAGCTTTTCCCACACTACTATAACAAAACATTCCATGCAAATGATATGCTCTTAAATTTAAGATTGTTTTATAACTCTTGTTCACCTTCTAAAACCATTAACTAGCAATGTACAGAAACTAGTCAAAGAACATGAATCATTAAAATGACATCTTAACAATCCAAAATTGTTTGTTTCACAACTCCAAACAAATACATTGTCTAAAAGGGTAAAAGTAAATTACTTTCACAAGAATATCTTAAAACTTTTTCATTAAGAAAAATGAGTTTACCTCATATACAAAATTTGATTGAAATTGTTATATCAATTGGTTCTGAATTTGAAACTTTTCTCAAGCTATGAGATACAACAACTGCTTTCTTCCAACTCTCCATCAAGGGATTTCAGTTTTTTAACGGCTTTGTAGGAAGCTTCTTGATCGGAAATGTTTGGTAACTCAAGGAGCATTATCAGAACTGAAATTGCTTGATGTAGATAACTATTCTTTATCTTCATTTTTCCTTTCCTTTTGAAACTGCCGCGAACAACCCATGCTTTCTGAATGATTTCCCTTGGAACTTCAAACTCAACACAATTCTCAATGAAACTGAGGGTATATCGAATATCTTCATGAAATTCGCTTGATTTGTAATAGAATCTATGGGCCCGGGGAATAAACACGCGAGCAAATTCATAAGGATTGGTTGGCCATTGAGCAGAATGAAATCTCTCCCATGTTATCTTGTGTTGATATTGCGGTTCGCAGAGTGACAAAATTTCTGCTTTCCATAATGAACAGGTTCTGCACCACTGATTTGCGTTCTGTTTTGTTGAGCTACAATTTTCGTCGCACTGTGTAAGGCCTCGACATGACGTCTTCATGTTCTTGTGTATCACAGATATTTTGTGATGCATACATATCGCCAATGCTTTTGTGGCCTCTCTAACCGCGATATTGAGAGTGAACCAGTCCCGAGTTCTCTGGTCATCCAATTCCTCACTTATTATCTCTTGACGAGATGTTTGTTGTCCCATGATGCTCTAATATTGTTTTCCTGAAAATAAAACACAAAGAACTTTCAATTAAATTCAGATGGGGAAAACAAGTTCATCCCTCATAATACATTAAGTATTTGAAATCGATTTAATAACGCGAAACTTTTTTCTTGATTATCACATTGATATCGAAATCTGTCGCAGTTTGTGATGTGTCAACTTGATTTGTCATTCTACTAAACTTTTAAACACTCCATATAAATCCAAAAATCTGTATTTTTAACAATGTATAAAGCTGGGTTTATGATTTGAATCATACATCTACTTACTTTCTAATCAATGCGGTAGTTTCTTCCTTTTTCAGAGAAATGCAATGAACTGAAAGTTGGAAATTTTTCAATGCATTCTCGGAACAGCTGACAAACAAAACAAAACAAGCACCTGCTTGTACATCTGTCCATTTCCGGGTCACGTGATAAACTAATCCAAAAAAATCATAGCAACGGTTGGGAAAATGAGTGGAAGTTAAAACAAATTTGTTTGAAAAAAAAATATTCCAGTAAATACGAAATATCTAACTAAAGCAACTTTAAGGAGCATTTCAACTTTCTATTATTTTGGCTTGTTCTGTTTATCGATTATCAAATCCGGTAGTCTGGGTTATAGACAAAACGGCGACACAGCAAAACGGCGACAAGCCAAAACGGCGACAATTTGGACTGAACGGCGACACACCCCAAAAATTTGTTGGACAGAACGGCGAAACACATTTTCAATGGAATTTTAGATAAAAATCGCTTGACAGAACGGCGACGCATTTGGATTAAACGGCGACACCATTTTTTTAAAGAAATAATTAAAATAAGTTCGAAGGTGTGTTTTATGTGTGATATGTTTGTTTACGATGTTTGAAGTGTTTGTCTTTCATGTGTGATATGTTTGTTTACGATGTTTGTAGTGGTTTGATTGGATTGTCTTTCATGTATGAGATGTTTGTTTACGATGTTTGTACAGTTAAATTAAAGCTGAGAAGCTATAAAGATGTTGAATCCATCCGTGTTGTTGTTTTTTCATTAATTACGCTAATTACGACCTGAGTGGTTCGACTCAATGCCACACGAATAACATATAAAAGTCGAAACATGGGAATTTTAAGTCACACTTCTCACCATGCCTTTTCCGTGTACTGTTTGCCGAAAGACTGTGAGGAGAAACCAACATGCCGTCAGCTGCGACAATTGTGAAGAGTGGACTCACCGAGGAGGAACAAGAATGACACGTGCCCCGCGACTGTTGTCCAGACTGGCAGCCAGTACCCATCTTTCGCCCCTGGACCCAAGCCGCATTCTCACCTGGCTGAACCTGGACTGGCTTCTGCAGTTGAGATTCGTGTTGAGGTATTTTTTATTTTTTCTTCTGTCACACACAATAACATATACATTTTATTCACAAATGTAATAATAAAAGGTGATAAAGGTAACTTTAATGTATTTATCTTATTTATTTGTAAAATGTAATTAGGTAACTATATGAAATTATTATTTTTCTTTTAGGTGAAGAAACACGCGAAGGCAGACGTCTTCAAATCAGGCCATGATATTGTTGATGAAGTGCAGCGGAACCACGACCCCGACATGGCTGGAGGCTTTGAGAAGCCAGCCAACCTGATCCGGATGGCAAACCGTGCTCGGGAGGGGAACCGCCCGAAGCAACCCAAAGACTTGAACTTCGATGTAATAATTTTTGTAGTATAATATTAAAATAAAATTAATCAACTATACATTAAATATTATGATATGATTATGATGTTACATAATAAATGCCTACATGAAGCAGGAATCAGTCAAGGGTTTCGTAAGGAAACTGATGGCCCTTCCCTTCCTCCCGGCTGCGTCCATCCGACCCATGTTCGAACAGATAGAGGCTCGGGTTCCAAGTGGCGGCAAGCTTGAAGACCTCATGACGTACTACCGCCGCCAATGGATCAGCCACTCGGTCTTCCGCCCCTGCACATGGAGCATGTTTAACGTTGCCGTGAGGACAAACAACCATGTAGAAGGTATTATATACTTGCTGCATACTTACCTATTTACTATATCATATGTTACAAAACAGTACATAAATGGTAAACTATACAAATTAAATAAGTGTAAAATAAATCAAATGAAAAATCTGACTACTGTTTCTAAGTTTTTTTATTTTTATTTTTATTTTTGTAGGTTGGCACAGGCGCTTGAACAACAAGTGTCGGGAGAGGACCCTGGGCCTTTACAGACTCATCCCCATCTTGGCCGACGAAGCGAGTCTGCTACCTATCCAGATGAGACTGGTCCTGGAGAAGAAGCTCAGCTGTTACCTGAGGAAGAAATCTACCGAGAAACAAGAAGAAGTCTTCTGCTTGTGGCGGCTTCACAAACAGGGACGTCTCTCTGCGTCCGAGACCCTGTCAAGAGCCAGTCAACTTCATGGCCCAGTTGTGTGAAAAATGAATGAACTGAATCAGAACTCTGAATGAACGAACAATGAATGGCAAAATACAAGCGTATACAAAACGCATAGTTCTCCGAGACTCAAAAAGAGTCAAAATAAATTATTATGGAGACTTATATCGTTGTTCTGTTTTTCTTTATATGAATAAGTCACACCAACATACGAATGAATGAGAACATGCAACATGTACTTTACGATTAGTTGTCACAATCCAAATCAGAATTGTTTTCTTAACTAACAAGGTATTGCAGTAGAAGATTGATTATATGTTTTCTTAACTAATTACGTATTGTTGTAGAGTCACCTCCATTGTTGCATAACACAATTCTCACTCTCTTCAGCAAACATACAAATAGATCTCCAAAATTCCATTATCAATGGTTGTGTAACCTTGTCTAAAACCTGCAATCGAATATAACAAACATGTTACAAACTATTACAAAAAAATATTTGTGTCGCCGTTCAGTCCAATACAATTCTGTCGCCGTCCAGTCCAATTTGTCGCCGTTTCAACTAAATTTTTGTCGCCGTTTTGCTGTGTCGCCGTTTCGTCCGTATCCCGGTAGTCTCGCGTTAAACTATACACAGTTGTAGACTAGATTTTTATGTAATATTCTTTGCGCAATCACTCGACCGCTTCGTGTAAATAAGATGAACACGTGATTTTAAAAGCAGATTAGTCGTTTGACCTACTAAGATCCATGCCTCATGGATAGAAGCATCGTTTCAAATATTTAGTGTTGTATTTCCGCTGCAATGCAGTCCTCAAAACGTTTAGGAACTTCTGTGTGCCTGTCATTACCAAAGAAGGAACTGTCACTGTTAAAAAAATATTGCAAACCAGTTTGGTCACCAAAATGTTTTTCGAACGATCAATCCAAAACTGTTACGCGAATATCTGCGTTTTCAACTGCTAGTGACATTGGATCGAGAAGGCCGAAAATTGACAGAGGAAATTACAGCAGAATACAGGATGCCGATTTACAAACTTTCGAAAACATAGTTCCAAAGAGAGTCATTACAGACCCCTCTGAGGTTGAAGCTTACAACGTCGATTGGCTTAAAACATGCAAAGGTAAATTAAGAGAATTCTAATATTCTTTTTGTCACCTCTCGTATGTTATGGTCTAAGTTGTCAATATGGCATTTGACAGCTTTAGCATGTCTGACATTATTTAGAAATCAAAATATCAAAAGTATTTTTCACTTAATTCTGTGAATGATGAGCACAACATTTAAAATATAAAAATAGGCCTTCAAAAAGGATTATGTGACCTTGTCCTTTGCTTTGGGGGTCATAACATTGGCATTTAAGGTCAAGGTCAGGTCACTTAGAGACGCTTCCATCAGGGTATTTTTAGTGGAAAGCTTTAAGGAAATTCAAGGGGACATTCCAGTATTACATGTATGTTATGAGTTAAAAGTGATTTCAATTAATCCATTTGATACCTGGTTCTTTTGGTGGTAATTTTATTGATTTACTTTTAAAAGTGAACTGCAAGTTTGAAAGGCTTTGCTACACCCTTGTTAATCATTGTTGATTAGTGGTATCAATGATAATTTGTAAATGTGCAAATAATCTGTCAATACATGAAGTTCATTTGTACTGTATTGTAAAATTTATAACAGTACAGAGTTTTTTTCATGTCAATTTCACAATAATTAAAACAGTGACCAGAACACTGCATGATTGATCAGCCACTTTAAAATCATTAGTTATATGTTGTAAGATATTAAGACATAGTCGAACTGATTACCGGTAGCTTTGGATGAACAAATTCAATTGCAGCTCAGTACCGTAAGTGTCAATCTATAACAAAACCCATTTCTCAATAATGTCACAAAGTGCTAACTCAGATTTTCTTTGCAGGAAGATACCAATCACCCCCCCTTTTGTAGAAAAATATCCAACACTGTCACATCGATCGCTCCACCCCCACCCACCCACCCCACTGAGGCAAAAAATGAATAGTTCTGAACAGTGATCAATCTACAGATATGACCCTCTGAGTCAAGGGACTCGCTACGAAAAACTTGTGCATCACAGGACTCACAGCTTAAATTTCTATGAGTCCTTTCTAAATTTTATGAGTATTTGAAGCAGGACTCACAGGTAAATTTATCCCCGAGTTCAGCCCCTCCACTCCCAGAATTAGTGCTACAGTACCGATAATGTCAGTGCTTATGCAGTATGTCACATTTTCTAAGCATAATGATAAGTAGTCTGGTTATTGCACCTGGATGACCTTGACCTACTGCACGCTCAATTTTAAACAGGTTCTGGTCAGATAGTGTTGAGACCAAAGACCACTGCGGAGGTGTCGGCGATCCTGCGTTATTGTAATGAGAAGAAGCTTGCTGTAGTTCCGCAGGGGGGGAATACAGGCCTCGTCGGAGGAAGTGTTCCTTTGTTCGACGAGATCATAGTTTCCACACAACTGATGAACAAGATTATCTCTCTAGATGATACTTCAGGTAATGTTTTTAAGCAAGGGGGTTGACCATCCAACAGATGACAAACTCAGAAGTTTAGGCCATGAAATTTAAATTAATCCTTACATTTGCTACACGTGGGAGTGACTTCATCAGACGAGGCCGCCCCACAGGCGGTAAAGCGTAACAAATACATTTCATGGCCTCAACTTCTGAGTTTGTCATCCGCTGGTCTGTTAATCTGTCATTCGGCATCCTTTAGTGAATCCGGATTTGAACTCAGTACCGCCAGCTGCTATAACCACTGTGGAATACGCCATCAGACAAGTTCTAAATTTTGTTAGAAAGTATCTAATTCACATGAAGATCTTTTTTAAGATACATTTAGTTTTGTACAAACAGAAGATTAACATGATCATGAAGTCTATTGATATCCATTTAATAAGTGTGATAATCTATGTCCTGAAGGACTATATATTTCCCCCCACGTGCAGGTGCCCTGGTGTGTCAGGCAGGGTGTGTACTGCAGCAGCTGGATGACTACGTGTCCGACCACAGTCTAACAGTTCCACTCGACCTCGGCGCCAAGGGTAGCTGTCACATTGGGGGCAACATCTCCACCAATGCAGGGGGGATACGACTCCTGCGATATGGGTCTCTCCATGGCAGTGTTTTAGGGGTGGAGGCTGTGAGTAGAAACTTAGAAGCTTGGCGCCAATTGCCAATATTTGTTTTCAGTGGGGCGAGGAGCTGAAAGAAATGTTGATTTGTAAGATGTGGGTGGGGAATACGTCAGAACATGGTGTTCTAGTTGTGGAGGGGTTGAGTGGAAACTTGTCACATAGTTCTGGAGGGGGTGGAGGGAAGGGGGGAGGGGTTATGTGAGTAGAAAATTGCTGACTATTGCTACTATTTAGTTATCAGTGGGGGGATGAGTCGAGAAAATGATTTGTAAGTAGTGAGGTGGGGAATATGTCATTGCGTGATGTTCTGGTAGTGGAGGCGTTGAGTTTGAAGCTTGTCACCTATGTTGGAGGGGTGAGGGGTAGGGGAGTGGGGGAAATATAGATATGGAATAGAGGAGTGTTCGGTGAATACAACACCTGTGATGGGTCTCTCTATGGCTGGCAGTAGAGACAGTAATTGAAAGCTTAGCACCAGTTTATTTAGTAGGGAGCAGGGGGAGGGGGGGTGGGGGTGTGTGTAGATATGTGAGCTACAGGGGGGATCCGCCTGATCTGGAGCGGTGTTCAGGAGGTTCCAACCCCTCCTTTATCCATTTAAGGAATTCCCAGTAAACAGTTGATCACTTGGTGACCCCTCACCCCTTCCCCTTTTTCAATTGGTGAATCTCCACATTTAAAAGGTTTGGAAAGTTTTGAATTTGTTTGCAAATTTCTGCACCTTTGAAACATTGATTTGAGGGGGGGAAAACCTCAGCTAAATCTAAGGAACTTAAGAATTTGTCTTGAACTACCGGAACTTCAAATATGAGCATAATGCTGTTTAATGTGAATTTTCATTGTTTTGAATTTTGTTGTATTTTAATATTTGTATTCAAGGTTCTGGCAGACGGTGAGATTGTAGATTGCCTATCTTCACTGCGGAAAGACAATACAGGATATGACGTCAAACAAATGTTCATAGGATCTGAGGGAACCTTGGGAATGGTGACAGCAGCGTCCATCTTGTGCTCCCAGAAGCCTAACGCAGTCAATGCTGCACTCATAGGTAGTTACACTAGCACAAGATTTGGATTTATCTTTGGATTTGTTTTTTTCAACGCATCCTTAAAGGGGCAGTAGCACGTTTGAGGGGGGATATAAGGTGATGTCGGGAAAATGAAAAATAATGGTTCCAATTGAAAGACAATGTATCTAAACTAACTGGAGCAGTAATAATTCAAATATATAACGTAAAGTTTAGCCATGCAATTCCTTTTTCTTACACAAAATGAATTAAAGGTGTTCACAAAAAATGGCCACCAATGGGTTTTGTGTGAATCTTCATACTTTGTCCTCTGACTATGGATGATTGACTTGTATAATGAGATTTTTGACACTGTCAAAATAATACATTTAACATCAACTTACAATTATCAGTGAACATTTTAAAAAATAAAATTATCAAAAACCGTGCTACTGCCCCTTTAAAGAGATTGGAAAATACCTCTTTGTCAAAGGGCCTTTTTTTCATGGTTTTTAGTAATTTTCAGACTTTGGAAATGTGTCATTGCCCTTATATAGATAGAAAACTTTATAATTTTAATGGTCCATTTGTCCATTCACTGTGCGATATGGCCCATGGCCCATGCCTTTGAAGTTTCCAAATGACTCCCTTGGAACTATTATAGAGAGAACCCCTTTGTTTTTTGTGTTTCCAGAAAGTTAAATACACTGCTGCATTTCTACAAAAAGAGGGATTTCAGGAATGGGATATCAATGTTACTTTTTTGGAAACAATCTTTTTAACTTGTTCGAAGGATATCTAATATTGACATAACAAGTTCATTTATTCTATGTGAATCAATTTAAATTTAGATAAAAGTTTAAAATATGCTACTCCATGAACATACTCTATGTCAATCTAAGGTATCTCTTCCAGGGTGCGAGTCATTCCCGGCCATATTGAACATCTTCAAGAGATCGAAGAAAGAGTTAGCGGAGATTCTTTCAGCGTTTGAGATGATGGACTGGCATACGATGGAGTGTGTCACGAAGAATCTGAGTTTGTCCTCCCCCATCGGGGAAAGTCCATTTTACGTTCTCATAGAAACCAGCGGCTCAAACGGAAGCCATGATGAGGAAAAACTGAACTCTCTTCTCCAGAATTTAATGGACGATGGCGCCATGACGGACGGAACTGTTGCCACGGATATCTCAAAGATAAGGGTGAGTTTAAAAAGTTGGAATTTATCTTCTCAGCATGAAATATGGTCAATAAAAAGTTTGTATTAAAAGGGAAACTGTTTGATGATGTTCAACAGCAGGCCCATAGTATAGTTTTTGGGAGTAGAGGGGGGCCCAACTTTTAAATATTTTGGTTCAGTGGGGGGAGGGGATGGGTAGTGTTCATATCATCCTGTATAAAAAGTGGGAGCCCAACTTTTTACATTCACAGCTTGGGGAGGTGGAGGGAGCTCACTGGGGGGTAAACAGTTAATCAGTGGGCAGAAACATAACTTCTTAAGTCAAAATGCGTATTTACTGCTTATTTACAGTTATTTAAGTCATCTTCACTTACATGTTCGTTTCTGATGAGCTTAAAAAAAACCAATAACTCATATGTTGTAAATATAAAATCTATGGTCCCCCCCACCTGCTACTGGCCTGAGCAGTACTGTATTTTGATTTTATTATTGCTGATAAAGTACTCTAGCAGGGTAAATTCCTTTAACATGAATTATAGCATTTAAAATTTCTTAGTTTCTCACATTACATATGGACAGATTTTTTAATTAATTACAGTGATAGCCATTAACGTTTGTTGTATTAGCCTCTTTGTCATGATCTGAATCAATCAAGGCACGGGACCCTAATAAATGTAATCACTTTCTGTCAATCTGAGACCGCAATGCACAAATTAACAAAGTTATGGTATATATTCAGGCAATATGGCGGCTGAGAGAAAGTGGAGCAGAAGCTCTCTTGGTCGACGGATACTGCTTTAAATACGACTTCAGTCTTCCCCTTGTTGACTTCTACAAACTTGTTGAGGTTATGAGAGAGAGGCTGGGGTCAAAGGTCACAAGGGTCGTGGGATACGGACACGTTGGAGATGGTAAACTGTTATGTCAAACTTTTATTTTGATGTAGAAATATGACATTGATATATGTCTAAAAGCTCCATGAAGTATGCACCTATTAATGCATTGTGTCAATTAAATGATAATAGTGTTTTTAATTTTTTGAACTGAGGTCAGGGTTAAAAAATCTTTTCAGTGCATATTAAAATGTGATTTAATGCATTACAATTCAGTGTAGCATTGCACCCAAACCTTACTGGGTGTGGAACAGTTCTGTACTGCAGACAAAGTTGTCGAGCCCCTGCGAATGATCATAATTTTCAAATTACTGAACATCAAGGACTTATATGTGTCTTCCATTATACCTTCCATATATGATTCCGTCTGCAAGTCAGTGTGTATCAGTGTATGAAATAATTTTTCAAGATCACAAGCAAACCGGGCTAGAAAGTTTTCAAAGTTACTAGCCCAAAAGAAAAATTACTAGCCCAATAACGTAAAAACACTTACATTCATTGTTTTAAAATCAAACAAATATCTGTTAAAGAGGTCTTGGCATGTGATGAGGGTGGTCAGAAACTGACACAATTACAAAATTGAATAAAAGAAGTAAAATATTGTTAATATACCAACCCACACTAGCCAACCGGGCTATCATTACATTTTTTCTACTAGCCCAGGCAAATTTCAACTAGCATCGGGCTACCGGGCTAGTGGTTATTTCGGACACTGGTGTGTATCAGTAAATGTATAGAGCTGGGGGTAATAATATAGGTTATGTAATCTTACCATATGGATATCTGCTTAACTAACCCATCAGATGTTACATTCCACGGTTGTATAATGACGCATTGCCTTCCTGCTGAGAACACTCGTATCAGATAGCTCTTGTGCTCAGATGTTAAACCACTTACTTCAGTGTAAATAATTCATTGTTTCATCCTTGTTTTTCCCTATGGGTTAGACAGGAGTGATGCTGATACTTAACTTAATACTACACTTGTTTTGTAAATTCTAATTAAGAAAAAAATACACATATAACTGGGTAATAGAGAATTTGGTTTTTCAAAAGAAGTTCATATTTTGAATTATTTAATTTGCAGGTTAGGGTCTAATAGGGATATGAAAATATCTGTTGGCTTTATTATGTCGAGAGCGCTACCCATTGTATGATAAATATTGATTGCTTGTGAATTGATAATATAAATTTTTGATTAATTATCAATAGTTTTGATACTAATACACTATATACAGCTTAGAGTAAATGATTTTGTATAAAACGAAAGCAACTTTGATACCAAATCATTCACGAGTTTGATAAAAATAGTATCAAATGGAAGGAAGTTTAGTATTCTGTTTATTACTTGCCCTAAAATTCAAACAAACTTGCCCACAGAATACTGAAACTACCATTTCCTTGACCCGGCAGCCATTGTGACGGCACGCTTACATTTAGACATCACAGCAACACATTACTGTGACGTCATACTTGGATTGTGATATTACATTAGTTTAATATTGCTGTATGAAAATTACACTGCGGTATCTGACACAGGTGAGTAATAATATATTATTTTGCAGGCAACCTCCATCTGAACATCACGACCCCCGAGTATGACCCAGCGGTCATGACCCTGATTGAACCCTTTGTATACAACTGGGTTGCGGAACATGGTGGCAGCGTCAGCGCTGAGCACGGACTTGGCTTGTGGAAACGCAACTATATCTACCATACACAGAGCAGAGAAGCCGTCGGCGTCATGCGGAAGATGAAAGATGTTCTGGATCCCAATCATATCCTGAACCCCTATAAAGTTCTTCCATCCATTTAGAGTACCCAAACATTCTGATAGACTCAATTAATTAAGCTGGTTATTGTCAATCTAAATCATAGAGATCCTTTGCTTTAATGACACCCCACTCTGACAAATGTTATAATGGAACCGACTAAAGTACTTCCATCCATTTAGAGTACATTTGTGCTTTCACCCAACTATCCAGAAGTCAGGCTCAAAAAACACTGAGTGATAAGGATCCATTTAGCATAAATAATCCTAAATCCTTTACCAGGAAACATATAAACATGGGAGGTGTTGCTTCCTTGCTTGACACTCGCAGTGACTCTTTTAACAGCAACACTTTAACTGTCATGCCTGCTGGGTGCAAAATGCACACTTTGAACTTGATATTGAGTCTAGTGAGATATAGTAGCAGGTCGCGTCAGCCGACCTTCCGTCGATCTTTGACCCTCCAACATTATCTGTGCAAATGCAGACTATTGCGGCTTGGTATAACGATCCCTGATTGGACAATTTGATAGATCGGCTGACGCTACCCACTGCTATATCTCGCTAGACTCAATATTGGAGTGAAACAGGTATTATTTAGGCTAGGTTTAATTAGACTGAAAGTTTTGAGGACATTTAGGAAATATTCAGGAATGAAATTGATGTATTCAGGTTAACACTGGCAGCTGCCTGTGAATGTAACACTTGCTTTCATTAGTTCTTATAGGATTATGGAGAACTTCTTTTGAATTATGTTGATCCGGTGAAATAGAAATATATTGAATCATTGCATAATGAGGTAGTTGATGTTCTACTACAGTGTCACTAATTGCTTTTCATGATATATAATTAATATTATCTAGAATATACATTGTTTTCTGAGATGGTGTGAATGTGATTGTTGATTATTTATTGAATAAAAAAGTGATTTTGATAGAAGATAATTTATAATATTTTCAATAAATATGAAAAAATGACATGTTTCTTATTTCAATTTTATGGGCTTCAGTTGTCAATTTCAGCAATCGTACTTATCTTCATCAGCAATACAAATCTTTTTGCAAAGAACCAAAGCCAACAAAGAGTTTGCTGTATACACTAGAACACTTTGATAGGAGAAACGTTCACATCTAAACATATATCAGGTTATGGCTATTCTGAACCAAAAATGGTATCATAAAAGGGTAATTAGAATTCAATTTTGATATTGTTTCTCTATTTATTTCATTTTCTTGCCCTATGCTTGATTCTCAAGCAAACAGTATGAATAAAGACAGATAATGAATGTGCGATTGATGATGAAGATGCCATGTATAAGATTCAAAATAAGTTGAATGTTGTGCGAAAAGTATATGTGCAATGTGATCTTACAAATCAAATGATTTAATGAATTTATCTTTTCTTGACCGAGGTCAGTGTGAAGTTGATAATTCAATTACAACAATTTTATCCAAAAACATGTTACAGTTACATATTGTCAAGGATAGGTTTACACATTCGTCTTCACGCATTAGTAAAAAACGAGCACCAAGAGCGTCAGAATATAATCAACTAAGCCTCATGAACTGTATCATACTAGTTCGGGAAATAGGCTTGGAGAATATCATTCCAACTGTCAACCAAGGTTTACCTGAAGCACCTCAAGGTTAGTCACAGTCAATCTTCTCTGCATCTCATCCAAAACATGCTCAATGGGATTGAGATCTGGGCAAACAGTCGGTTATTAGGATGTTCTGCTGCTCAAAGAAGTTGTTAACAACACGTCTTGCAACACGTCATGATGGTATTCTAACTGAAGCCAATGAGGGCCAGAGAGGGCAACATATAAACCATTTGCGCTTAATCTATACCAGAAGATCGTTAGATTACTATCAACAACAATCAGATCTGTACAGTGATATACGGTGGTGCCTCTCCATACCATAACCTTCAAAACGATTGCGTTTTCATGATCAAAGATTTCATTCTTAAAACATAAAAGACAATGGCTTTTGTAGCTCATCTTTTTAATATACTGCATGTGAAGATGTGTAAAAAATACATTAGATAAGCAGTCATTGTCAAGATATCTCCTGAGCAGACTGAGCTAAGGAACCGAAAAATTGCCAAATCCCTTTACAGAATCTAAAAGAGACCCAATCCACTTAACTACATTAACTATAAAAACATCAGAGAAGACGGCGATTTCTATGAACAACAAGACGCCAAATAACGGCATTCTGTGACATCCCAGTGTCAAACATGCAAACAGCACATAAACTCATCATCTTGCGATAGGCCTTGAATCCTGTCATGTTATGAGAACGTCTACTGAAATGAGTTAAATGTCTTCAGTAAAGTCACTTTGCTATTTTAACGTCCACATGAATCACATTGCATGCCAAAGACATGCTCAACTTATATTACCTTGTTTTATCATAATTTTAAACATTGACAATGAAACAGCCGACCGAACAGCAAAAGCAGGTCTAACCCATAGTAATAAAGTTAAAATGCCATTTACTAAAAAGGAAATTAAAAGCATGGTTAAATCAGTAACCACGGAATGAATACAACAATAAGTTTACAGACAGCTGGGGACATAACCAGTACTATCAAGTACAACCCACAAAAGTGAAAAAAGTTAAAAACTTCCATAACTTTAGAAGGGTTGATGTAGTCATAACTAGACTTAGGCTTAATAATGTCTGTAACGGGTTTTTTCTCCACAAAATAGGCAAAGCACCAAATAATATATGTACACAATGTAATGTTGAAGACACCATACATCACATTGTGTTTCAATGTGATAAATACCAAAAACACAGGAGACAACTCCTAGAAAATGGAAGCGCGAACACCCAACAAGAACTGTTAGCCAATACCAAAAATTACCAGTATCTTTCAGTATTCCTACTACAAACTAAATTATATAAAGCATTATAAAGTATAACCATCTAGCCTTACACCCAAACTCCTAACCATTACCTATCCACCTCAAATACTTATACCCAATTAAAGGGTTACCAAACCCTTACAACCACCCTACGGGTAAAACTCCCAGAAGGACCCTACGCAAGCGAGACTGATCTCTTAAACCTCCTTCTCCTGGTAGTGTGGTCAGACCAGAACTGGGGGTGAGATGGGTTCACGAGTTACATTACCTCAGAACCTCCCGCGCAAGCCTATACAAACAGGCACGTAGGCTCCCAACAGGAGATTTCGACCTATATCACCTAAAATAATATTTATCTCACCCATGTTTGGGATAACTGGTAGGACTTGGGCACAGGGCAAAATTTATTTACAATTTATAAACGGCATATCGCCAAAAGCATTTACAGGTTGTAAAATAGTATTTGCTGTCTGCAAAGCTGGTCCTTTTTTTTACTGTGACCCCCCGCTTGCTACGGGCCTGAATTGTACATATGACGCCCGTATAAAGGCGCCCAACTCAGACGAGAAATCTTGTATGTCCGCCTCTGGAATGGCGCTGAAGAATACAATCGGCATTCAATACTTCTTTCCATGCAGGTGAATAAATTTGGTGAAAATCAACCGTGAGATATAATAGAAAATATCAATTGTATAATCAAATATCGTATTTCCTCGAATTTAAATATGATTTTTCATTTACATGTTTATATGTGAATATTTAACTGTCATGATTCTCTGAGTGGTGTGAAGCAAGGTCGTGTTCGATCTAAGTTCAAAATTAATCACGGTAGAACCTGAAAACATGTTCTATGATTCACATGATTAAGGGGTATTCCTTTTGGTCAAAATATGTTGGAGATATTTTGGGTTTTTTTTTTAGATGATTTATGCTTATGTAATGACAGTATTATTGGTTTGCAGCAAAAACTTTACGTTCTTTAGAAGTTTAGTATTGAATTGGGATTACCCGTCAATTTAGATATGCCATACATTGTTTTTTCGTTATAGATAATAGAGGTAAGCTTAGGAGGAGGAATATAATGTTGGCACTGTACAAGCAAATATATCTACGTATAATAATTATTTTGACTTGTATTGTCTTATAGAATATGACAGTCAAAGGAGATAAAAGTTTTATTCAACTATTAAGAAGCTTTAGAAACTTTAATACAAGTTAACAAATATTTCATCATCCGTCCTTTTCAAAAAAATTTAACACCCATATAGATTTTAGTTTACCACATTATTGCGAAAAATGGGGCTATTCAAATTACTGATATTTCAAACCTTTTCATGTAGGGTTTTGTAAATACGTTCAAGGTATCGGGATTGATGTTTCAAATAATGCTGAAAGGGGTGAATGTGGTCCACATGGTTTAATTGTTTTTAGATTGTCACAAAAGATGTGTTCAATTTTGGTGAATTTAAGTTATTATCTATGCCAATTCACAGATATCCAAACCAATGTTATCTTCTATGTAAAACAGGAAATGAGTGCAATCGCCCAATGATGAAAACACGGATGACAACTCCTTATACATTCCGTCCCCCTGCATGCAGCTATTTCTAGGCCTCTTCTGGGATTTCAAACAACCAGACTACATATATCATATTAAGATATTTCAGGGTTCGAAATCGTCATATAAAGACTGCACTGGTTATGGGCGGCCATCAAGGCAAAAAATACAACAAAACGAAACCAACGTTCAAACTGGAATAAACATTGTTTCGTGTATCTTGTAAGGACAAACTCGTTTTAACCCTGCCCCGTACGATGTAAGATCAAACTGGAACGATGGACGCTAGAGGGCGCCAGAGCTGAATACTATTTTTAGATTTGCCTTGGCGGGGGAGTAAATTGTGGGGTGGGGACTATAGTGTAGTGTAGCAAGGGAACGCCCATAAAATGTCCACATTGAATCCACTTCAATCGTTTCAATACAAACGAGTCGCAGTTGTGAACGGACATAAATTTCTGCTTCAAGATAATGTTAAGTTATGGTTACCTAAATACCTCCTTTTTTTCTAAACGATGGAGGTGAATATCGTTTGTGATAATTTTTGCACACGGATTACACGCATTGTGGACAATCATGAAGAATTCGATTAAACTACTGAAAATACCAGGAAAAAAAGATTAACCTTTCACGCATTTAGTACACATCGTTGATAGACCTACTATTGGTCGTAATTAAAATACAAACGTACGTGACAAAGACCACTTGATTTGCTATCAAAACTATACAAGTATAAGTAAAAACGTGATGAGAACCCTAAATGTGAAGACGTTATTTTGAGAGTCACAGTTTTTATATTAGGTGATTTGATCAAACATTTTTCTCCTAAAACTAGATATTTTGGATCAAGAATCATTTATGAATTAATTATTGTACAGTTGATTTTATTTGATTTAGAATCGAACATACTAGTAGTTTTGCCATGGCATGCTGAGCAAATGAAGTATATGTGTAAAATTTGAGAATCTATATCAATATGAAAAAGCATTTTGGCAAATGTTAGAAAGCATAAAACGCATATGTCACATGTTTCTTCATTTTTTGTTTGTAAACTGATGAACTCAATAAATAGAGCGTCGTGCTGAATCACGAAATAAAAGATTTACCAAAAGATCCTTTTATTGATATAAGAAAAAATCATGTCATATCATATTTCAAATAATCGTACAGACTCACAGTAGATTGCAAACATCAGTTAAAGTTTAGAAAGTTGAATTCGTTGCACCATTGCCATGTTATCCTATACAATTCCATCTCTCGTAACAGGGTAAATAACTGAATGCCTTCTTTGAAAAAACTTTGCATATCTTTTTCTTACTGATTAAATCTCTAGTTATTCCTGATGCGAATTGATCGGGGTTCGAAAACTGTATAAGTATTAATGCTGAGGAATATATGGATGACAACTTCTTTGTTCATTGTATGCGACGTTTCGACACAGATTCTTGTGTCGTTCTCAAGCAGAGGAGAACGACACAAGAATCTGTGTCGAAACGTCGCATACAATGAACAAAGAAGTTGTCATCCATATATTCCTCAGCATTATTGTCATCCCAACTTCTAAAATGCCTCTCAAAGAAGTTGTATAAGTATTATTTTCAAAAGATAAAACTTCATCTTATTCGAAATTCGAATAGAAAGTTGTTCCTTAAAAAAATCCGAAAAAATTGGTTTGGTGCTTTTAGCATATACTGTTACTAAATGTTGATCCTACTACGTACCAATTAGTTAAGTAAAACAATATTTAACAGTTTTTGAACTATAGCTTGGAAATGGACCTTCTCCAAAAATGCAGTAAGTTCAAATTGTTACCATGGAAACTATCAAAAATCAGAAATTCAGAATATCCAAAATAGCAAAACGCACAACATCAACACTAGATCTAACTTAATACAAATTTTTAAAAGATAATATGGATTATATTTTTGAGTTATGGTTATCCTTCTCCCTAAATGCACGTAGTTCAAAAACCACCATTAGGTCTAACCATATACCAGGTTTTGTAAAACAAGAAAAGCCTTTAAAAAGGCAAGCTTTGGGGCACCCGGTTATGTATCACTATATAGAACCAGGAGATTTAGGTTAGGGAGGACGGGGACGGGGACGGGGACGGGGACGGGGTCTTTTACTTGAATAAATTGTTCAAATCGGAGAAGCATATTTTTTGCTCTTTGTTGTGATAGTTATCAGTACACTATGTACATAGTACAACATCTCGTTCGTTCCGCTTAAATTCCACCAAATGATAGATACGTCTCCTATCTCAATTATGATATAAAATTTCTAAACATTAATATGGCAATTCAAATCTATGTTGCTTTAAGTTTAAAAGATAGTTGACGGTGAGTTTAATACAAGAGTCAGTGATTAATTAATAGAGAAATTGTTGCGCTAGTAAACTTTTCGGGATACATTGTTTTCCAATACCCGCAAATTTAGTTTAAACCGGACGAATTTCCCATTGACTTTCAGGTTAATTACATGTTGCAAGAATAATTTTCCTTAAGTGAGTGTTGATCGTATTACAGCCGAAAGTTGCTAAAATTTTTAGAGAAGATCTCAGCTACAAGATCATTATTTTCATTATATTATAGGATGACATTAAAGAATATATAGAGAATCTCACCCATGTGTCTTCTGATATCAAATATATCAACACAAGTTGATAAAAGTAACAAATATCCGAGGCTTGTTTTTCTATTTTGGCAATGGGATAATTTTGATGTTTTCCAAAGAGTGGGAACATGATGGAAACTTAATGATAGTTGACAAAACGTTTGGAAAATATCAGCCAGTTGCAACTTGCACTCTGCACTCTTTTAGAACTATACACCTAGCAAATTATCAGGTCCACAGGCTTTATGTGAATTTATCTTAGCAAAAGACGTTAACACATAATCTTTAGAAATATCTAACACCTCACATGGTGGGAGTGATTCAAGTACAATGTTTCTTTCTTCTGAAAAATTACAACTTTCAAAGCGATATCTCCTCTGAAACACAGTTTTGGGTGATAATTTATCATATTTTAGACCCTGTCGAAAGTGTCGATACTTTCTTCGAAAGACACCTTTAATCGTAAACAAATCACCCATAACGTTATTTTTTGAAATTGCATTGAGTGAACGATCAGTCATTGACAAGGCGGGACATTTAGCGTTAGCGTAAAATTGAAGGAACCGAATTCCTAGTTGATACAAAAATGGAATGTCGTTTCCGAATGTGGAATGCAAAAAAATACACCGAATAACTACAAAACAGCTCACATGCACATGCAAAATTGATATTTTTTAAGGGTGTAAACGCTCATCCATATATTTTTGAAAATTTACGATATATTTTACATCATAACATTATTATAATAATCAGTTTCCGAATTAAAGCTTGCCAATTATTTCGTACCACCCACATGGTCACGTGGGTATAAATTTGCAACAGCTCTGTCCATTGGTCGTCGAAATACCAGAATATGCTTAAGACAAATATCATTGGCTGAAACTTCTCTTTGAAGTTTCCAAGAGTATTATAGAGAGAACCTTCTGCCATTAGTTTTCAATATCAAATGTTACATAACTTTGGGGTCTCTGGACCCCAAAGCAATAATATTGAACTGTTTTTCAGATATGGCCCGGAAACAGACCATTCTCTCTTTATGCACTAAGTTAAAACTTGTTCCATGGAAACCAGAATTATTATTTTTAAATTCAATATAACCAAAATGTCAAAATGCACCAGCCAACCACTAGTCTAACCACATACCAAGTTTCGTAAAAAAAATATCGAATAGTTTTTTAGATATGCCCCCTATATGCGCTAAGTTCAAATTGTTTCCATGGAAACCAGAAAAAAAAATCAGAATTATCAAAATAGCAAAAGACACCAGCCCACCACTAGATCTAGCCACATACCAAGTTTCGTAAAAAAATATTGAACGGTTCTTGAGATATGATCCGGAAACGAAAGCGTTACTGAATTACGGAACCACGGAATCATGGACGGAATGGAAAACAGTATGTCTCCCGCAAAGCTTTGCGGGGGACATAATAAATCAGTTGAATGAGGGAATTAGTTAGACAATAAACTGGCATCTACATGTCATCTTCAAGACAAGTATTGTAATAAAGGACATGACGAAGAACCAGAGTTTATGTGCCGAACTTTCTCCTGCACGATTTGAGGAAGCACCAAATGCATTTTTCATTATACTTTTCTCAAACTGGTGTGTTGGCCGTTTTTTTATGTGTCCTACTTGACAGGTTTGTATTCCTGTCGCAGTTACCATTGGAAATAATTCAAACTGCCCGCTTACCAGCATCGACACGCTGGCATTATGTACATGGACATTTGTTTCACAAGGATTTCAAGTCTATCTAGGTATATGGGCAAGACTAGGATTTGGTTTCTTGTAGACTATTGTTCTGTTGAATTACAGCAAATGTAGAAGTAGAAGTCTCTGAAAATCACTTCAAAGAAGAATGAAAATTTGTCTCGAAATATGACATTTCAGAGTGAGTTATATCTGCATCGGGTGCCTGTCGCAAAGAGTAATCAGATAAGCGCCTTGACTGGCAGATACGTTTATTGGCCCTGTTGTTAAATTCTGACCTCTCAGTTGGAATTCAATTTCATGTGCGTGTCAGCAGCAGCTCACAGGTGCATTGTCATGGTCTCTTAACATGCGTCCCCAAGTACAGAACAGGAAACTACCAATTTGTTTCTCATGGAAAGTCATTCTTTTCGTTTTAAAGACGCCAATATAGCTATATATAAAATGTGTCATGATTTTAAGTCTTTAAATTAATAACAAAAGTAAAAACCATTAGTGTTTTTGAATTTATACACAAGTTCCATGTTTTTTTAAAACAAGTATTTGTCACAAAAGTGACAAGATCCCCCGCCGCAAATTGATGTTAACAGAAAACATAATGTATACATAGAAACACTTGTCTACACTTATCATGCTACCAGATGTCATTTAGACAATAACAAATCGACTGGTTCCTGGGTCTTCCAAATAAGAAGCCTTGTACAAAAAAAGACGAGAATAACATATCGGCCTACTAAATGCATGTTGGTTTAACTGTGACTTGAAATTTTTTTGAAAATCACAAAAACCAAATTGGCCGGTGTCTTCCTTAAATAGATCTATAAAAAGAATCCAGTGAATGACTCTTGAGATATCACACTCACAAGTTTAACATGCAGGTAAATTGATGATAAATCCAAAGTTCTGCTGTGACCTTGAAAACAATGTGAAGGTCATCAAAATTGACTTTGTCCTGCGTATACCCAATAAGATGATTTGCTTAACTTATGAAGGCAATCTAGTTAACAGTTCTAGAGATTTCCTGCTGACAAGCCTTAAAGGCAGATTTCAATGTTTCAATTGTCAAAGCCTCGCTGTGACCTTGAAAATAATGTGAAGGTCACCAAAATCAACTCGGTCCGGCGCCTACCTAATAAGATGCAATATGTCAGTTATGAAGAGAATCCAGTAAGTGGTTCTTGAGAAATCCTGCTGATAAGCCTAAAATGCAGGTTTCAATGCTGAAATTTTCAAAGCCTCGTTGTGACCTTGAAAATAATGTGAAGGTCACCAAGATCAACTTGGCCCGGCGCCTTCCCAGTAAGATGATTGGTGTAAGTTATGAAGAGAATCCAGTTAATGGTTCTTGAGATATCCCGTTGACAAGGATAAAATTTCAAAGATTCGTTGTGACCTTGTAATAAAGGTCAAGGTCATGAAACTCTATAGGGGGTGATGAAGCTATATACAAAAAAAATGAAAAGAATCTGGTCAATAGTTTTTGAGTTATTCAATTTTTCATTCGTATGGACGTACATGTACGTACGGAAGGACGGACGCTGCCCAATACTATATCCCCCGCTTCGCGCTAAACGCGCGGCGGGGGATAATAAATCACAATGTTAAAAGATCGATAGTGAAATGCAATATATTATATTATTATATTATAATTTTAAATATTACTGTGATCTTTGATGAACTGCAAGGCGTTTGTCTTAATTGTCTCTCTTTTTTCTCAGTAATTGTTTGGATTCAAATTGGAATTCGTTTAAACCAAGGATTTTTATGACAGAAGGTCTGATGTAATTCCTTGGTTTGACATACGTATAAGTAATAACGAGTCACTATTACCATTTTGATACGGGAATGGCCTTCTAAAACAGTTTTCCTCGTTACCTGCTTTTCTTTCTGTCATTCTCGGACGACAGCCCACCCGGTCAGAAAACCACATCACACATACGAGAACAAAATCCCATTCCTTGTTGTTTTTTTTAGGTTTCTCGAAAATAAAGACACATTTATACTACATATCTTTATATAATCAAGCAAAAACATCGCGTCTGAATACTTTGCACTGATAATTTAACAAATGAGTTTATCAAAGTCTTTATACCCCCAGCTATCGACCAGATATGTAAGTTGTTTAATGATGTTTTCAACTGTGGTCACTTTCCAGATCAATGGGCCACCTCAACAATCCACGCTCGACATAAAAAAGGAGATAAGCTAAATCCAAATAATTACAAAGGAATTGCCATTAGTAGCTGCCTGGGAAAGTTATTTTGCAAAGTTATCAATGATCGAATCATAAAATTCTTTGAATCAAACTCAACTTTTGATCCCTGTCAGTCTGGTTTTAGAAAAGGTTTTCGTACTTCAGACAACATATTCACTATCAAAACTATCATTGACAGTTTTAAAGTCAAGAAAAAGAAACTTAATACCTGTTTCATAGATTTTAAAAAAGGCTTTTGACTCTGTAAATAGGGGATTGCTCCTCTCAAAATTGTATAAACAGGGTATAAATAGGAAAATATTGGACGTGGTATCATCTCTATATTCCAATGTGCACTACAAAGTAAAAACATCAGCTGGATTGTCTGAACCCTTTCTGTCAAATATAGGTGTGTGTCAAAGCTGTATTCTTTCACCTACACTTTTCAACCTCTTCATTAATGACCTCGTGTCTTATCTTGACATACCCATAAATGGATTATGCTTGGATGGTTTGATGCTTGGTCATCTACTATTTGCAGATGACCTGGTTTTATTAACTGATTCACCAACTAAACTGCAAATGTTGCTTGATAATCTGACCCACTATTGTACAAATAATTATATTGATATCAATATGGAGAAAACCAACATTGTGGTGTTTGGTTCATCAACCAAATCTAAGCAGGAGCAACCATGGACTATAAGCGACCAGCCTGTACTTGTCACTGATAAATATACATATCTGGGAATTATACTCCACCAAAATGGACAATATATATATGACCTTGTACAAATGATATTATATGTATAAACTAGAATGTCTCCATCAATCAATACCCCTCCCGATAGGACAGTTCCTTTAACACAAAATAAACATGAACACACATGAGATACAATGAAAACATGTCTGATATATTCATTTATACTAACGCTTTCCGAATACTTTTACGAAAACGTTCGAATACTGATCCAATATGTATCATATAACCTACAAAAGATAACTGTTTCATATTTGAAATTTAATAAGGACGTTCCTACCTCTTAAAATCAGAACAATCGGGATTTTGCGCACTTAACAGATCCTTTTATTGAATGTTGTAAAGTAAACCTATCCTCAATTATATCCGTTTCACTCCGATATTGAGTCTCGCAAAATGTAGTAGAGGGTCGCGTCATTCATCTTTCGAATTGACTAATCAGGGCTTGGCTTCCCATGTCGCAATAGTCTGCTTTCGCACATATAACGTTGGAAGGTATATAGCAAGTGTTATTGAGGCTAGGTTTACTTAGACTGTGTTAGATAGATAGATGTCCTTTCAATTTAGGGAGTAATGAGCATTTAGCAGTTATCCGAGATATATTTTTGATTATTGTATCCAAACTTTCAAAAGACTTATGATATCTGAATCGAGTGCCTATCACAGAAAGTAGCAATCAGGTCAGCGAGATGACTGGCATATCAGTTGATTTAACCCCGTTGTTGAATTCTGACCTTTCAGTTTGAATTCAAGTGCGTATCAGCAGCAGCTCGCAAGTGCATTGTCATGGTCTCTTAACACAATGTCGTCTCTTTAGCTTATAATGAAGAGTTATCCTTTACTTTTCAAACTAAGAGTCTTTTAATGAATTCAGTATAACTGAAAGTAGCCATTTAATTGCTAGATATAAAACATACTCATTAATTGTATGAATTGAATATAAAAGCAAAAGAAAAAACAATTTGAACTTTCAAGTCTATTTAATTCTATTTTCATCTATTTCTAAATAAATCTACAATGTTAAAAGAACAGAGAGGGGACGTTTATAAAAACATAGATATTCTTACATTTAACCATTCTTACTTATCCTTATATACACTGTTACTCTTGCTGAATTTTATTAAAATCTGCTACAACGTTCTTTCTCAGGCTTGATAATTTTACCACGATGCTTATCCAACATCATATCTTATCTGGAGAGGTGTCTTGTTTAGACAATTCTGAAAGTGACAGAACAATAAAACAGTAAACAAGAAAAGGCCGAAGTCAATTTGAAAAACGAGCTGGAACTATTCTATATCTTTATAAGTCATTTCCAGCTGCCCTGGGACAGCCAGACAGCAACACATACCAGACCTAAACAGTGTCCAAAAAAGTATAGTGTGGCCTTTCAACTCCTTATCAGATATCTTGACCTATCACTTCTTCCACTGCTCTCTCCCTCTTTCTCTGTGTACATATATGTGCACTCACTGACACAAAAATATCACAGAACAAATATGTTAACTACACAATTATGATTTAGTATGTATTTATTATCGACGAAAATTGGAATGTTACACAACAGTGCTTAATATGTATCATAAACACCCAGAGAAGTACATCTACTGCATGGACAAGGAAGATCTTGGCTACAAAATCAAAATCACTGATAAGCATCGTGGGACTAATTGTAATTTTTTTAAAATATATATTTCATCAAACTTCATAAATTACAGCATCCATAAAATCGAATGTTCTTATTTTAGCAGCTATCATTTTAAAGAGCCTTAAACCTTGATGCACGGAGGTCTCATTTGTCTCTCTTTCCTCACAGTTGTTTTGAGGATTCATACGTATACGTACAAGAAATGCTGAGTTACTTTAGCTTTTTCGTCATGGCGTGTCCTTTAAAACGTTTTTCCTCATTATCTTTTTACATTTCTTTCAGTGATTATCAGACCAACGCTAAAAGTTCAGCATTTGAACTCTGAAATAGGTCTGTAATACAGGCAGTTAATGTATCCAAAGCTTTTGCTACTGTTTGCTGAATCTTAATATAATTCTTTTGAACTCTGTTATAGAATTAAGTTGGTACAGCAAACAGTTAAAGCAATAGCAATCTAATGAATATGTTAACCTTAACCGTTACTAACATAATTATTATCTCTCAATGTCTGTAAAGTTTGTTTAATGGGCCATCAACATTGAACATCAACATGTTCCCACGCAGTAAGGTTTGGGTGCAATGCTACACTGAATTTTATTGCAGTATCACACCTTGTTCCAGTCGATACTCGCAGGTTTCACCGCAACAATAGCATTGCATAGGCTTAACTTTCAATTTATTTCAAAGCTGTTATATAAATGTTATCATTATTTCGTTCTTTTTAACTTTTTTCTTGATTCTTAAGCTATTATAAAGTGTGTATTTCCATTTTGTAAGTTGGTGGTGGCAGGTCGGTGAAATTTGGACAGGTACGTTATGGCCTTTATTCAATGTTTTTTTTATCAAACAATTTATACAAGCTCCAAGGCCAATGTCTCCTCTAGCTGTATGACATATATATCCCTTTTTCATATAAATAGTTGGAGGGCCAGACCTCCATTCACTTGGAATAGGCCTGAACTGAAAAAGTATATCATTATTTGTTCACTTTTAAGTCTGACATTAATAGTTTAAATTTAATGAAATTTGCACAATTAATCGCTTTGGTGTGTAGAGGTTTTAGTAAAGATTGTCATTGCTAGAATAGATAAACTGATAATAAAGTTGTTTTATCTGGTAGGTAAAACCTAGATCTATGCTGGATTTACATTGTTGTCTGGACAGCCATGTTCTTGTGCTTTTCAAAACTAACGGTACAAATCTAAATAACATTTGAGAACAATGAAAAATATAACAACTTCTAAGGAATCCTATTATCGGGTCCCATCGTCATTCCTTTTGTCATAAAAGCCATACTCTCAGACAGATTATAGCTTCAGCATATCTTGACTCAGTGCGCATATCAAGCATGTAATAGAAATTGTGTTAGTGGAAAAGTATTATGTAATTATCTTGAAGCAGTTGAGGTTTACCGTTAACACAAAGCATTTATGTATTTTATTGTTAAATGTGACACACACCTCAAGCCATTTTGATATCGGTCCAATAAATGTGCCTACGTACAAAGAAGAGGCGTCTACGAGAGGGTTCCTCGACTGTTTGTTTTCATTTCATGCTCAATAAGCTTAACTTGAGTAAATGCAGAAGTTTGTGACATCTAACATCCATTTGGAATGTCTAACCCAGGGAACCTAGGCTATTTTGGAGGGCATACTGTAAAACATGTGGTGGGGTGGAGTCTGGGGTCTGGGGTTTAGAAACAAATCTGTAAAAGCTGGGGTGACCAAAATTATTGCTGTCATTTGAAAAATATTTATGTTAATGGAGATTTACAGAGATATGAGCTCAGTTAACAGTAAATTGACCAAATGACATCCAACAGATGTCTCAGGGACAAGGGCACTGGACATTCCTTACTGTCTGAGAGAACTAGACTGTTACTCAAGTCTTTTGTTACATATGATTCTACCTTCAAATACTTTTCTTTAATGAATAATTTGTCAGAAAAATACAAGAAATTGACATTGAAAATCTACCCAGTTTATCAACATTAAGTTTAGAGTTTGAATTGCATTCAACTGCATCTCACTTCTTTCATGTGGGTTAAACATTGACACTAACAATGTTGTTGCTTGTAAAAAGCAGGTTTCTCTTAAGACTATTCCTATCAATATGCATCTTTATATTAGACTTAAAGATATTTTATATTTGTTTCACAGGCGAAGTGTCCACCTAACAAGTTATCCACTCACTATTTTTATCACTTATAAGTGAATTTAATGTTGATGACAACCACTTGAAGAATGTTTGGATGAAAACAAAATGAGAAAAGACCTTTTATATATATTTGATATTCTATATATATGTTTATGCCACTACGCAGTTAGGTAAGATGTAACAGGTAAAGTAACATCAACCTAACTTTCAAACCTTTATTTCACTACATTCATTACATTAATCATTGGCAAAAGCAATTACTAAATTATTCTTACAGCCTATTTGTTTTAAGAGAGCCATAGATCAACAACTTTTATCACTTAAAAATCCTATGGAGACCTTGTTTTGAATATCATAGGAAATGATTGTTATAAAAAATATGTACTGATATTTCAATTTGTTTGAACCTTTTTTTCCGTAAATATGTGATATAAGTGATATAATACATTTGGCAAGCCATTTATTTCACATAATTCTTATATCAAAAGTATATTTTTCTATGCATGATATTTGAATATAAATACGTTTTTCTGTGAATGTGCTTCCCGTTGTCCAGTAAAAGAGTAGTAAATGATAAAACACAATCATTGTCCAATTCTTGTTCAGAACATTCCTTAGAATATTGTATTTTGTTTTCTTAACTTTTGACCTAATGACATGTACTTGGAAAGTACTTTTTGAGAAAACTCTGATTAACTTCTGTTTATATGATAAACACATTAAGATAGTTACGAATTAAATAGTCCAATCGTTCCTCTCATTATATTTGTCATCTATTGTGATAGTATATATATATTTATATCAGTTTCACAACTATTTGGACAATAAGTGTGTTATCCAGATCCCAAAAGCAAAAAAGGAGTCTTCTTGAGCCTAGACAATATTGGCAAGTTAAGTTAACTTAGCTTTAGCTGAAATTAGATAGTCTTCAGGACTTCAATTTATTCAATTTCAAATGTAAAAAAATAAAATTATAACATTAGTCATCAACTCTTGTTTCAGAGACTATAGGTGTTAGTCTATTTGACAATATGTGTATTTCAATATTCATATCAAGAGGTATTTGATTTGCAGGTTTAACTTTTGTGTAATGACAAACAACACATTAGAACACAGGTCTAGCTCTAGCATTTAATGTTCATTCAAGACAGCGCATTCACTATAGACCATTTACAAATTGTACATCTTAGCACAGACTAAACGTTAGTCTAGATAACTTTCCATTAGCAAGAAGGAGATCAGTGACAGATTGTGGTGATGTAGTACCATAGTGATCCACAAAATGACATTTAGCAGCTGTCAAAACTGACCCCAGTATTTACAGTTTTTTCCCAAACCCCAGAACCCAGACCCCACCCCAACCAACCCCACCCCATGTTTTACAGTATGCCATTTTGGAGTACGAGGGACTGGGATCTCAATGGGGGTGAGTGGAAGAGATCAGGGATAGAGTTGGGCAGCTGTCCTTTATCTCTGCTTCATGATTGTGTGTGTACTAAGAGCCCTCGACACAGTCTAGCTGTTCATTGAGCAAGTCTAATTTATAAATACAAATGACACAAGAAGGGGGAAACATATGTTATTACGAGTATAATCATGTTCCAGTTTGATTTATTGTCTTATAAATTTACCGATGTGTTAAGGCCACAGGGTTACCAAAATAATGTATGAACTAGAATCCAGATCAACATAGAAGTATCAAAAAAGAAAACGAGAATCAAATGATGGATAATATTAATCAATTTGTTTTGCCTGACGCTTTGCTCGCATACAAAACTCTTACACATGTGTGCACTATTACTCATATGTAAATGTATAGATGTGTGCACTCGCAAATTTGCTATGTGTTCGCCTGAGTTTTAGCAGGGGTTGATAAAGACCTTTTTGTTAAAAATTAAATGATAATTATTATAATTGTGTTACACGCCAATTCAATTTCACAAATGGAAGATCTGTTGGCACGTCTTGCTGAGATATATTCCATACTAAATAAGTTAAGTATTCCATCTCCATTATTAAAATTAAATTATGGAAAATGCATATAAGTGGATACACTGATGACAATAGTCCCGAAGCAGAAAATTCCAAACACTGAACGAATACAAAACAATGTTTATGGTTGACGGCACCAGATTGACACTTGAGCACACATACCATAATAAAATGTGCCAAATAAACATAGAATACTGTGTTTTATTTTTTTATTTAACATTTGATGATAATGTACGTGTTTCGTAATATTGTGTTATGCATTTTTAACTAAAGATATAGCCCTACAAGATTTCAAAGAATGATACAGTTTGTTCACGTATCCATTTGAGTCGATTAAGTAAATTTATTGAGCGGTTATTTACATTATTACACATCCTTGACAGAAATCAAAGAAATCAATTGTTCATTTGAGTCATTGATTTTATACAGAGATTTAAATAAGGGATGTTATATTTTACAATATCTTTGGACTTTGCCTTTGTCAACAGCGAGATTATAATGTTATTAATAAATTTTTCCCGTATTGGTCCAGTTACAGGTCCGAGGTCTGATGTATTGGTTTTTGCCCGTATTGACCAAGCTTACTGTACCTATATTGGCCCAGTTGTCGAATCGTATAGGGTAGGCCGTACATGTATAGGTTGTATTAGTGCCATATCATTGATAGTTGATTAATAAAGTTTGGTAAAAGAAGTGAATTTTTTTAGGAATATGTGTTAAAACGTAAATGTTTTTTTAATTTGTTTTATAGATTTGGGGACTTTGCCATCCGTTTATAATTAATATTTCATTTCAGAAAGTTTTAGCAATGTTTAGACAACAAAAGCCACTCCGTCTTACAATGTTGGGACATATGAAATCCAATCTTATAATTTGCTAATAGGAACAGGTAGATATATCGGACGCCGAATAAAGCAAAGGTGCAATTTGAATATAATTGAAGACCGATATCATTCAATATGTGGCCTGCTTACGTAACTTTCAAGAAATACGTTCACCAAGAAATATCATTTTCGTATCATGTTTTTAAGATTTATGGGCCATCTATAGAAAAAAGCCGCCTTTTTTATAAAATATATTGCTCATCGATACTCCACATTACTTAATCAGATTTTTAAGCATGAACTTAACTGTATAATTCTTCATTGTAGGATTTCTGCGCTTTGGGGGGTTAACCAAAATAACACTGTATTTTCACATGTGAGTGAATTTGCTACGCGTGCGCGTGACACATTTAACACACTGTGCATATTTAAACACGTGTAAAATTGCATTTGCTCCATCCCCTTACTGGATGTAAATTTACCTCTTGTGCAAAATTAGTAACGTGTGCATTTGCGTCGCTATGACACAATTAAAATAGGTCGACAGTCGTCGATGAATTTCCATTCTACTGAATCGGGGGCTTTTTCAAAAGCTACCAGTGTTGGGATAACTAACATGTTACCAGTCGAGTGCATTCTCCTATATATCCGCTTCGTGAAACCTTTTTGAACTTCACTGATAGTGTTTTGTGATAACCTTTTCATCGCTTTCTTCCGGTTTTCGATTTTTTCCTTTTGCTAAACAATAATGTTAGCGATGTGTTATCAAATGGGTTTTATTGAAAAGTTATATATTATATCATACAGGCTTGATCGTTCTTTGTCTAGAGCGTATTTTATAAATAAAAGTGATATCCATCCCAATGTGTTGGTTGATATATTGTAGGAAACCACTACGTTTTGGAAATGAAAAAGAAATACTCTATTGTACCGTTTTTATTAACTTTCATAATGATTTTCTAAACATCAATCTCAGAAAGTATTAAACATTTTTAAACGACCTTCAATGCATTCTTATTGGGAATGGTTGATGAGTTAATTAATATACTAAACACTAGAACTCATTAAATGTGTGTATTTTGTTCAAATTTGGTATCTTCCTTTCAGAGGAAATTTCGAAAAAAAATGCCTACAAAAGACATTTTAAGGTTTACTGATTACGGGTTATGTGATATGTACTCTTTGTAATAGCGTCACAGACATATACAGACAGACAGAGTGTTTATTATAGTCTCACTTCGCATTTACTACGATATAATAGCAAACAAATACGCATTAAAAATAAACATACAACGAATCGCCAAAATAGGGTCACGAGAGACTAAATCATAATGGGTACATACAAATGATATAGATGTAAGATAAACATAAATAAAGGGTAAATTAGGAGTAAAAATTACAAATTAATGTTTATCGTAGCGTTTATCCAGCACATCCCAGAAAATTAAGATAAACTATGTACTGAACGGTATGTGCTATCTTATTATATATACATTTATAAATCTAAAACAATAACCTTTATTGTGTTTCTCATTTTAATATTAAAGCTCTGTATGCATTTGTGTAGATAGATCATTGTTAGTGATATATCTGATATGGTATATTAATATTAATATATACACTTTTAAACATACACTTTCACTTAAATGCAAAAAAAAACCTGTTTGTATATGTGTTCTTACATATGATAAATATGTATAAGTTCTTTAATCGCGATGACCAGAGGTGGCTGAATGTGATTCGTACTTCAGTAAAATGAAAATGAAATTAGATTTCTTATCTCAAATAATCATGTAGGTCAATCAACTCCAACCACCTTCGGTTGGCTCCCTAAATGCTATCATGTTGAAATATTCGGTTGATTTCATCATTGAATAACGCTTTCATTTTCAATTTAAATATATATATGTGACATGCATGTCGACTTTTAGAAACTTTTAACTATATTTATAAGCATTTATGACGCTTCAACAACTATTCAAATATTATGATGTATGTAACCTTTGATCCTCTACGGAGATAATATCATATATTAAATAATATCAATATCCATGGCATTTTCTCATCATACGCTCTTCATCCACGTTTACATCTTTGTCAACCTCGCGTATTTGTATTTAGTGTAGATTTCTGAAGAGGAAATATTTCAAATTCGTCATAGTTTACAATTTTACATTATCAAAGGGTTGAGGATAAAGTATTGCTTGTAAGGTTTTTGATATTCAGGAATCACAGAATGAAACATCAAACAAAGACAAAACATATTTCAAAACAAAATTGAAGCTCGAGTCATTTCCACCACCGTTCTGTTTCAAGATGTGACAAATCGACAAATCATGAATGATGGAAATGAAAAGCCTAAGAGCCTGTTGGACATTTTATGGGCGCTTTGTTTCCTCTCCTTGGATGCGGTAAATTCGCACCCGACGCCAACTCGTATTCACAAATTTCAGTAGATTCGTACCACACATCATATCACATTAATTTTGATGCCAAGTAGTATCACCTGACAAACTTATATGATATCAATAACAAAAACAGTTTTTCATTGATAATATTTATGCAATTAAAAATTGATCATGTCTGCAGTTTTTTATCTGGAAAGTAGAGCGACACAGATGATTCCATGCAGGACGAAACGTGAAATATATTTTAGTATTTTTAAATAATATACATAATGATTACTGATGCTCAAAAACAATAATTTAGTAGATACAAAACTCGGTTGCGATCAATTTCCCTCAAGGCTAGCCTCCTTATGAAGTGAACCGAGTACATCCACAATGTGACGGTTTCACTCCTTTGATTGTTCTGTGTTTCAGAAATGGGCAGCATGTTTATTTTTTTTTATAGAAAACAATCATCTACGATATAATTTAACATATACTGATTTACCTATGTATGTAAAACGTTTCCCATTTATGTACATACATGGTTAAAATTGGTGACATTACATTAACATTTTCATGATATAATAAAACAGTAATTATGAACTTCAAGCTGGATGATTTCAATTCAACCTGCAAAGAATTCCCAGGATCGAACAAGTACTTTTTGTTCATGAAAATTAATTTTACTACACTTATTTAACATGCAACTCAATGGAAGAAATATTTCGCCTTCCGACTATAATTATATATATATATATTTGCATTGTTAAATTGTGCAAAATGCATATTGATGACGTCAATGCAATTTGACATTAAACCATTATTGTAAATGTGGGTACGAGTTCGGTTTTTGTACGAATTTCTCACAGTTGGGACGAGTTCGTTTTGGGTACGAATCAATCTACATACATTCTCCTCCCCTTCTCATACCCCCACCAAAGCAGTTTAAAAATAGCATCCGACACTAGCGCCCCTAGCGTCCATCTTTCCAGTTTGACCTTACCATGCGAAACACTGTTTATCCCAGTTTGACCGTTCGTTTCGTTTTGTTGTATTTTTTGCCTCGATGGCCGCCCATAACTGGTGCAGGTTAAAATCAGTTGGTGCAACTTATACTAGTTAGCAGACTGCACTAGGTGCAGTTTGAAAAATAACTTACATCAATTATACTCAAACAAATTTATAAGAAATCATATCAAAAACATTCGTAGTCGATTGAATTTATAAAGCTGGCAAGTCAACTTATCTGTATACGATAAAAACGGTCGGGAAATTACAAGTAGTCAGTGTAATTTTTACATGCTGTTACATTACCCTCCCTTCAAGTTTCGGTTTAAAAGCTCCATACATCGACTGTCCATGCAAGACCTCATTACCACAGTGTATGGAGCTTGCATTTCTGTAGGGAGGTGAAAGGAACAGCGACCTACATCATATGCACTGACAGCAAAACGAGAACGGAGCGATCTGTAAGCATGTTGGATCAAAAACCTTATGTGGTGTGTGTCAAGTAGTGGATATGCATCATAATTGTATAGAATGGTGTTTAAAACAGCCTGAGGACTTTTATTTTACTCAAAGTAATTTATTTTCAGTATTTTACTTTTGCAAGTTTGCAAGTTACACGTGTCTATAAATAGATCTGTACATCGTCTGCTTTCCTGTTAAAATTAGATTTTAAGTACTTGCATTTTTTGACAGTGATCCACTGAATAACTGACACTTTTGAAACTTAATGATTATACATTTATATTATAAGCATATAAACATGTAGTGAAACAATAATTAAGAAAATTTCTGAATGAGTTGAGTAATTGAAATAATTTATTTTCAGACACATGCATTGTTTGAAATGTTTTAGCCAAATTAAAGACACAAATATCAGACCTGATGGTGAATATAAATTATTTATTTTATGTTAAAAAATTAGTGTTAATACTTGACTCATTGTTTTTGAAGATGTCTCATCATTTTTGAGCTTCATGAGCCATTTGTCTCATTGTGACTGAAAAATATTTGAAACACTGAGTATAATATACCACAATCAAAGCATATATATTCTTTTATTCCCCCATAGGAGATTACAGAAAGATTAGCAGATCAGATCAGATATAATATTCAGTAAGTTGAAGTCTTGTTAAAACCCATTCCTTTTCGTCATCATACATGAATAAAAACAAAACAGACTGACACGTTTTGATAGTGTTTTATACAAATTCATTTATTAAGGTGATCACTTTGGTGCAGCCAGAGAGGCTCAGGTGCAGTCTTGTTAAAACAGTCAACTGCACCTGGTGCAGTTCCTGAAAAAAATTGAATTCGTACCCTGTTATTTTGTTTTTATATGGCTTTGGTTCAGTATGATTATTCAGGATGTCGGTAACAGCACTTTATTCATTTGTATGTCAAGTCTATTCTTTCAGTGGAAAACTAGTTTCATCCCTAACCTATTGTTAAAACGAACATATTTCTCGAAAGGTCATGTTCAAGCATCACGTTGAATTCTCATTTATATGAATGAGGTGGTTGAACTGATGGTTTGCTTTCATCGTGACACTTATTAATACCTATCCGTAATTAATACCATCAAAATCAGTGACACGTTTGCGGCGGGTATCCCGGGAAGTTCCTTATTATTGAATACAATGCAGATTTTTAGATTTTGTAAAATAATGTCGATTTTCAATATCGTTTTGAATAAGAAATTGTATCGCAACACTTTAGAATCTGAATAAATTTTGTTTCTGTACGAATTAAATGAGCAGTCAAAGTAAACCTAGCCTCAATATTATCCGTTTCACTCCTATACTGAGTCTAGAAAGGTCTAGTAGAGGGTCGCGTCAGCCCACGTATCGAATTAATCGGAACACAGCTTACCAAGCCATATAGACTAACATTTGGTCTCAGAAGTATTTTTTTCAATATTGACAATATTTTTAAACAAATCATTTATTATAACAAAATGGAGCCCAGAAGATGCTTTAACTTCAGAGACTAACCAAATCTAACAAAAGCTGAGCAATCTAGACTTGCTATACTTTTCTAGACTTGGTTGGTCATCATTTAAATATTTTTGCTTTAGGGTCTGGATGACAGACTAACCAAGCCACATTATGCTGCATTCGTACGTATAACGTTGGAGGGTCATAGGTCGCAGAAAGGTCGACTGACGCGACCCTCTCCTAGACCTATCTAGACTCAGTATAGGAGTAAAACGGATAATATTGAGGCTAGGTTTACTTAGACTGATTAAATGAGATCCATATAGGCATACATCATATTATCTTAATTATAACGTAGATCGAATAAGGTCAATATTTAAAAGTTTTGAACTTGTTTATTCTTAGAGTTATATGTACCGATACAAGACTCTGTATCGATTTATTTGTAAATAACCAATCAGAATTCAGAATCACCCTAATCATAAGATAAAACATTTTTAAAGGTGCGCTTTCATAAAAATTTCAAGGCTGAATAATAACTCAACATATTAAAAAATGATTAAACAAACCTTAGAAAATCTTCCTTTCTTAGTACTTCAGCATTTCATACGTTATATTGTCCCTGCATATATGCATAGTTATGAAAAGCTTAAAACCATTGGTAAGAGCCATAATCTTGATATCTGCGATAATTCCAGATGCGATAAATTCAGACCCTTATGGCTGAATCCTTAAATAAAAAATTGTTACAGTAGTATCAACATCTCATTCAGCTTGTCCAGAACAATATATATAAGCTGGAAGTTTTGTTGTTGTTTTTTTTCGGCCAAAAGCCAACTTTCGTAAGGAATGATAGATAGATAAAACCGTATTCATTTTAAAACCTCATTGTCTAGACATATTTTGATCCCTCCTTATTTATTTGTCATGAATCGATGATTTGTCAAGGCTGCTAAAAATATCTTTATTACGAAAAACGCACTCCAGTCAGTTCAGTGGCATTTTTTAAAAATAGGCTACCGATCGTATATTACCTTAATATTAATATTATTAAGTAAACGTCAATAACTCATCATTTAGACACCTGTGAGATCGTGTAAGTTTCTCTAGATATAATGAACCCACTGGAAAGCCTGTATCCTATACGTAATATTGAGTTATGTGAATAACGGTGCTAGTTATAAGCGTTATACCATGCATGTGTTACATAATAAGATAGACAAGTCCAAGTTTGGTGCAAGCGCATCGAGCATCCTAAGCTTGTTGACATGCGCATCGACGTGGGGCTCCAGGAACATCCATTGACGACACGGAACACGGCTGAGGAGGAATCTAACACAGGTAATGCTCTAACTCATCGAGCTGAACATCACATTTGGTTTGTAATATAGGCTTCTGTACAGCCATGGAACATCATATGCAATTATTATGCATTTTAGTAATCTAGAAATCAACATTTTATGTTTCAATCGAGCCGGCGTTTTCTTGCATTTTCTCATTGACTTAATAATTTTCAAAGAGCTCAAATTTGGGCTTTTGTCAATGATTCAAATGTTCAATTACTACTGTATGGTGTTTCATTTCTTAAAATAACGAAATGACATGTTAAATGTATGCATCAAACAGAAGGATAATCGAATGACCTTGTAAGGACAATCGGCAATGTCAAGGACGAAACTGTAAACGGATATCCAACCTTGGGGTTGAATCGGACGCTCGCACGAGTGCACTTACTGGGTTGATGACTGAAATTCCATGATCTATTATAAAATTGCTATTTCTTAGGTATGAGTATCTGCTTGTGAATTGAAAAACATTTAAGTCTGTGTTGTAGATATTTCGTTTCAATCAAAAACTACTTTGAACAGAAGAGCTGGTAGGCTACCAAATCTAAATTTAGAACCAAGTCAGACTACTGTCAGCAGTAGGCCCATACATCCTTGGTATGCTCTGTCACCTAGACCATTATCCTTCCTAGTCTTGAAGGGCAGTTGTGTCTTTACCTTTCAGGGTTTAAAAATTCTTGCATTTTCAAGTTTTTGGTATGAGTTATAATTTTAGAGTGTTAAAAGGAGGAAAGTAAATGATTTTTATTCCATTTTATCTTTATTCCAGTGCTTCGAATAAAGTGAAACTTTATCAGCTTATTGCACTTATGAAAAAGTTTTAATTTATGATTTATAGCGAAGGATTATTCTTTAGATGGTAATACTTGAAAGATATTAGCAGCGAGTGGTGGTAATTTGGAAGTCATGGTTATTGTTACAATAAACAATATAAGATATCTTTGCTAATGTTATATAGAAACTCTGGACTTGTTGAATTCTTATGTCTAGATAGATATCATATTGTGAACTTAGAATCGAACTACGTATATCCGACTATATCGTATAGTTGGCATAGTGTATCATTGCAATCTAAGTGAAAGCCCGGTGTGGTCACAACTCTATTGACAAGGGTAAATATTACCATTGATTATACACATATGTATACATGTCATGAGCACTTCAGTTAATATACTGGTAATGAACTAGATTTGGATCTTGATAAGATTTGATATTTTTCACAACTTTTTGGGCTCAAAAATAACTGAGTAGTTCATATTCAAAAGTTTGTAAAGAAATGTCTAATGTGAAACTGACCTACATTTCTCTAACATACTTATTGCAGCATCCAGACACTAACCATGGGAGGACCAAAAGTAGGAATCAATGGGTGAGTAACAATTAGTAGAGGTGTAACGATACAGCAATAAATTATAGTATTGTGATATATGGGTCACAATATATTGTATCGTAGGACGAAATCGGGATACATGAAATAATGATATTAAAATTCTTTGTAGATGCTAAAAATTTAAATATACCGGTACAATAAAAAGGTATTTCATTATGCACACAAGAACCTGAAATCTAAAATTTGGAAATTTTATTATTTTACAATTGCATAAAAAAAGCTTCAGGTAAATTCTTACTCAAGATTAACTGCCTCCAAAAGTTTGTAAAAAAATCATTGTCAGGAGATTATATGTGTCAGGAAACGTATTGTATTGTGACCCCAATATCGGGATACATATCGTAGTGCAACCCTCCTGTATCGTTAAAACTCTAGCAATTAGACCTGCGGCAGGCTTAGCTAACCTTTATTTGTGATTTGTGAAGATGTTCTACAAAATGTAATCTTACTTTAAAGAAAAACAAAACAAACCCAAAACAGTACCATGATGTGAATTGTTGCAAACATCATTAACATGTCCCAATAAATTATAAGATAGGTGATGCCAATTGTGTAATGTCTGCATAGCCAAGATACGGTAAGAAATGAGCTGAACACATTACATTGTATTTTCATTCATCAATCCTTGATGGTAGGGTTACTTGAATGATATTATCTCTGCATGTTATACCATTACACATAAATGACTTAATAGCCTAATCAATACTTTGATAATGGAGAACAAAAGGATAAGTTACCACAGTATTGAAGCTTAAAATTGTTTAATTCATTTACAGATTTGGAAGGATCGGTCGTCTTGTTCTCAGGGCAGCCCTTGAATCCAATGTTGAAGTTGTAGCAGTCAACGATCCCTTCATTGAACTTGATTACATGGTAAGAATGATTTGTTAATGATTTCGTAATAAGAAAGGACAGAGTAGTTGCTAATGTCATTTGGCATGATTGACAAGAACCATTTTGTCCAGCGAGCTTAATTTAGGGTTGGATGGCATGGTGTCCAGCGTCCATCAGTCCGTCTGTAATCTTTGTGCATTTTTTACTTCTTCTCAAGAAACTTTGTGCACAGAAAAAATTATAGATTTGGTGGCCCTGTCTGGCCCCTAATACTACAATGCGATGTGGTGGGATTTAAAAACTTCACTGATGAAGTGACAAAAAGATCCTCAGCACTAGGTACAAAATCATATCGACAAGTATTTTGAACAAGTTTATTTTACAGATGTTCATTGTTCACTCATTTTAAACTTTTCACTTCCAAAGATTAATTATTGAGTCAAGTAGTCAGCATAATGATTCAGCTATTGTCATTTACAAGGATATTTAAGTGATAAAATTGGTTTTAAAAGTCATGCAATCAATAGTTTAAGTAACTAAAATACACAATGAAAAATAAATTGCCCTTCAAAATACAAGTTTCACTTTAAGTGCATAAATATACCTACAAAAGCAAATATTTATAACATGAAATAATACAACGTAATATGGTAGCACTTGTTCCAACTTGGACCTGATGTCCTTTCACAATGGAACAAGTGCAATAAAACTGGCCTTGCAAACTGCCTTTGGAAGTGAATTTCAGAAAATACATCATTAAAAATAATCTAAGATCTATAACTGTTTGAAGCAATATGTAACAAGATTTGAAATAATGTTCATTTACAATTGTTAGGTGTGCAAAGCTCTCTGGCTTGCATACTGACACAGATGATGATGATATGCAAATGAGATCACCTGATCCGTTCTTTATTAACATTGCTATGTGCTTTTAGTTTTTGATCAACATCAAGGAACATTATCAGTGGTAGACTTGGGGTATGGGAGTTGTGCTCACTTTTGTCTTGTTTCTATCCTGCCTTCTCAGGCTCCTTGTTTTGTAGATAACGTTGTGAACAACTACCGGTATGCTAGTCAGTTCCTCCCCATGTATAGCCATACCCACACCCAAGTGATTAAAACAACCGATGAGGGGCCTTGAAGGCACAAGTCGAAATAAAGATCTTCAGTCTGTCTGTCTGACTGCTCTTTGTTTTGTAGATAAATGATTGGCTGTGAGTCAGTTGATTTAGGTCTACTTTTATATGTTTTGTTTGCAGGTGTATATGTTCAAGTATGACTCTGTACATGGGCAGTTTAAGGGTGATGTGAAAAGTGAGGGTGGAAAGCTGGTTGTAAATGGAAAACATATCGCTGTGTTTGACAAGTGAGTATATTTTGATGTCCATGATTGATAGCACGGATTGGCCGTTTATTTATGGGATTTGCGACATAGAATTGCAAGTAAAGAATGTTTCTTTGTACCTTTTTATCCCACCGGTATGTAATACCGTGGGATATAGTCATCACCCTGTCCGTCTGTATGTCCGTCCGTCCGTCCGTCCGTAATCATTTCGTTTCCGGAGCAGAACACAAAAACCGGTCCACATATCTTTCTGAAACTTTACATGTGTATTGCCCACCTACTGAAGTGGTGCCTTTTGATATTTTCACATTTCTGAAAAATTTATTTTTTATTATTTCCATGGAAACGGCCCCTATTTGGACTCTGTTCATGAAAGGTTTTGTTTCCGGAGCAGAACTCAAAAACCGGTCCACATATCTTTCTGAAACTTTACATGTGTATTGCCCACCTACTGAAGTGGTGCCTTTTGATATTTTCACATTTCTGAAAATTTTATTTTTTATTATTTCCATGGAAACGGCCCCTATTTGGACTCTGTTCATGAAAGGTTTTGTTTCCGGAGCAGAACTCAAAAACCGGTCCACATATCTTTCTGAAACTTTACATGTGTATTGCCCACCTACTGAAGTGGTGCCTTTTGATATTTTCACATTTCTGAAAATTTTATTTTTTATTATTTCCATAGAAACGTGTCAAAGGTTTACATCTTACGATTATGTGGAACCGGTGGGATATGTCATCTTCTGATGACTCTTGTTGCAATTTAGATTTGCCATATTTTGTTAAAGTGAACCCAGACTGACCACAGAACAATATTCAGCCAGCGCTGCTAATGAGCATATAAAGCTAGCAAGCAGAGGAGCTGAATATTCAGCCATCAGTGCTAACATGGCATTGGAACTACCGGTATGCAGCAACTAGAGGGTTAATATTTTTATTCTAGAGCATAACTTCAAAACCATTAGACCTCGCTCAATGAAACTTGGTATAATCAGCATGTGTGGATATGCCTTTTTAGCTCATCTGGTCTGTATGGTCCTATCGGCTTATTGCATGGCATGGTGTCCGAAGCATAAAAGCGAAAACTTTATGTACAGACTCCTTGACTAGTTAGCATAAAAAATTGTAGCTTTGGTCCTGTGGTCCCTAATAAGGGCTGAAGATGTCACACCCTAAATTACAATTTACAATTAGAAATTACATATTTGGGCAATTATCATTTCTGAATTGATTACCGGTTACGGCGGTATCTTAAATCACATGGGATATGTCATCTTCTTGTGACTCTTGTTAATTCTTGATGGTTTTCATGGAAACCGCACTTGGAATTTAGACTTTGTCATTACTCTAAGATATTCTTAGAATACGTCATCTTCTGATGACTCATAAGTTTCATAATACCTTTTTTCCAAGACCGAATTCAACGTTTATTTCAGGAGGAATCCTGCAGAAATTCCTTGGGGAACAAATGGTGCAGAGTATGTAGTAGAATCAACTGGCGTCTTCACAACCCTTGATAAAGCAAAGGTAAATAATTAACATAAGTTATAAGATGTTTTAGGATAAAATGAGTAAAATCGCCATTACATATGGATATGACATTATGCTGACCCTAAATAATAATTTGTTCTCTCCAGAAATTGCCAAAACGAATAAATGTTTCATGTTATCATTTCCCATGATACTCGGCCCTAAATTATTTACCCAGTTATCAGAAGTAGGCAGAAGGTGAAGACATTGTAATGAAGGTCTTCACCGTTGTCTGTTAACCTCCATTCCACACTCGAGAATTGCAACAAGGCATGGAGAAGGGAGGGAGACCCAAGACAAACATGATCATCTTGGCTTGTTGAAGCCTATCTTTTTAACTTAACTTCATAATGAGAAAAGCATGATTGATTAACATCCATATTCTGTTATATTGAAACCATGATTAGCACGGAATGTTGACTATGTTCTGTAACTCAGAAGGTAAAACTTGCCTATTCTACAGGCTCACTTGGATGGAGGAGCTAAGAAGGTTGTGATCTCGGCCCCCTCTGCCGATGCCCCAATGTATGTGATGGGCGTGAACCACGAGAGCTACTCCAAAGACAATCACATTGTTAGCAATGCCTCCTGCACCACCAACTGTCTGGCCCCTCTTGCTAAAGTTATCAACGACAAGTTCAAGATTGTTGAGGGTCTTATGACCACTGTTCATGCTATCACAGCGACACAGAAGACTGTTGATGGGCCCAGTTCAAAGGTATGATACATGTATTTGATGAAATTGAACCATGGTTCGCATCGGCCTGGAAAAGTACTAGAATTTTGTTTTGTTCTGGAAAAGTAATTGAATTTAGAATGCTGGTACTAAGTGTCCTGAAAAAGTACTGGAATTTCGCGGTAATGTCCTTGAAATTTGCAAAAATGTACTGGAATTTCCTGTGACATTGATCACAATATCTAAAACACCAAAGTATCGTCATTCTGCTAACTGCACAAATTCATAGAGCACGAGATGAAAGGAAACCAGTCTGCGAGCTTCCTATCATTCCAACAAATTCGGTAATTTCAAAGTCCTCACGATCAATTGCATTCGGAAAATTTCGATGTCGCAATGCAGCGCTTTGTAAAATGACGGCATCGAAACAGAAAGTTTTGTAACTTAACCTGCGAATATATGTACTTGAAGATTGTTAAAAGTCCTTAAAAAGTACTGGAATTGTACTGGAATTGTACTATCTTTTGGCTGTATGAACCATGGGAGCAATTTCATATTTGTTGACTGATGATTGTTAAAGGTCTTATTACAGCTGTTCATGCTATCACTGTAACACTATTGATGAGACTAGCTCAAAGATATACTGAACAAAAGAAGATGCCCAGTGTTTGTAGCTGACTGATTATATTGTCTTATGATTCCAAATGAAATGCTTTTGATATAATGAAATTTCTTTTGTTGTACATAGTAGCAGTGGTGTATAGCCCTTTGCGTTAGTTTGAGGATTGTATTGTGTCAGTAAATCTTTCTCTCTTACTGATATTTGCCTTTGGTATTTAAGTAAATGATTTAGTCATTGCCTATTGAAATTTTATCAGGAAAGCCAAAACTTCACTGTTAAATATGGAAACGTTTTTCAAGTGTTCTGTTTTGACGGAACTCCCTCCCCCTACTTTATCTAGCTTCTTGTACCATTGTGTATCATTTATTTGATACGCAGCTACGACATTCTATTCCTTTCTACTTCTATAACATGGGCAGAGGTTCACTTGTATAATCTATAACTGTACGGCAAAATAGACTCCTTTCTGCATTCATCAAGTAATGGTACCATGGTTTTCAAAGCTCTGGCTTATTACAAGATTATTGACAAATTCTTTCCATGAACATTGACATGGTGTTTGTTGCTGTAGGATTGGCGTGGTGGACGTGCAGCTGCCAACAACATCATCCCATCCTCTACCGGAGCTGCAAAGGCTGTCGGCAAGGTCATCCCAGAACTGAACGGGTACTTACTGACTGTATAAACTTGTGTCTATAGGTCAGGGATAAGAACAATTTTGTGCTGGCATATCAAAAAGTTTGGGTATATTGTTGTGTAGTCTCATTCTAAAGCCTCTCATCCCTAAGAAACCTAAGTCTTGCTCATAGAGACAAAGGGTTTATTATGGTAATGTGACATGTTGTCAGGGAGTAGTTATAGAAATAGAAAGCCTAAGGATTCAACCAATAAATTCACCCAACGGGAAAACTTGAAGGAATGTGCAAGTGTTCATCACCAAGATTGTGTCATAGGGTCATTCCAAACAGTCATTGTTTAAGGATTTTGAAATTTTTTTTGTTTTCTCATTTTCAGAGAAAAAAAATCAACGTTAATAATGATGTTTTATGAATCTTTCTCCACAGAAAGCTGACTGGAATGGCATTCAGAGTCCCCACCCCTGATGTTTCAGTTGTTGATCTGACAGTCAGGATTGAAAAGGGAGTAAGTAACCACAATCTTACCATATAGGCTTACATGCTCATATTTACATGAACTCCCTTACAAACTGACATCGATTCTCTCTTCAAATTGGATGTTTGCATATGAATGCAACTTCTTCATCCTTAACTTTGCTACTTATCAGTCCATGGTACAATGACAATTGCAAATAAATGGAAATTAAGTTTCAAATTTCTTGAGGCTTATTGTATGAAAACAATATGCAGACATTTGTCCAAATAGCAGCAAATGACATGGATATAAGTGTTTAAAATACAGCCCGTCCGCCAGTCCTCAAACTGCCTACTTTTTTCAGGACTGGTTACTTTTTGTTCAGGACTGTTAACTTTTCAAACTTTTTCTTTATTTTTCTTTACGGGAATCGACCAATTAATTTTCAGGACAGGCTAAGTTTCCAATCTATTTTATACACATGGGTATCATCGTGTTTATTCTTTACGGGAATCGACCAATTAATTTTCAGGACAGGCTAGGTTTCCAATCTATTTTATACACATGGCTATCGTCGTCTATTTGTAGGCGAGTTATGATGACATCAAGGCAGCCATCAAGCACGCTTCTGAGAACGAGATGAAAGGCATCCTGGGATACACAGAGGAAGCTCTTGTATCAACTGACTTCATCGGAGACAAGAGGAGCAGCATCTTTGATGCCAAGGCTGGAATTGCTCTCAACGACAACTTTGTCAAACTTGTGTCATGGTACGTTTTGAACAGTTATCTAGTGATGCTGCTGGCCTTGCTGTGTAACTTACTGTGTAAAAAGCAAAAAAATATGTGCAAGGCAACAACAGCTTTCTCAAACTTGTATGTTTTTCAAAATTTATTACGAGGTACTGAAGGCTCTGAGCTTATTTGATTGGTCGATGAATTTCTCAGTAATGAGCAAACGCAAGGCTTAAAGCCTGGCCAGTTTCCATCATGGGCTAATTCAACACTTGCCGCTTTGCTCTACAATAATTGGTAGATTCTAAGGAAATAACGTTTCTTAAGGAGGACTAAAAAAGAAAAGTGAAGGCAATGCTGCAAGACTTAACTTAGCTATTTTTTGGGTAATGCCTTGCAGTTGAAGTGTACTGATCTACATAAAGTAAAATGGCCAGTGATTGAACAATATAATATGACTTGGGTCATCTAAACACTTAATGAAAAGATGAGTTTTATTGCCGTTCTAGTTGATGTGATTAACAATTTATATCCTGGTTAGTATTAAAAACCTATTACTTTACCAATATTAGTCTTTTGTTAATCATTGAACAAAGAAGATGGCAATCTATAAATACTGTGTTCACACTCAATGATTTATTTCCCCAGGTACGACAATGAATGTGGCTACTCAAACCGTGTGGTGCAGCTCATCCAATACATGGACAGCAAGAAGTAGATCCCTGGCCAATGAAATCCATGCATTTAGACTCCTTCCTTGCTTGTGATTAGCCCTTCTAGTTAACATTATCAGTGCTACAGTTGAAGTGGGGAGCTGAGGGTAATTAGCCTCCCTTTAGGCTGTATATTTAACATGCTCAACCATTGATCACTGTTATTTAACGTTGGACTCTATTCCATGATACTTATTGGTTCAAATTGGGCCAGCCGCTGTGTTAATTCTATACAAGTGTTCTTTTATGGCAAGTATTAAAGCTTGTATACAACTTGACTTGTTGCGTTGTCATTCTAAATCTGTTTTGAATGTTGAAGACTTTCTGAAGGAAAAAAGTATTGATGAAAAGTGTGAGTATATATATTCTGGACCAATATTGCTTACTTTTTTAAAACGGCAGTATATATCCTAAACTGTAAAGAACCATTCAGTGATTTTCATCAAATATGGAAAAATTCATTACACAAATATACAGATAATTTCAAATACATGTTTTCAATGAAAATCTTAAGAACAGTAATATATGTCCGTGGAAGGCAAATTCACACATCCTATTTACTTGGATACTTGCTCGGCAACTTTGTCTGCAGTAGAGAACTCACTAGTTCCGGCCGATGTTCGCAGGTTTCACCGCAATACATAACCACCATAGTGTTGCAGGCTTTCTCCCTGTAATGATACTAGCAGCCACGATATAAGTGAAATACTCTTGAAAGCGGCGATAAGCCCCATATCACCTCACTTGGATACTTGTTATAAACCATATCAACTTGTAACTGTCATTCAGACTGCTTTTGATAAGTTCCCAAAATTAGAATTTTCCTGATTGATTTCTGGTCATTGTACGGTTTTCTATCATAATCGCAAATTCAAACCTTACTATTGTCAGTACATCAGTACGTATTTATCAATCCTGCAAATTTGAATATCTAAAGTATTTAGTCCAATAATAATAATTCATTACATGCAACCTTGAAAAGATATTGTTAATAACTTGCTATACCTACAGGCAACAAAGAATTCTATTTTGACTAAAAAGCCCTGAATCGGGATGATCTTGTAAAAGCTCTTTTAAAGATGAATTGTCATCTTTGCATGCAGGTTCGCAATGAATTTAGCAGTGGAGAAAAGTACATCACACGGTAGAATGTCAACAGCAAAATTTAACAAAATTCTCATCATATATAAAATGGTTTTATTGCTGAGAGAAAGATGTATTGCATAGTCAATCAAAATCAATACACATAAATAGAAAATGTTAACAAATATGATACCCCCAAACACATGTTATCCCTGAATGTCAATATTATGCAAAAAGAATTGAGCATCAACATGTCACCACAATTTTGGCTTTCCACGACTGCACATAAACCCAGCAAGAATGTATAGAAATATAGGTGAAATCAATAATGCATACACTTGCTTATTTGTCCATGGTTGCTCCGGAAAGATAATCTCTTCTTTCTCAGCCCGATATGTCATTCTTGGCGGAATGTACTTATTTCTCTCTAATGTCACCTGTAAGGCTCTGTTTAACACTATGCTAAGTGCAGATTCATCGTATCTATGGCAACCTGTAGTTCTAGGGTGCCGCATATAGAAACAAACATCATATCTTGATCCTGAAGGAGCTATACAGTCAGCGTTGAGTGCACATTTAAGCCAAGGCTTCATCAACAAGTTCCACGTTTTGTTAGATTTAAACAGAACTAGTATTTCAGTGTCTATCATGCCGCTCTCCTGAAAGACACAACGTTCCTCTCCGAGATGTTCGAAGGTTTCGGGAGCAGTGTAAGCTACGAGCTCTTGATGTGTTGGTTTGTCCCAGACCATGAAATCTCTCCAACCTCGATTCTGGATTGTCTTCAGAGAGGAGGAACTCTTGAATCGGGCCGCTGGGTCGAGGAATATGACTGAACCAAACTCATTTAGAGTATTCTGAAAGCAAAAGAAAAATATGTTTTTAAAAACCATGGGTTCAAGCTTTAACTTGCATGTTAGGTAACTGTTAAATCAGGCTGCTGGGGTGAGGAATATGCCTGAACCCAACTCATTAAGAGCATTAATGAAAACACTGGTTTGAGCTTCATCTTGCATGTTAAAGGGCAATAGCATGTTTTTGATAATTTTATATATTAAATTGTTCACTGATTTATCTACCGTACATTAATATTAAATGTATTATTTGTATAGTGTCAAAAATTACACAAACAAATCATCAATAGTCCGAACAAATTATAAAGATTAACATAAAGTCCATTGGCTGCCATTTTTGTGTGAACGCCTTTAATTAATTTTGTGTAAGAAAAATTGAGCCATGGGCTCTGTAGCTCATCAGACTTTTGAAAACTTGGAAAAGGTTTTGATCCCTGTGACCCCATTTGGGGTCATGGGGTAACCAAATCTACAATTTAGAAGCTTCATCGGCTAAGGAGTCTACACACAGTCTAAGTTAACCTAGCCTCAATAATACTCGCTTCACTCTTGATTTTGAGTCTAGCAAGATGTAGTTGCAGGCTGCGTCAACCGATCTATCGAACTGACCAATTGTGGATCATCTTACCAAGCTGCATTCGCACATATATCATTGAAGGATCATAGGTCGGCAAAGGTCGACTGAAGCGACCCCCTACTACATCTTGCTAGACTCCTTATCGGGAGTACAGCAAATATTGAGGCAAGGTTTACTTAGATTGTATACCGTATGAGAATAAGAATTTGCTATAATTGGAACTCCTTGGGAGGGTTCCGCTCCTCCCTTCTGGATCTTCCAACGTGATGATGTGATGCAAATAGGTACCTGCAGAATTTAGACCTAGACTGTATAAAGCAGGCTTATATAAATAATTAGGAATCTCAACATTTGCTTTATTTTGAACTCTCTTGTGCACCCAAGCACCCCCTTGTGTATGATACACGGAAATTGCTATAATTGGAACTCCTTGGGAGGGTTGCGCACCCCTTCTGGATCTTCCAATGTGATGAAGACAAGGCTAGTGAGGTACCTGTATGATGATTGGTCTCCAGGCAAAGTTGGAGTAGTCGGCTACATGAGCTGGGTAGGAGGAGCTGATGAAACGTCGCACTTCACAGTGGCAATACTTCTCCAGCTGTAAGCAGAATACCTAACTTTAAATGTAAAATTCTAGGAAATAAACACAACCTGTGATCATTTATAAAAAAATATAAAAATATTTTAAGGGCTAGGACATTCTCTCCCCACAGAGGCTGCTCAGTCATACCCCAACAAGCCTCTGTTCTAATAGGCCAAAAACATGGGATAGAAAGGTAGAAATCTGATTGGAGGCAATCCAAGTTAGTTGTGCAATCGGCTCTGTCGGACCAGTGAGTTGAGAAAAGGCAAACAAGTTATGTCTAAGATGGCGGGGCGTCATGGCTCGAGAGCAATTCATTCACATGTCCCCGATGCAAGTAAATTGAAGCTGTCACCAATCTCAGTAAAATCTGAACAAACCTATAACTTGCATCTAGCTGCAGCAAGGCAACAAATGATTAAGAATTAAACTTGTATTGATATAGTGCAATTCACAAATTTAAAGATAAGAACCAACATAAATTAATTGGAACAAATATAATTGGAACAAATATAATCAAATCAAGAGATAAGAATCAAATATTCAAACAAATTTAAACTGTAAGCCAAAATAATGAGACCAACTCACCAAATCATACTCTTTCTGATAAAGCCCCACATCATATATGATCAACTTAGTGTTTGGATAATCCTTTTGAATGTCCTCAATCAAATGTCTCACAAGACCTTGAACTTGATAAAACTGAGCAGACGACACAGCCGTCACAATAACTGGAAGAGTTTCCTCTGGAACTTTTTGTTTGAAATCTGGAGTAAAACGCACAATATAAGGTCCAGATTTCCCGGTTGGGTAACTCTCCAACTTGAGAAGGTTTTCTCTGTGTTCTCGTTTTAGGGTGCCTCTACAAGGCATTTCAAGGTCGCCATCTTGGATTATCCTCATATAAAGGATGGACAGAGTAATGGTGTAGTACGCTCCTAGGAATATGCCGAGCCACATCAGACATGATATGACTACTATGAGGTTACCCATTGGGAACTTTTGGCGAAGTTGTGCGGATCGGTCATAGAAGGCATATTCCTTTCCACTTCTCATCTGAAAACATAAGGTGTTCTTAAGGTATCTTAGAGTAATGACAGAGTCACAATGACAATGACAATGACAATGACAATTAATCACATTTTATGGGATTGTGAACCTATTTATAGATTATGGAACGAAATAGAATCATGGTTGAACTCAGTACAATTGAAACTTAAATTTACAAACAAAATAATCATTTTGGGAATGAAAGGAAAAAACAATAATCCTGTTAATGCAATCATTTTACTCGTCAAACAATATATTTATAGATGCAGTATGAAGGGTTTTATACCCAAGTTAGAATACATAAAGCGTGAAATTAGACGTTACTATGATATGTCAAGATATGTATTTTTGTCAACAGAATCTTAAGAAATGTTTTTTAAATATTGGTCAACATTACATTTACTACTTGGAAAATAAATCGGCCACCTTCGGAATTTGTACATATTAACTATGAATGTATATATGTGAAACTATATGTAATATGTTTCTTTTGAATGATGTAAATGCCTGTATCACAAAATATGGAAAATAAAAAAAAAATAAAAAAGTAATGACAGAGTCTATATTCTCAGTCCTGTTTCCATGAAAACCGTCAAGAATATAACAAGAGTCACAAGAACATGACGTATCCCACAAGTCCCCAATAAAGTTTCCTTTCTGTGGAAACCGCAAAAAATAAAAATAGAGCTATTGGTTCTGTAGCTCATCTGGCTTCATATTTATTTTTGCTGTAGGGTATGGACAATGTGGTTTCCTCCTTTGTAGGGGCCACAGGGTCCGAATTCTAAAATTAACTATATATGCAATGTCTTTTCAGATATCTGTAATCAATACAGAAATAGAAATAGCTCAAATATTTAATTGATAATTTATGGTATAGGATTCAAAGGTTCACCCAGCAAAGTTTACTGACAGACGGACAGACGCCAGACACCATGCCATGCCATAAGCATATCTGGCCATACAGACCAGATGAGCTAAAAACGCTAAAAAAGTTTTACTTAATTTGACGGTTTTAAACTTAATTTGGGGATTAAAAATATTGTCTCTTGTGACCTTATGAGATACAAACTCCATCAGGGGTACTCTCTCCTTAAGGTCTGATGACGGCCTGTATCTTGATATAGACTTAAAATTCATTTTCATCATCTAAAATAGTAAGGACCAATCTTAATGCCATAATTAATGTCTTGACAACCAGTAACTTTTATTTTGGTCTTAAATTTTAGAACATATTCGAGCATAAATGTTGAGGCTTTAAATAGGTAATTAATTGACTATCATTTAGGATGTATTAGAATAATTATGTTTTTATCTTGCAGTATCTGGTCTGGTCTTCTCATGGATAACATATTCAGAAGCAGATTTTGCATCTTTTTAAGAACAGTTACTCCCAAAGCTAAAATGTCCTATCTTTGTATTTTGTTTTAATTCATATATTTACCAATGATAAATATTTTTACAAGAGTTACCTAATTATCTTTGTAAATGGTAAGGCATTGAACTACCATGCTGCTATACGTGCCTGCTTATGATAAAATAAGTTGCAATGTCTTTCACTCCCTCAGCCCCTGTGTTATGTAGTATTAGGAAATGCATTTGGCGTCGGGGCAGTTAACAAATATTGGGTAATAACAATGTTTTACAACGTAGCCTTAATCCGTTCTAATTGTTAATCACAGAAAAGGGTCAATTTCGATGCCAAACTTCTCGTTGAATAATTCTTATAAATATACCGGTAGAAAATTAAATCACACGATTTTGTAAGTGCATGAAGAAAAGTAAAATTTAAAACAAAATTCAAATTATTACATTACCGGTAAGGCATGCTCATTCATGATCAATTATCGATTACGTATCGAATCCGTTTCCTTATACTGTAAGATTAATTTATTCACTGCTTGACAATATACGACATTGAGGTAATTGTGTTAAATCATGACACAAATATTTTTAACATTACCTTGGAAAATGTTCTTGAAACTGCCCTCGCTGTGTACAATTCACGAATATCTTATACCGTTAGACATGTGCAATGCTTCGTGAATAAGCGTAAACTTGTTGACCGATTCACAACACTACAGTCTAACCGCACTAAGAAGTGTTTACCTGAACAGGTGTGCGCTGCCTTCAGACCTCGGTCAAACGCTGAATCACTCAATCGAATCGCCTAGTAACCTCAAACAGCGTCCGTTGCTATGGAAGGAGGGAGGTCTTTCTACCGACTTGTCACGTGACGGATCAAATCATCAAAGCCATTTTGTTGACTTGCTTAGACATAAGCCACAGGAAAAAGACAAAAGCCACAGGAAATTGAAAATAATCAATATTAAAAGCATATGATATGAAGAAAAAATAGAGCCATTGGCTCTGTAGCTCATCAGGCATCATATCAAGTTTGCTTTATACAGGCCAGATGAGCTAAAAATGAAACTGATGTTACCTATTGCAAGAAAACTTTAAAAAAATAGAGCCATTGGCTCTGTAGCTCATCAGGCATCATATCAAGTTTGCTTTATACAGGCAAGATGAGCTCAAAATTAAACTGATGTTACCTATTTCAAGAAAACCTATAAAAAATTACAAAACAAATGTATTATTATTCAACACTTTCTAGATCGCCAATATCAGACAGTGAAAGAAGTCCACACTAAAATATCCAAGGAGAAATAAATTTGCCATAGACTGTCATCTAATGGAGAAAAATAGGTTTTTAAGGTTGTGACTCCTGTGACCCTATTTGGGGTCATGGGGTCACAAAACCTACAGTTTAGAATCCCAATTGGCCAAGGAGTCTACATGCAGTCTTTCAGCTCAATAGACCTTTAGGAGCTAAAGATGATGATGAAAATAAGTTTTTAAGGTTGTGACCCCTGTGACCCTATTTGGGGTCATGGGGTCACGAAATCTACAATTTAGAATCCCCATTGGCCAAGGAGTCTGCACATATAATTTCAGCTCTCTAGACCTTTTGGAACTGGAGAAGAAGTTGAGAATTGGTTTTTAAGGTTGTGACCCCTGTGACCCTATTTGGGGTCATGGGGTCACGAAATCTACAATTAAGAATCCCAATTGGCAAAGTTGTCTGCACATATCATTTTCAACTCTATAGTCCTTTTAGTACTGGAGAAGAAGATGAAAATAGGTTTTTAAGGTTGTGACCCCTGTGACCCTATTTGGGGTCACAGGTTCACCAAAGTTACAAATTAGAATCCCCATTGTCCAAGGAGTCTGCACATATCATTTTCAACTCTCTAGTCCTTTTAGAACTGGAGAATAAGATGAAAATAGGTTTTGTAAGGTTGTGACCCCTGTGACCCTATTTGGGGTCATGGGGTCACGAAATCTACAATAAAGAATCCCCATTGGCCAAGGAGTCTGCACATATCATTTTCAACTCTCTAGTCCTTTTAGAACTGAAGAAGAAGATGAAAATAGGTTTTTAAGGTTGTGACCCCTGTGACCCTATTTGGGGTCATGAGGTCACGAAATCTACAATTTAGAATCCCCATTGGCCAAGGAGTCTGCACATATCGTTTTCAACTCTCTAGTCCTTTTAGAACTGGAGAAGAAGATGAAAATAGGTTTTTAAGGTTGTGACCCCTGTGACCCTATTTGTGTCCAAGGAGTCTGCACATATCATTTTTAACTCTCTACTCTTTTTGGAACTGGAGAAGAAGATGAAAATAGGTTTTTAAGGTTGTGACCCCTGTGATCCTATTTGGGGTCACAGGGCCATCAAAGCTACAATTTATAATCCTCACTAGCCAAGGAGTCTGTACACAAAGTTTCAGCTTTCTAGGCCTTATGGTTCTGGAGAAGAAGTCGAAATTCCACAAAGTTTACGGACGGACGGACTGACGGACAGACGGACGGACGGACTGACGGACAGACGGACGGGTGGACGGGTGGACAGACGGACGCCGAACACCATGCCATGCCATAAGCCCATCGGGCCTTACAGGCCAGATGAGCTAAAAATATAGCCATTGGCTCTGTAGCTCATCAGGCATCATATCAAGTTTGCTTTATACAGGCCAGATGAGCTAAAAATGAAACTGATGTTACCTATTGCAAGAAAACTTTAAAAAAATAGAGCCATTGGCTCTGTAGCTCATCAGGCATCATATCAAGTTTGCTTTATACAGGCAAGATGAGCTCAAAATTAAACTGATGTCACCTATTTCAAGAAAACCTATAAAAAATTACAAACAAATGTATTATTATTCAACACTTTCTAGATCGCCAATATCAGACAGTGAAAGAAGTCCACACTAAAATATCCAAGGAGAAATAAATTTGCCATAGACTGTCATCTAATGGAGAAAAATAGGTTTTTAAGGTTGTGACTCCTGTGACCCTATTTGGGGTCATGGGGTCACAAAACCTACAGTTTAGAATCCCAATTGGCCAAGGAGTCTACATGCAGTCTTTCAGCTCAATAGACCTTTAGGAGCTAAAGATGATGATGAAAATAAGTTTTTAAGGTTGTGACCCCTGTGACCCTATTTGGGGTCATGGGGTCACGAAATCTACAATTTAGAATCCCCATTGGCCAAGGAGTCTGCACATATAATTTCAGCTCTCTAGACCTTTTGGAACTGGAGAAGAAGTTGAGAATTGGTTTTTAAGGTTGTGACCCCTGTGACCCTATTTGGGGTCATGAGGTCACGAAATCTACAATTAAGAATCCCGATTGGCCAAGGAGTCTGCACATATCATTTTCAACTCTATAGTCCTTTTAGTACTGGAGAAGAAGATGAAAATAGGTTTTTAAGGTTGTGACCCCTGTGACCCTATTTGGGGTCACAGGTTCACTAAAGATACAAATTAGAATCCCCATTGTCCAAGGAGTCTACATGCAGTCTTTCAGCTCAATAGTCCTTTTAGAACTGGAGAAGAAGATGAAAATAGGTTTTTAAGGTTGTGACCCCTGTGACCCTATTTGGGGTCATGAGGTCACGAAATCTACAATTTAGAATCCCCATTGGCCAAGGAGTCTGCACATATCGTTTTTAACTCTCTAGTCCTTTTAGAACTGGAGAAGAAGATGAAAATAGGTTTTTAAGGTTGTGACCCCTGTGACCTTATTTGGGGTCACAGGGTCACCAAAGTTACAAATTAGAATCTCCATTGTCCAAGGAGTCTGCACAGGCACTTTTTAACTCTCTACTCCTTTTGGAACTGGAGAAGAAGATGAAAATAGGTATTTAAGTTTGTGACCCCTGTGACCCTATTTGGGGTCACAGGTTCACCAAAGTTACAAATTAGAATCCCCATTGTCCAAGGAGTCTGCACATATCATTTTTAACTCTCTAGTCCTTCTGGAACTGGAGAAGAAGATGAAAATAGTTTTTTAAGGTTGTGACCCCTGTGACCCTATTTGGGGTCACAGGGTCACCAAAGTTACAAATTAGAATCTCCATATGCTAAGGTACCTGTACACAAAATTTCAGCTCTCTAATGCGTATGGTTCATGAGGAGAAGTCGAAAGTGTCAAAAGTTTACGGACGGACGGACGACGGGCCATGCCATAAGCCCATCTGGACTTTCAGTCCTGATGAGCTAAAAATATCACCTCCACTATCTATTGGATATTTTATGGCATAATATGTTATTTTTTAGTTACTTTTCTACTGTTTGCATTTATTTTTCAACTAGGTATTTTCATGACCTAATAAACCCACATTTAATGCGGATGCCTTATTTAAAATCAAACCCTGTACCTTGCAAATTATGCATGTGGAATGTGATGACATTTTCAATGTGACTGTTTTGCATCTAAATACTATTTTCATGTAAAACTTAAATCATTAGAAAAATGATTTACATAATTTTACCATAAAAGAATTCCAATCAGTCTAAATTTATTCCTTTATGAAATTGAACTATCTAGACTTTGAGATGACTTGTTTTCTGTTGTATTTGGCCTGGATCACGAACTAATTCATTTAGATACTTTTCTAAACTTCAAACTCCAAAATGCAATTTTGAGCCGCCACTTAAGTAACATTTATATAAGCCGAGTAGAAGCCTGCCAAAAACAAACTCCTTAATAAGTGTTAAAAGATTAATGTTTTGCAAAGCAGCTGATCTATGGAAATATGGCAATTGGCTCTGTTGCTTACAGGCTTCATGTTCAATTTTGCTTTAGGGTGTGGTCTGTATCTCTATAGTTCGGCTGGCCTACTCTCTATATAAAGCATAAATTGCCAGGGTTGGTGTGTGTACATGCGATAGTTTAGTCCTCAGACGCTCCCTTCCTCAGGGCTGACCTAAAACTCTTGATTGATTCACTCAGCACAATATTCTCTCATAGGGAAATCCAGTCATTGATTTTGGAACAAGAGAGTTCCTGCAAGCCTCTGTATTAGACAGTGGCGGATCCAGGATTTTTTAAAGGTGGGGATGGAGGGTTTGGGTTCGGATTCAGGGGGATGTGTATTTTTATTGACTCGAATCTATAACTGATTTTCAAAAAGGGTGGTCTGGACCCTCTGAACACCCACACCATCCCCCCTCCCCCCCACTGCTCTTCATGACCTTTGCTTGGAAGGGGTCCTGACAACAAATGCACAAGAGATAAGAGTATTGAATACTATTTGACTCTTAAGTGGTAAGTCATTAATATAGAGTAAGAAGAGTAGTGGTCCCAGGACAGTACCCTGGGGAACAGCAGAATCTGATTAAAATCGGTCTAGTTCCGGGGAATAAAATATTCAAAATATTAACAGCAAGGAGATAATGAATACTCTACACTAGGTCTAACTGCACCCCTGTACCTCGCGTATTTAATACCAGTAAAGCACAGACGAAACCCAGTTGTTAGCAGACCAATCACATCATCTCACTTATAACACCACTGGCGGCGATCATGTTCAAAGCATGGTTAACAGGAGTTACTTGCCCTTAGCTTGCCCGAAGGCTTTTGCCGGCAGTTTGTGATTGGTTAGCTGAGTAAACGCCAGAACATACTGGGCTGCTGTCTGACTCAGTGGAAAGGATACCTATCGAAGTAACATGTTCAATTTCCTTAGAGTTGATATTTCTATACTTTTAGTCCTCGGAACTAGGCAGATTTTAATCAGACTGCGACTTGATATGATGATGTAGAACCCTCAACCAACACTTGTTGTTCTCTGTTTGTGAGGGATGAACCAAACAATATGTTTAGGTTTCCTGAGATTCCATATTCAAGTTTATATATAAGAGTTTTTTATGTGGCTCTGTGTCGAAGGCTTTACTACAGTCTAATATCACCAGGTCTGTTTGTTTCTTTTGGTCATATAATCTCATAATGTCATGTGGTCAATGTGGTTCCTCCCTTAGTTGTGGCCACAGGGTCACCAAATGTGCATTTAAAATCCCAATTATTTATGGAAAACATCTACAAACATTTCAGTATTCGATACCTTGTGCAAAAACCAAAACTGTAAATTATAATCCTCACGAGGCAAGGAGTCTGCACACAATTTTTCAGCTTTCTAATCCTTTTCCTTCTTGAGAAGATGAAAATAGATTTCATGAGGGTGGCACCTGTTGCCTTGATTTTGAGCCACCAAAGCTACAATTTATAATCCTCACTACTCAAGGAGTCTGTACACAAATTTTCAGCTTTCTAGGCCTTATGGGTCTGGAGAAGATGATGAAAATGTACAAAGTTAACAGACGGATGGACGGACGAACGCCGGACACCATGCCATGTCATAAGCCAATCGGGCCTTTCAGCTAAAAACTCAAGAAATCACTCATGATATTCTTTATTTTTGATATCTACAAAACAAAACAAAAACACTTCTTCAAATCAAATTATCATTTTCTTGTGATGTACAGCAAATAAAACATGTATCCCTTTATTACAACAAAATAATTATCAATAATTAATTTTCCAGCATAAGCAGTTAAAATCTTGATTATTTTCTCTATTATCGATGTACAGCAACCCAAATATACGCAATATCATCAAAATGTTTGTTTTGTCAATCTTCACTTCAGGCAACAAAACCGTTTAACACAAACTGATTTCCGAAATAAAATCTTTAAGAACATCAAAGATCAAACAAAATCATAACAAGCATCACTGATGAATATTTGACTTCTGGTTACATTCTATCACAACAGTAGCACTTTCTGGAAATGCTCATACAGTCTGCATGAAGTGAAGAGCTCTTGCCACATTGGTGTGCGAAATGCGCGAAAGAAAAGCTTGCGTGATGTCGCCAGGGACATTTGAGTCTGTGTGTCCTTGCAATCGGGCCAGTACTGTGTGAACAGCGTTGTTAACGGCCCAGTTCTGAATGCTCTTCATTTCTTCATTGCTGTTGATGTTGTTGTTCTTGTCAGAGAGACTCTTCATGTGAAGTTGCATTACTGTTGCAGCAACAGCCGCACTCAAACGCTGCAGAACAGAAAATATCTTTGATATAATGAAACCAAAAATATTCACTTTCATTACAGACCACATTTCCTCTAATTTTGTTTAATTTCATTACAGAATATACCATTTTCCTCGAATAGAATCCAAAGGTTCTATTCTATTCTATTCTATTCAGTACCCATTAGCTCCTCGGTTCAAATGGAGCCAAGGAAATGAAGAATTTGGGCTGTAGTTAGTACTATTTACCTCAGAACCCTATGACCCCCTAGGGTTGTATTTGATTTTAATCAAGGAAATAAATTTAGGTACATAAATAAGTCATAGCTCATGGTTTTAGCTGATGGTTGGAAGACAGGCTAAATCAAGGCTACTAGGCTGAAGAATATTCACAGCAATATTCCATATATCATGAAGTTTGATCTTTACATGTTCAAATATCTTGATTTAAAGTAATTGTCAAATTGAATTTGGATATGGTTGATGATAGATCATAGAGAGTCCCTACCTGGCTCGTATCCCTGCATAATAGGTTCTTTGCTAGCTTCTTCACAACCTCCGGGACTTCATCTGTAAATAAAATATCTCATTTATCTCTCATTCAATCTCATTGAAATCAACCAGAACTTATACTCTCATTCAATCTCATTGAAATCAACCAGAACTAATACTCTCATTCAATCTCATTGAAATCAACCAGAACTTATACTCTCATTCAATCTCATTGAAATCAACCAGAACTTATCACTTGGGTACTTGTCTCGTATCAAAAGGAGTTGGAAAGAACCGCCATTTTTCTATCCTCCTTTTTAATTTTAGCCAACTTAATTGCCATGACATTATTGAGCCCTTATAGGATGAAAATGAAAGATAACTCATTTGCTGTGTAGTGGGCTAAGCATAAATCCAACTGTTTATTCATATATCCACTAAAACCTCCATCTACTGGCTACACACCTGGTAGGCAAGGCAAGTCCTCTTCCCGATATGTGCGACTGTCGAGGCATCTTGAGTAAGTTTTACTACAGTAGAAAGGGTTCGGACATCCCATGATCTCATACACGAGAGCTCCAGCAGCCCATTGGTCAACCTTGCGGTAGTCAAGTACAGAGCGACGCCCAACCTCTGCACACGCAATCTGGAGCAAAGGATTATATATATATACAAGGATGTCAAAATTATCAGATATAAGAATTAAGAAATTAAGTTTAATTTGCATAATGTAACTGAAAGAAAGAACACCTCTCTTCATATTAGAAAGAGTCATAACCCATGACAACACACAATCTGCACCATAGGATTTACACATGCATGAAAAGGATCATCTGAAACTGTAATCCAGCAATGTATAGTAAAAATATTCCTAAATACCCTGATCATCCTGTCTCAGGGTACGAACGTTACGCTAACTCCACTAATCCGAACCCTGGGCTCAGAAGCTAGATTCGCTTGCGCGGCCCGACTTCGGATATAGTTATACTTCTTATACATACCTCTGGAGCCATCAGTGCAGGGTTACCTCCCTTGTTTATTTCCTCTGTCACATAGGGAATTTGAAGAGTGCCTTCATTAAGGCAACAACCAAAATCACTGATCACCAACCGGGGCCATTCTGAAAGAAAATTACAATACATACAGATCATATCTTATCAAACTTTAGATTACAGATGTTATAGACAGAAAGACAGCAGATGCCACAATCTGGACAATTTTATAACTGTATCAACGAACCAAGAAAATTAGGTCATGGTCACCCAAATAAAATGGTTGTCTTGGTTCTCCTCCATTTACTTTTAAAAACAAACTTGAAGGCTCTGGGTGTGGCAGTTCATAAGATGTCATGCTACAAAACCGATAAGAAATGCCTACAGGACTAATACCATGTCTGTTGGCAGGGACAAAAAACATCCTGTTATAGTTTATCTCAGAAACCAGAAACACATAATTGTTTAGCCTAATTTCAGCCTGGTAGGAATTTAAAACGTAAAAAGCACCCCATAACCATTTTATCTCCAAGAAACCAGAAACAAATAATTGTTTAGCCTAATTTCAGCCTTGTAGGAATAAAAGAGGTAGATAACGCACCTGCATCTTCTCCATCCATGTCGATAAGCAGGTTATCACTCTTGATGTCGCGGTGAGCAACCCCCTGCTGCTGTAGGAAGGCCACGCCCTCCAGGAGTTGAGTCAACAGGAAACATCTCGTGTCCATACTCAGACTCTCCCGTGTCAGGTACTGAGACAGGGTGCACGTGTACCTGGACACAAGTAACGATCATAGCAGGAATTGTTATACAGTAGAACACAGATATAACTATCTCCATGAGACCAAATAATTTAATTCGCTACTCACAATTGGCCGCCATGCATAAGGCTTTCAACGGAACTTAACAAGAGTCATCAGAAGATGACATATCCCACCGGTTCAACATGATCGTAAGATGTAAACCTTTGAAAGATAATTGTAAATTTTTCAAGCAAGGTTCATAATAGTATAAGCTACATGAACAGAGTCCAAATAAGAGCCGTTTCCATGGAAATAATAAAAAATAAAATTTTCAGAAATGTGAAAATATCAAAAGGCACCACTTCAGTAGGTGGGCAATACACATGTAAAGTTTAAGAAAGATATGTGGACCGGTTTTTGAGTTCTGCTCCGGAAACGAAACCTTTCATGAACAGAGTCCATATAAGAGCCGTTTCCATGGAAATAATAAAAAATAAATTTTTCAGAAATGTGAAAATATCAAAAGGCACCAGTAGGTGGGCAATACACATGTAAAGTTTCAGAAAGATTTGTGGACCGGTTTTTGAGTTCTGCTCTGGAAACGAAATGATAACGGACGGACAGACATACAGACGGACAGGGTGATGACTATATCCCACGGTATTACATACCGGTGGGATAAAAAATTTTCACTATATCAAATTGTTCGCTATATCAGTGTTCTACTGTTTTTCCATTGGTGAAATCGTGTGTTATCTCATGAAGTTTACATGTAATTATTACCCACGTGGTACTTCGTAAAGGGGTTTCATAACAATTTGTTATGACACATATGGGTCAGAACACCTCAAAGTGATTTGATTGGCTTGCGGTGAACTTTGACATTGTCCGGACTACTTTATTCATTCATAAAACGAACGTGTTTTCATTCACAAATTCGAATGGAACTGACTGAGTCGGAGTCATTCTTCAAACTTTCAGTTTATTTTTTTGAATCTTCCTTACCGAATTGTTAAGGAATAAATCAGAGGACTAAAGAATTACAATAAAACATCTTACTGATATCTCAAGTCTCATATAAACACAAAAGGGTTTTAATTTAGCACCGAATTTCATTAATTTGATCCATGTCGCTCCAAAATGACACAGACGGTCATTGTTTGTTATCTATAGAATATAAAGACAACTGAATATTCTTTAGACAACATTTCTTCAAAACAAAACGCGTTTGAACAATGATAAGCATCTTTAACTTACTTTGAAGGCGGTTGTTTACACATTTTGACGAAAAGATACAGGCAAATGGCGGCCGCCATGACATATGCCGTTGATCAAAGAAAGATAACTCTGACTGTTCTCGCGCAGTGAGATTTTATTTTCACGTATGCTTCGTTCATGACAAAAGTGCTTATTACTTACATTTCACCAGACACTATGAATTAACGTAGGGTAGAATTTAGAAATGTGAATATTTGACGACGTAATAGTATAAAAATTGAGGCTGTGACGTGGTATGATATTCATCCGCCGTTTCGTCTCTTTATAGGCATAATAAAAAGTTGATTAAAAAAGCAATAAATCGTCTGAAATGCAAGTTGGTAATAAATAGGATACATAACTCGTTCCCCTTTCATATCAAGTTTATGTCCCTCGTGAAATAATTTTGTTTTGTCACTCACCAAGGCTCGTGACAAAGCAAAATTATTTCACTAGGGACATAAACTTGATATGAAAGGGGAACGAGTTAGATATCCTATAATTATACAATTAAGGCAAGAGACCATAAAATCCCACTCGTGAAAATATAACTTTTAACTTTACTTGAGAAATGAGAAATGTAAAATTCCCTCTATTCATATTGCTAATAACAAATTAAATGGTTGTTACATTATGTAATACCACCTCATACCTATGAAGTTAACAACCACAAGCATTTAGTGAACTAAGAAGGCATACAGAATGAAACGAAGAGAACGCAGTATGTTTGTGTCGGCACTGACCTCTTCATAACAAGGAACAAGGTCATGTTGCGACCAAGCCCCTCCGAGAAGATGCGTGGAGGAAGTGCAGCTGGGTAATGCTTTACGTTGTCGGGTACGTCTGGTATGGCGCCAACAAACACTCCGTACATCTGTACGATGTTTGGGTGCGGCGGCCAAGCTTTCTTCTTCACATGGTTCCTGTAAGTGAATAATTCATTTTTATCAAATATGTCATTAGTGAACCATTCTTGTTTTTGTTACATTAAATGTAGCTCTGATTCTCTTTACCACTTTTTCAAAGAGATATAATTGTGAGTAGTTCCATCCTGCTACATCAGCATATATGACTCCGTGTTATGCTACAACCTATCCCCTGATATCCTCCTGTCATAATTCAGGATGGAGTAGTTCCCAAATGATTTTATAAAATATACTTTTTTTTCAAATAAAGATACCATACTTGCTTGAGTAACCCATTTCACAAATAACCAGGGCCTCCAATACAATATATCATGGTCATGGTATGCTGAGGTTAGTACAACCAAGGGTAACACATTTAAAACTCAATTTTAAAACACATTTAGACTCGCCCATTGCGCCACTGATCGATCTGTAGATGGTCCGAAGCACTCGTCAGAGGGACAACTTCTTTCTTCATAGCTCGCATAATGGCCTCTGCATTAGACTCAGCGTCATAGTTGAACATCATCTTCACAGCCAGGTCAAACTCATTTAGAGTTGTCTCCCTTGCACCTGGTTGAGACAATTGGATGTGTGATATATACAAATGCTTTTGGTTAGTCCTTATTTCAAAATCAATATAATGTAGGGGTGCAACCACACAGGAGGGTCGCGATACGATACGTATCTAGATATTTGGGGTACGATACGATACGTATCTCGATACGTATTACACAGGATAGTGAAACTGTAAACATTTACTTTATTTTAATAAACACTGTTGACACTGACAGGGTAAAAAATTAAAATTAAGAAATTTAATTCCACTGTAGGTCGTATCGTAGTGTATCGATTCAGAAGCAAAACGTATCGTGTATCTTATCGTCAGCCATATAATCGCAATGCACCGGTGTATCGGTGTATCGTTGCACCCTTAATATAATGGGTTATTAAAATAATGTTATGTCAATTAGTTACAGTTTATTTAAAAACCTACATGATTTATTTATGTCACCTTGAACAATCAAGATAGTTAATTTGCAATATTTAAAAAACTTGTCTCCCTTGTACCTGGTTGAGACAATTGGATGTGTTCACTAATAGGTGAATAGGAAGCAAATGCTAATGGTAAAGCCATATGTTATAATCATTATAATAAGTTAATAAAATAACAATATGTTAAGTCAGTTTGTTAGCAAATATTTGATGAACTACATTTTTCTTCTTTGTCACTCTCAATTTTAACATTACATTAATCAAGATGGTTTATTCCCATTTGTTTTAAAAGTTTGGTTTAATAATCAATCAAAAGCCAATCCAAACCTTTTTCAATGTTAGTTCCTCCCGGTTCTATTGGTATCAGGTTGATGTTAAGGTCTGACATGGAGTTGCCTCCCCTTGACTTGAATCCAGTATCACAGATGGCGTCGTCGTCAGATTCTGAATCTTCCTCAATGATGCTAACGTCGGACAAAGAGTCTTCATCTACAATCATGCTGGATAAAACTTCTTCATCAAAGATGAAAAAAGATCTTTCCTGGTCAGGATTGTTGAATAAAGATGCCCTGTCTTCATCGATAATCGTAAAAGATAGGGAGTCTTCGTCGTCATGGTTTCCATCTGCTTCAACATTAACATCAACATCAGGGCCAACCACATAGATTTCGTATTCTTCAACTTCACTGCAGTCATCTTCTTCAATGACGCTGATGTCAGATTCATCATCTGTCAGCGGTCTGATGTCAATTTTTGTGTCTTCTTCAATGTCGATGTCAGATTCTCCATCTTCTGACAGACTGATGTCAGATTCTGCGTCTTCGTGGAGAACACTGATGTCAGAGTCTGTTTCGTCCGTTTCGTCTGTAGCTAGCAAAAACAGTAATGCTTATCAATTTGTGTCAGATGTATAAAGATGTTAGAATTGGAGTTTTGGATTTACAAAAATATGAAGACTTATTCTTGAACAATTTCTAGAATACTAGAATATGCCGGGTTCAAAATTAGCCCTAGTCTTGGAGCCAATTGCTTGTAAAAAGTATGCTGGGCTAGTAAAATGCAATGACTGGTAGTCCGAAGGACTAGTTGATACAAGTACCATGTTTCCTCTAATAAGCGCCCGGGCGCTTATTTTTTCAGAACCCCTTTACCCCCCGACGCTTATTATTATCTTCTTTCAAAGACAATTGAACATTGTTTTAAGTCTTCTTTTACCATGAATACCTGTAAAATGTTTACTGAGGGAGCATTTATCTAATGATTAGGACCCGGTGGTTATTAGAGACCGGGCGCTTATAAGAGGCCCGGCGCTTATTTTCTCAACTACCTATGACCCCCCGCGCCTATTAGAGGCCCGGCCCTTATTGGAGACCCGGCGCTTATTAGAGGAAATACGGTATGTAGATGTATTTCTAGCTGGACAGTCTCTGGGCTTGTTATCTCAAAAAATAGAGCCATTGGCTCTGTAGCTCATCAGGCTTCATCGTCAATTACAATATATGCTGTTGAGTGTGGCAAATGTGATTCCCCCTTTGTAGAGGCCAAAGGGTCACCAATCATAAAATTAAGTATAATAGGCGACAAGTTTCAGTTTTCAAGGCTGGCCTTATATTTCATTGGAGCAACAGGGTCACCAAAGCTACAATTTATAATCCTCACTAGTCAAGAAGTCTGTACACAAAGTTTCAGCTTTCTAGGCCTCATGGTTCTGGAGAAGAAGATGAAAATAGGTTTTTAGGGCGTGGCCCCTGTGGCCCTTATAAGGGGTCACAGGGCCACCAAAGCTACAATTTATAATCCTCACTAGTCAAGGAGTCTGTACACAAAGTTTCAGCTTTCTAGGCCTTATGGTTCTGGAGAAGAAGATGAAAATAGGTTTTTAGGGCGTGGCCCCTGTGGCCCTTATAAGGGGTCACAGGGCCATCAAAGCTACAATTTATAATCCTCACTAGTCAAGGAGTCTGTACACAAAGTTTCAGCTTTCTAGGCCTTATGGTTCTGGAGAAGAAGATGAAAATAGGTTTTTAGGGCGTGGCCCCTGTGGCCCTTATTAGGGGTCACAGGGCCACCAAAGCTACAATTCATAATCCTCACTAGCCAAGAAGTCTGTACACAAAGTTTCAGCTTTCTAGGCCTCATGGTTCTGGAGAAGAAGATGAAAATAGGTTTTTAGGGCGTGGCCCCTGTGGTCCTTATTAGGGGTCACAGGGCCACCAAAGCTACAATTTATAATCCTCACTAGTCAAGGAGTCTGTACACAAAGTTCCAGCTTTCTAGGCCTTATGGTTCTGGAGAAGAAGATGAAAATAGGTTTTTAGGGCGTGGCCCCTGTGGCCCTTATAAGGGGTCACAGGGCTACCAAAGCTACAATTTATAATCCTCACTAGTCAAGGAGTCTGTACACAAAGTTTCAGCTTTCTAGGCCTCATGGTTCTGGAGAAGAAGATGAAAATAGGCTTTTTGGGTGTGGCCCCTGTGGCCCTTATTAGGGGTCACAGGGCCACCAAAGCTACAATTTATAATCCTCACTAGTCAAGGAGTCTGTACACAAAGTTTCAGCTTTCTAGGCCTCATGGTTCTGGAGAAGACGACGAAAATAGGTTTTTTGGGCGTGGCCCCTGTGGCCCTTATTAGGGGTCACAGGGCCACCAAAGCTACAATTTTTAATCCTCACTAGCCAAGGAGTCTGTACACAAAGTTTCAGCTTTCTAGGCCTTATGGTTCTGGAGAAGAAGTCGAAATTCCACAAAGTTTACGGACGGATGGACGGACGGACGCCGGACACCATGCCATGCCATAAGCCCATCGGGCCTTACAGGCCAGATGAGCTAAAAAATACACTAGTCTGAAAGGCAAGTATGGAAAAAGGACTCATGATATGCAACTTACAAACACTGAACTAGTAACTGAATAAAGAACATGTACCAATAAAGGCCTTTTCAAAATGTATGGAGTGGCACCCATAGAAGCAATGTATAATTTCTTCCTTGGAAAACAATGCCGCTGATTGCTGAAATATTGCTCAAGCGGCATTAAACAAATAAGTCATTCACTCCTTGGAAACGCTTGTGAAGAAGAAGGTGAAAATGGGTTTTTAGGGTGTGGCCTTTGTGGCCCTTATTAGGGGCAACAGGGCCACGAAAGCTATAAATGTACACAAAGGTTCAGATTTTTAAGCCTTATGATTCTGGAGAAGATGGAAATACACAAGTTTACGGACGCCAGACTCTATGCCATGCAAGATGAGCTAAAAATTCTTCCTTGGAAACCAATGCCGCTAATGGCTGAATTATTGTCCAAGCGGTGTTAAACACTCACTCCTTGGAAAATGATTGATTTAAAGCGGCATGATCGCATAAAAATATTTGAAGTAAAAACAAATTTGTGCAGTTTCGGAAATAGCCTCTCCAAGAGCTCACCTGTAGAGAGAAGTCTAGCCTCGTACACCGCCGCATTGCAACCTTTCTCTATCAGCTTGCCCAGTTCCAGACAGTCCAAGTTGTATCTCCCTTCGTCTCTCGGCTCAGCTGGCTTCGTGGAATGCAGCTCCTGGTGATGAGAGTTAAACGATACAAACATGTCCTGATAAGATACGTTTCACGATATTAAAGAATGATATGATGATATGATGCTAGTTTTTCAAGGTATGTAACGTATAAGTATACGTAGACATATATTTAACATGTGATCATCTATTATTTATTGAACAAACTTATACTGTTATTTGACCATGTTAAAGGCTGTAATCTTGCATACATTGTAATAAAGTTCATCCCCAGAAACTCCATCTTAACGCTACTACATTATCAAGAAACAACAATTACCAGTGATCAATCTACAAATTTAGCCTACTGAGTCCAGGGACTCCCTGAGTACCACAAGTGCCTGTGAGTCCGAACAGATTTAAAATGACTACTCCATAAAATAGGCAAGTAACTTAATAGTGCCCCACACACAAAAACTTTTCTTTCCAGGACTGAAATCCGACTTATTGTTTAATGAATTATGAATCCTTTCTTAATTTTATGAGTAATTGAAGCAGGACTTGGGGTAGATTAAACTTTGACGCACATTTTGATATTCAAGTTAACAATTTGAAAATCAACAATATGTATCATTATAAAGACATTGTATCATGATATCGTCAGATTGAGTATCATGATTTTCTGTATCGATATATCATCACAACTCTACTAGTGATGTATATAACATAAATAAACAAATTATTTGGGGTCATTGTCATATATTCACTGTCATAATTATTTCCTCTTTAGAACTTCTTTGCCCTTGTCACTTATTGGAGACCCATTGAATATTTCTTGAATATCAAGGATTTTGTTGACTAAGGGGGAATTCATTGAAATGGTTTTAACCGTTTAGACCTGGAGCTCATAAGAAACTTGGCACTTATTTTCTCAACATCAATCCCTTGCCCTCCAAGCGCTTACTAGAGACCAGGTGATTATTTATTAAGAGACTCAGTGCTTTTTAGGTCACAGATTGTACTTGACTTCTGTCCCACCAAATACTTGAGGTCCTAGTGATGATCAAAACAATCATATCAAATATCTATGAGTATGGTGGTGAATAAACAATCATATCAGATACCTGAGGTCCGTGTGGTGAATAAATGCTTGATATAATGTGTGTTTCAACAATAATTCACTTATTCACACATGGGTGTTGGCATCATGTTGTCATCCAAAAGAGTGACTAGTAGTTTATTCATTTTATTGATTAATTTATGTATTTATTTTATTGTTTGATGTATTTATTTGATGTATTTATTTCATTGTTTTATCTATTTATTTTATTGTTTTATCTATTTATATCATATTTAAATTTTTTTATTAATAACTTACTCTTATCTGTTCATATAGTTCTTCCTTTTCATCATGTTTAGGAGCTGGCACCATTAACCCTACGAACGCCAGTAGCGGTAGATGTCGCCCATTCCTCAACCACCCTCCTGAAACCAGCTGCAGTGCAGCCCGTCTGCGCCACTCTGCTGCTAAGGTCTGAAAGGCTGCCCGCGGGAATATTCCCGCAAACACCTGCTTGGACAAACTCGGCCTGCATTTCGGGATTGGAAGCGGCTTGATCTGAACTCGTGATATTGCAGGAATCCGAGGCTGTGGCAATCTCTTCGGTATCCATACCTTTTGGAGGACAGTTTCCCAGTTTTGTCGGCCATAGCTGGTCAAGTTTTCGGAAAAACTGCGCAATTCGTTCCCCCTTGTGATCTTTGACCACAAGGGGGCCCAGAGACTGTTGAGAAGTTTAGCTTTCAGCTTGAGCTCCTGTTGTCAACAACAATGGAACCAAATTTGACCCCCACAGGGCCCAGTGACTGCTACGAGCGTACCTGCCTGTCTTCCCTCAGTCAGGGCACCTTGTTGCTTGTTTTGATCACGTGACACGCTGACGTAAGCGGCGCGCAATATCTACAGCCAAAAATAGAAATATATTCACTGTTAGTAAATAAATATCACAGATACATCTATAGTAACAGGGGCGCTTTAAAGGGATGTCACTTTGTTTTACCAGATAAACATATGTATTTATATACAAATAAACGTATATACTCTCTTCTATTGTTTTTAAATGTTTGCAAACTTATAATCTTCTACAGGGCCTATATAGGGTTATTACGTTTTGCCATGGGCCGTTTTAGCATGTACCGTAACTAATAAAAGAAGATTATAAATATTGATGATGTTCCGAATTCGTGATAATCTGTAGATTACAGTGTCGTTTCGCAGAACTGAACAGGTTTCCTGGAACTGAAAAGAGTCAAGGGCAATTTGCAACAGGTGAATGGTGATTTGTGGGTTTTGCGCTTGACTGCGATAACAATTTGCGCTGATCTGGAAGCCCAGAAATTGTAAAAGTATTAAATTTCAAAAGTATGTCCATAGATAACAAAAGGCTTTAGGCATAGAGGATATTGTTATTTATATTTTATTATACCTTTATATTCCAAATGCTTTTCATTTCCAGTGATTGATCGACATGCGTGTAATTTGACAGACAGACAGACATACAGACAGATAGTTTATTCAAGTCTCACCTCATTACATTAAAATATAAAAATTGCAGATAAAATATACAAACATACAATATGTTTTAAAATGCAATGAGCCACTCTGTAAAGAGTTATGAGAGACTGTGAGATGATAAGTGTACAGAACTTATAAAAGTTATACATACATTAAGAAAATAATAATAAATAGAGATATATAAATACGTGTGTAAAACTAGCAAACATAGAAATAAATACCACAAGGGAGAAGATAAAAATCTTTATACATCAATATGTAAAACCTTAAGCATTGTAAAGAAAACATTTCCGTCGTTGTAAAATAGAAGCGCAGGTTTTGGCAACTAAAGGACATATCACAGGGTTTGATAAAATAAAACTAACACGCTCTACATCCTGGCAATCACAGAAGTCTTCTCTCTTGACATCACATTTAACATACCGTACTCCCATTGTATCGGCCTATCTTTCTTACGTTAATTAGTTTCTCAATGAAAGGAAAATATTAAGAAGACAATGTTGATAGGTATAGGTACAGCCTGGAAACTAGTCATGCTGATGATATAAATTTATATATTGAAACTATCAACTGATATGATTTGTTTTAGTCGGTAATTTAAAAAATAAATAAAATATTTAAAAAAACTGCTAACTGTCCTGCTGCGAATTGCTAACTGCCGACTTGGTGTTGCGACACATTTGCAAAGAAGCTTTATTTAAAGAGACAAAAAATATGTTGATAGGACCACATATGTCAAATTTTGAAATCGATGTTATTACATCGGGAACCACTGAAAATAACAAGTTAAAGGTCAATCAGTACATTAGAGCGAAAATACGGCAATTCAAAGTCGGGATTTTGATCGAAAACCGGACAATGTGGCTCGAGTGGCGCGCGCAAATTCGCCAAACGTAATTTTGAAACCTTGTCATAAGCTGACAGGAAGATATATTCGATTCGATAGTGTTTATAAGGTATTGTAACTAGTAGGTAGATTATTTGAATGCATAATTTCGAATATTAAACGTATTTAAGATGTTTTCTTGATTTTTTCCATAAAATCAAGCATTTAAGAGATATTATGCATAAATGGATATATTTGCAAGTCCAGTTATGAGATATGAACTTCAATCAGCATATGAGATATTTTTTAGCTTATCAAAACCAAATAAAATTTTAAGAAAGATAATCTGTGTCACTTTAACGATACCGTTCAGACTTGAAAGCCCAGATTTAGTTTGATAAATTACTGGCAAAATATGTGAATAACAAAACGGGCTAAATGTAGATATAGAATGGTTTTAACAATATTATGTATATTTTATCTCGTCTGTCGCATTTCTTCATCACATCACCGTAGCAAACTGAGGTTTATCCCAAATTCTCACTAGGACTAAAATAAATTCATGTATTATCCCAATGTATATTGAATGTATGTCCGTTATCGCGTATTAGTTATTAGTTATCTATCATATTTAACCTCTTTCCAAATAAAAGTATGTTACTTTTTGAAACATTTCGGCTTACTTTCCTTTTCAATATATATCATATTTTAACTTGCTGAAAAGGAATGACTTGTTGTTTCTGAAAATGAAAAAGTAACAATCAAATATTGGCAGAGCATATAAGATGAAGTGAGATTTGCGTGTTATTTTTTTCTAGAATAGAATTTCAAATTTTTCCTATCAAAATCTTTATTAGTATGTCAGCGAATATACACAATATGTAAATATGCTTCGATTGATACCCAAATAAAAATAAGATTTATTCACAGGAGATTATAGATTCATGTGCCGGAATGTATGCACTACATGTCCTTAAAATACGAAACAAAATAAATAATTGTCAGAACATAAACATATACAAACCTGTAGATCAAATACTTATAAATGACTTATAGCAGGTGTTACGTGTAGAACGTCTGATAAAAATTAACTCGCAGAGTGCATCGCGCGTGTTCCACTACATACTTCCGCAAACTAAGCTGAATCTCAATTCACCTGTTGTAAATTGTCCCTAACCTAGCTGCAATAGTGAAAGTAGGAATTCTCGGAAAAGGGGGCGACTTTGACAAGTAATCGACATATTTGGATCGAGGCTTTGTCTTGATGGGAGTCAGTTTGGAATCTGCTCTCAGGTATGTTTTGAGTTTATGATTATAATTGATATATCTTACATTTACAGACTATATCATGTTTCTTGTTTTGACTGTCGTGTAGGCCTAAAAATCCGGAAAACATTAGACACACGACACGTTGACATAAGACACTGATTGAGTTAGCCTCGAAAGCATATGCAACTATATAAATAACACCTTGCTCAATGAAATTATTTGTCTCAGTAACGAAATCGACATTTTTTGTTGAAATTTGGTTTATATGTTTTTTTAACCATGTCAGATATGTAACTTATCATTTCAGTTTTCTTTGATAGTATTCAATGCATTGAAGCGCCTTTCATACAGTCTAGGGCCCTCGTAATCTAAACTTTATTGTACAGGAAAACTAAACTTTTATGAGGTGAGGTGAGGTGATATGGGGTTTATCGCTGCTTTCAGGAGTATTTCACTTATATCGCGGCTGTTAGTATTATTGCAGCGGGAAAACCCGCAACACTATTGTGGCTATGCATTGCGGTGACATCTGCGAGCATCGGCTGGAACTAGTGAACCATGGGTGGTACTGCGCTGAAATTCAGTGTAGCATTGCACCCAAAACTGACTGCGTGTAGAACAGTTCTCTACTGTAGACAAAGTTGCCGAGCCCCTGGTGGGATTCGAACCTAAACTTTTATGAAAGAAACATTAGTACCGTAGTTTTAGTATTTGAACAACATTGTCAACATAGCTGTTGTAGTGTTACAGCCTTATTTCAACCATATATCTATGTATCCATAATCCAGGGTTAACAATATAATATATCGGACAATACCTGGTAAAATAAGGTAGCAAACAATCATGAAAGCTGTCAACCGCTGTTAATAGTGAAAGACTGAGAAAGTATTTGAAGGTAGGGTCCAGAGAGGCCCTGGACAAGTCGTGGTTTGGTGCACAGGGGGGCGTCTCAGACAAAAATGTTTGACTGTTTTCTAGACCTATTTGAAGGTTCATGGTGGAATAACTTCCTTAAATCTACTCACATCTGACTGACAAAAAATCACAAAAATAGGGACGTCCATCCATTGAGGATTATAATTTTTAGCTTTGGTGGTCTTGTGGCCTATAAGGGCCCTTGATAAAGGCCACAGGGACCAAAGCTGAAACTTTGTGTACTGAATCCTTGAATGATTAATGAGGATTATAAATTTAAGGTTGGTTGCATTCTAGAATGCACATTTGATGACCCTGTGGCCACTACACAGGGGGAATAACATTGACCACAGCCTTCAAGCAAAATTGAATATGAAGCCTAATGTCAGAGCTACAGAGCCAATGGTCCTTTTCTTTTCATATTTGTTGCAGTCTCTATCTCTTTTGATTTGATCTCTGTTTCTTGCCTTGTCTTGGAGCAGCTGTACATAATGCCTGTACAATCAAATCTTTGCTTTTCTAAGTGTTTGTAAACGCAAAATCTGTTCGGAAAGTAAAACTTGAGTAATTTCTTGAAACAAATTTGATCTTTGAATTTATCTTTATCCCAAACAAATTAGGACGAATTGGTTTTGCCGCTGTCGTGTGATTCGGGTGAAGCGCATGTAATTTATTGTAAGTGGGAGATTTTTGGATTCTATGCAAAAAGGATAGCAAAGTTAATGTTAATTTTTGCAGATAAGGAACAGTTTGATTAAAATCAACTGTTTCCGAGGAATAAATCATAATAAATTCTGTCAGTATCTGGGTTCCAACTACCAAATCCAGCCTCTCTGTCACAGTCTGAATCAGCCGACCTAATCGCAAGTGCTGGAACCAGTTTAGTGCAGACAAAACCCAGTTTAGGCTAAATTTTAGTCTCTGAAATGAAAATACATATTAATGCAGCTATCAACTATTAAAATTGAAAGGAGCCCACTGAAGCTGTTCATTTTCTAACAAAATGATGATGATAGGCTGAAACTGCAGTGAGCTAGACTTTCTACGCTAAGGTATAGACTTGTGTTGGTCTTTGAAGATACTTAGCAGCCCCGTCTTATGACGGGGCTGCTTTCAGTTTTTGTGCAGTTTCTGCCGCCGCGTCCGCGCTCATACTTATGGCTATAACTTTTTTCTACTAAGCTTTCCAGAACTTGTATTCATAACTTACTGCTTATACCTCGGGGGAACGATTTTGACATGTTCACTTTCAAGGTCAAAGGTCAAGGTCACGAGCTATAAAATCACTAAAAAATTCCTTGTTAACGCCATTACTTGAAAAGTTTTTGTGCTATGAAGCTCTTACTTGGTATGTATCATCCTTGGAAGAGTAAAAAAATTTGAAAAGGTTTTCGCTACAAACTGTCCAAGGTCAAGGTCACCGCAAAGTCACTACTTTAGCATGGTTTTGCGAAAATGCTTTATTTAAACAATGAACACTTTCAATCAATAGATGATTGTTATCCTCAATGAAAAGTGTTCATTGATTCTGTAACCTTGAAGGTCAAAGGTCAAGGTCATGAGATTTGTGTTATTGCAATGTGCAACTAATTTGGATATAACTTAATCCCATTAAGCTTTTCAGAACTCATGAACATGTATAAGTGTTAACACCTCTGGGGAATTACAATGACATGTTCACTTTCAAGGTCAAAGGTCAAGGTCACAAACTATAAAATCACTAAAAAATTCCTTGTAAACGCGATAACTTGAAAAGTTTTTGTGCTTTGAAGCTCTAACTTGGTATGTATCATCCTTGGAAGAGTAAACATTTTTTAAAAGGTTTTCGCTACAATCTGTCCAAGGTCAAGGTCACAACAAGGTCACTACTTTAGCATGGTTTTGTGAAAATGCTTTATTTTAACAATGAACACTTTTAATAATTAGATGATTGTTATACTCAATGAAAAGTGTTCATTGATTGTGTAACCTTGAAGATCAAAAGGTCAAGGTCATGAGATTTGTGTTATTGCAATGTGCAACTAATTTGGATATAACTTAATCCCATTAAGCTTTTCAGAACTCATGAACATGTATAAGTGTTAACACCTCTGGGGAATTACAATGACATGTTCACTTTCAAGGTCAAAGGTCAAGGTCACAAACTATAAAATCACTAAAAAATTCCTTGTAAACGCGATAACTTGAAAAGTTTTTGTGCTTTGAAGCTCTAACTTGGTATGTATCATCCTTGGAAGAGTAAACATTTTTTAAAAGATTTTCGCTACAATCTGTCCAAGGTCAAGGTCACAACAAGGTCACTACTTTAGCATGGTTTTGTGAAAATGCTTTATTTTAACAATGAACACTTTTAATAATTAGATGATTGTTATACTCAATGAAAAGTGTTCATTGATTGTGTAACCTTGAAGATCAAAAGGTCAAGGTCGTGAGATTTGTGTTATTGCAATGTGCAACTAATTTGGATATAACTTAATCCCATTAAGCTTTTCAGAACTCATGAACATGTATAAGTGTTAACACCTCTGGGGAATTACAATGACATGTTCACTTTCAAGGTCAAAGGTCAAGGTCACAGCAAGGTCAACATATATTGAGAAAATTGATTATTTTAACTTTTAACACTTTAATTCGTTACATTAATGTTATATTCAATGAAATGTATTCATTGATTGCGTGACCTTGAGTGTCAAAAGTCAAGGTCACAAGAAAATGCCCAATATGCTGAGGCTTGTAGAAGGCGGAACAGGGTAAGGCGAAACCCCAAGTTTCGGGGCTGCTCTGCTTTTGCGGTGTCCCACAAACGCTAATCTAGTTTGTTTCAGGGGTTGTTAGACAGACAAACCCAGTTAGCAATCCAATCAAATCATCGTCTTTTAGTCACGTTTAGCAGCAATCCTGTATTACAAATGGTACTATTGAATTACCTGCCCCTAGCATGATATCGAAAGCTTTAGCTGTTGTCTTTGAGATTGGTTAGATGAGCTTAAGTCAGAAACATGCAACAAAAGTGGTACATACAGACCCTGGCCGAGAGGATATCCCAACTTGATTTATTTCAAATCCTGATAGAGTCAATAATATTATTCCATGGAGCACAGATGATCAGACTGAGATAAGGTGCCAGGTCAAGACAGCCAAATGTACAATAAAGGGTGTAAATGGTGAGGATCGACCTGATTTACCTGTTATCTATATGTCTTTATTTTGCAGATAAGAGGTCATGTCAAGAGAGCCAAATTTCATGAGAGGGGGGCAAGGAAAAGGCTGGCGGGGGTCAGATAGGGGGAGACCAGGACAGAGAGGGAGACCCAGTCAGGCCCAAGGATTGTTAGGACCACCCCCTGGACAAAATCAAGGTGGATATGGAGTTGGACCAGGGCAATATGGACCTGGATCAGGGCAAGATGAATCTTGGACAGGTCACTATGAACCTGGATCAGGGCAATATGGGGCTGGATCAGGTCCATATGGAGCAGGTCCAGGGCAGTATGGATCAGGGCAATATGGCCCTGGACCTGGGCAAAATGGATCTGGACCAGGGCAATATGGATCAGGTCCAGGGCAGTATGGATCAGGGCAATATGGCCCTGGACCTGGGCAATATGGATCTGGACCAGGGCAATATGGATCAGATTCAGGGCAGTATGGAGCAGGGCAAGGTCAATATGGATCTGGACCAGGGCAGTATGGATCGGGTCCGGAACAATATGGGTCAGGCCCAGGTCAATATGGATCTGGACCAGGGCAATATAGATCCGGATTAAGTCAATATGGACCTGGACCAGGACAGTATGGACCAGGTCCTGGGCAATCTGGACAAGGGCAATACAGATCTGGTGACAATGGACCTGGATCAAATGAATATGCAGGAAGAAGAGGGGGAAGAGGAAGACCTGGGAACAGTTTCAACAGAGCAAAAGAATTCGGAAGCCAGTCCTCTTTGGCAAGTGAGGGAGGAAATTCCAATAGAGGAAGAGGGAGAGGACAGCACGGTTACCAAGATGACAGAATGAATCAATATGGAAGCCATTACTCTTTGGCAAGCGAGGGAGGAAATTCCAATAGAGGAAGAGGGAGGAGGGGAAGAGGACATAATGGTAACATGGATGAGAGAATGAATCAATATGGAAACCAATCCTCTTTGGCAAGCGAGGGAGAAAATTCCCATAGAGGAAGGGGGAGAAGGGGAAGAGGACATAATGGTAACAGGGATGACAGAATGAATCAATATGGAAGCCAATCCTCTTTGGCAAGTGAGGGAGAAAATTCCCATAGAGGAAGGGGGAGAAGGGGAAGAGGACATAATGGTAACAGGGATGACAGAATGAATCAATTTGGAAGTCAGTCGTCTTTGGCAAGCGAGGGAGGAAATTCCAATAGAGGAAGAGGGGGAAGGGGAAGAAGAGGAAACGACAGGAGTGAATTTGGGAGTCAGTCATCATTAGCAAACGAGGGAGGAAAGTTTGAAAGAGGAAGAGGAACAAGGAGGGGAAGAAGACAGTACGATCACAGGAGTGACAAAAGGAATGAATTTGGAAGTGGGAACTCGTTGACAAGTGAGGGATCATCCTCCCAAGGATTGGGGACACAAGATGACAGCCAGACGGAAGATTCTGATAGTCAGTTGTCAGGTGCAGGTGGAGAAGAGAGTTCCAAGAGAGGGACAGGAAGAAGAGGTGGAGGATATGAGAGAAGACAAAGAGGTCGAGGCAGAGGACAGTGGGAAAGAAGAGGAAGGGGGAACAATAGGAGAGGAAGAGGTGAAGCAAATGGTTATAGTCGAGGTGGAAGACGTTCAAAAGAAGAAACGGCCCGTGTTGATTCATCCGGTCCCTCTGACCTTGAAGAATGTGGGAGAGGAAGAAGCTATTCTAGGAGAAGAGGAGGAAGACCAGGGGGATATAGAGGAAGGGCTGGTAGAGGAAGAACAGGCACCAGGGGAGGTTCAAGAAGTCATGTTTCTAAAGAAGTGCAATCAAAGGAAGAAGACCTGACCTTGGTTGACCTGATAGACTTCGAAGAACAGAATGACGGAAGGAATTACACCAATGATGTTGTTGATATTGAGGGGAATAAGGACACAGATGAAACTGGCTCTGAGAGTGACACATCAGATGAAGATGTTGAGAGTAAAAAATCTTTTAAACCCCGAGTCCTTTCTAGAAAGAAACATGTCATTGTGGGAAAGGGATTGAGTAAAGTTGGCAAGGAGACCAGGAACACTCTTCAGGATTCAGATGATACAGCTGGAGGTGGTCCACAAGCCCAAGCAAGAAGAAGAAGAAGGGTCTCAAACCGCGAGAACAAACCAGCAGATCAAGCAATTTCAGAGACATCTGAGGATGAAATCAATGCTAAGAAAGCATTTAAGTTTTTGCTGTCTGTGTTTGGAGGAAGAGGAACAATGTTTGAGTTACTACAACAAGAACCATCTTTTCCACCCTCATTCTTCGACACTGCATGGTTGAAGAAACATAGAAACAAATTTATGATATTTGAAAAGAATGGTGACGTCCAATGCGTATCTGTATGTCATCCAAAAGCAAAACTTTGTGTTTTTTTCAATGAAAAAAATGGCTGCACAAATGAAAAGTGTGGTTACTTCCATGTGTGTAATGGGTTTGTTAGTGAGACTTGCAAACCCCACATTCGCAAATGTCCTCGAACGCATAACTTTTTTGAAGGACAAAACAATCATCTTATCGAACAGTTTGGTTTTGAGGATTTCAAAAACAAGGAATTGTCCAAAATTATTCGTCGAAGTGTTCCTGAGATTTGCAAGGCTTATAATCAAGGTGTTACCCACGATGAGGACAATTGCCCAGATTTGCATCTGTGTGAAAGATTGATGTCCTGCCAACAAAACAGCTGCAAGCTTGAACACAGGTGTCAATCGACAGACCACAACCGTTGGGTTTTAGCTTGTTTCAGACTTACCAGTTTCAAGCCACAACTTCTATTGAAAATGATCCTAGGTCAGAAAAGAGAAGATAACGACCCTCAAGCGTCAGACACTATAGAGCTAAGTTCAAGCTCATCAGGAGTGAAAAGCCCATTTACAGATTTTGCCTCACTTCAAGGTCCTGCAAAGGTTGCTGATTGCAAAATGACCAGAGGAGTGGACACTACCAAAAGTCGCAGTCCTGCACTTCAGCTTGAGAAACTTGCGGCGGATAACACTCACCTGAGAGGTGACAGAGTCCTGCAGTTTCCAGAGAGGATTGCTGAAGGTCCAACGCCATACATGAACTTTGGAGCACCCTCCCCTGCAAACACAAACTTGCATAGCAATGCACGAGCTCCAGATATGATCTCTGAGGCGGGAACATCTGTAGATGTTAGTAAGACCAGGAGAGATATTCCAATTCCTCCTCCTTTCTCATCTTTCGATGCTGGTCAACCTAAGCAAAGAGACAGTTTTGGTTCTTTTGTGAACACATCACCAGACACTCAAGATCTTATTCACCAAAGGTACATGAAAACCTCTCCACCTATTCCTCAAAATCCACAACAGCAGAGAAATGCATCATCCACAGGAACACTGTTGGAACCAGCCTCCTTAAGTTCTCAACTGTCCACAGGAAATGGAGACAGATTACCTGAACAATCCAGTATGGTCAAGAGAATAGCTGATATTGATGTAGTCTCAACTCAAGGTTGTGCAAAGGTGGCTGAGAGGATTGCTGATGGTCAGTTTTTGTGTGAGAAGCACATATGGGGCACCTGCACAGATCGTACTTCCTGCCCACAGTATCATGGGAGGTACAAGTTGCCCTACCAGTGGCAAGTGGAGATAACCCCGGACAACTGGCTGGACTTGCATAAGATTGATAACCAAAAGCTTGAGAGAAACTTCTGTGGGTTGCGGTCATCTTCTGAAGTTGAGGTAAGAATGGAATAATGCTTTTTTATTTTAATTATTTTATTCTTCTGTGTTAGAGTATCTGTGATAGGTGTGATCATATTATTGCCCCTAGATGTTACTTGAATTTCAATGATATTTGCTATTAGGTACATGAACAGAGAAAATGAAGACAACAAAATGATATGTTTATAAGATCAGTGAAAAGAGTGTCAACACCATGTTTATCCATGTCATTTACAGGTATTAGGTGACATCATGGACTTATTTCGCGGTCTTTCGTTTACTTAAGGGTTATCTCCCTTTCCAGTACAGAGTTATCTCCCTTTCGGATCAGGAAGTGGATAATATCATATAATCCATCAAAGTAAAAATAATCTCCATTGAATAATGGCAAAACAAAATATTTTCATAATGCAGTTAATTTCAACCAGTTGCTCTACAGATTTTATAAATGCAAAATGTCTAAAGGTGGGAAGAAATAGCAAAATTCCTCCTTTTTAGCTAATCAGGACTGAAAGTCCAGATGGGCTTATGGCATGGCTCGTCGTCCGGCGTCCGGCCGTGAACTTTTGACATTTTCGACTTCTTCTCATGAACCATACACACTAGAGATCTGGAATTTTGTGTACAGACAGGTACCTTAGCATATGGAGATTCTAATTTGTAACTTTGGTGACCCTGGGACCCCATATAGGGTCACAGGGGTCACAACTTTAAAAACCTATTTTCATCTTCTTCTCCAGTTCCAAAAGGACTAGAGAGTTAAAAATGATATGTGCAGACTCCTTGGCCAATGGGGATTCTAATTTGTAACTTTGGTGACCCTGTGACCCCAAATAGGGCAACAGGGGTTACAACCTTAAAAACCTATTTTCATCTTCTTCTCCAGTTCCAAAAGGACTAGAGAGTTAAAAATGATATGTGCAGACTCCTTGGCCAATGGGGATTCTAATTTGTAACTTTGGTGACCCTGTGACCCCAAATAGGGCAACAGGGGTTACAACCTTAAAAATCTATTTTCATCTTCTCCTCCAGTTCCAAAAGGACTAGAGAGTTAAAAACGATATGTGCAGACTCCTTGGCTAATGGAGATTCTAAATTGTAGATTCCGTGACCCCATGACCCTAAATAGGGCAACAGGGGTCACAACCTTAAAAATTATTTTTATCTTCTTCTCCAGTTTTAAAAGGACTAGAGAGTTTAAAATGATATGTTCTGACTCCTTGGCCAATGGGGATTCTAAATTGTAGATTTTGTGACCCCATGACCCCAATTAGGGTCACAGGGGTCACAACCCTAAAAACCTATTATCATCTTCTTCTCAAGTTTCAAAAGGTCTAGAGAGCTGAAATTATATGTGCAGACTCCTTGGCCAATGGGGATTCAAAATTGTAGATTTCGTGACCCCATGACCCCAAATAGGGTCACAGGGGTCACAACCTTAAAAACTTATTTTCATCATCATCTTCAGTTCCAAAAGGTCTATTGAGCTGAAAGACTGCATGTAGACTCCTTGGCCAATTGGGATTCTAAACTGTAGGTTTCGTGACCCTGTGACCCCAAATAGGGTCACAGGGGTCACAATCTTAAAAACCTTTTTTTCTACATTAGATGACAGTCTATGGCAAATTTATTTCTCCTTGGACATTTTAGTGTGGACTTCTTTCACTGTCTAATATTGCCGATCTAGAAAGTGTTGAATATTGATAAATCATTATGGTAAGGAAATTTATTCCGAAATTGTTACATTTGTTTTGTAATTTTTTAAATAATTTTTCTTGCAATAGATAACATCAGTTTCATTTTTAGCTCATCTGGCCTGTATAAAGCAAAGTTGATATGATGCCTGATGAGCTACAGAGCCAATGGCTCTATTTTTTAAAATCTAAAACAGTTCAGATATTAGGGGTGCAACGATACAGGAGAGCCACGATACGATACATATCTCGATACTTTTGCTACGATACGATACATATCTCGATACAGCCTTAAAAACTACTAAACTAGTAAACTTGGACATGTCAGCAATTAAAGCCATTTAAGCCAATAAAACTAACATCTACGCCCAATGTTCTTCTGAATAAAGGAAAACAAAGCTTTTCTTAATGTCTTTATTTCTTCAAAGACTCAATCAAAGAAATCTCAATTCAAAGTCACTACTCAAAGTGAATCAAAAGTGAAATGACAATTTAGTTAGTCAAACACTGACAAATAGTAATGTTAGTGACAGTCAGACAGAGTCAGACTCTTTAAAAGTCTTTTTATAACTGGAAATAAATTGAAATAAAATAGCTCACACCTGTCAGTCGGTTCACCCACGCTTGTTAAAGCAGACGACAGACGATCCTTTACTAGGAAAATTCATTGGTTGGAAAAATCGAAACTAGTGCAACGGCGATTCTGATTGGCCGAAGTTACTAAACACGCCGTGCTGTTGTATTTACTCATTTCTTTTGATAATTTTGACTCAATAAATTCAACGTTTAAATTGTTTAATTGATAATATTAAGGAACTTTGAATGTAGCCATTTGTCAATTATTTATTTTCTAACATAATTCCCAAACACGATGTTGAGAATATTGACATTTCCATCCGAGACGGTGTTAGCATTTCATAGACGCCTGTAGAAATCGATCTAATATTTCTTTATTTATCAGGGTTTGTTTTCAAGAGTTCGTATTTGTTATGAATATTGCTTTAATATCTACGATCTATATATCTTTGAAATACTGTTGTCACAGTGTTGTGTTAACTTTTTAATAGCAAATAACCTTTGAATTTCTAAATCAACCTCCACTAACCTCATCCTAAATTCATCAGTAACTACTTCATTAAACACCGGTACAATAAACAACGTGGTCGACAGAATGCAGTACTAAGCTTTCGCTGTAATCAATTCTGATATGTGAATAGGTTAAACAGGGGAAATCTTGCTAAAACCAGGTAATAAGATTTCTTTTTGATTGATATGTGACTATGTGTGATGAAACGAATTTCGACTTTTTTGTATCGTGTATCGTATCGTGTTGGAAGTACCAAGATTCATCGGAACATCGGTGAAACGTTTCACCCTTATCAGATATGCAAAAAAGGGTCCAAATATTGATAAAAATATGAATTTATTTTTTTATCTTAGTTCAGTCATAATCAGGCGGGAAGACTTTAATTACTGGTAGGCAATTTCAAATGCAATCTTGATGTATTACAGGTAACATTTGGAGTTAAGATGACCGTGACGGTGAATCTAGATGAGATGAAGGCAGACATGAATGCCCGCCAGATGAGCGTGAGACGTCTGTCCACCAGGTCGTACACAGAGGGGTCGGGCAGTCTCGTCCACTTGACCTTCTGGTGCTGGCACTTCAAGGACATCCATCATCGCTGGGCTCCGTATGAACCGGTCAGTTCCTCATGGTTTCTCTATTATTAACCCCGCCAGAGTGAAAAGGGGTTATAGGTTTTGGCCTTGAATTAATGAAGAATAAAGTGTAAGCTCATAATATGTTGACCTTCTGTCGCTGGTTCTTCAAGGACATCTATCATCGCTGGGCACCGTATGAACCGGTCAGTTCCTCATGGTTTCTCTATTATTAACCCCGCCAGAGTGAAAAGGGGATATAGGTTTTGGCCTTGAATTAATGAAGAATAAAGTGTAAGCTCATAATATGTTGACCTTCTGTCGCTGGTTCTTCAAATACATCCATCTTCGCTGGGCCCCGTATGAACCGGTCAGTTCCTCATGGTTTCTCTATTATTAACCCCGCCAGAGTGAAAAGGGGATATATGTTTTGGCCTTGAATTAATGAAGAATAAAGTGTAAGCTCATAATATGTTGACCTTCTGTCGCTGGTTCTTCAAATACATCCATCTTCGCTGGGCCCCGTATGAACCGGTCAGTTCCTCATGGTTTCTCTATTATTAACCCCGCCAGAGTGAAAAGGGGATATAGGTTTTGGCCTTGAATTAATGAAGAATAAAGTGTAAGCTCATAATATGTTGACCTTCTGTCGCTGGTTCTTCAAGGACATACATCTTCGCTGGGCCCCATATGAACCGGTCAGTTCCTCATGGTTTCTCTATTATTAACCCCGCCAGAGTGAAAAGGGGATATAGGTTTTGGCCTTGAATTAATGAAGAATAAAATGTAAGCTTATAATATGTTGACCTTCTGTCGCTGGTTCTTCAAGGACATCCATCTTCGCTGGGCCCCGTATGAACCGGTCAGTTCCTCATGGTTTCTCTATCATTAACCCCGCCAGAGTGAAAAGGGGATATAGGTTTTGGCCTTGAATTAATGAAGAATAAAGTGTAAGCTCATAATATGTTGACCTTCTGTCGCTGGTTCTTCAAATACATCCATCTTCGCTGGGCCCCGTATGAACCGGTCAGTTCCTCATGGTTTCTCTATTATTAACCCCGCCAGAGTGAAAAGGGGATATATGTTTTGGCCTTGAATTAATGAAGAATAAAGTGTAAGCTCATAATATGTTGACCTTCTGTCGCTGGTTCTTCAAATACATCCATCTTCGCTGGGCCCCGTATGAACCGGTCAGTTCCTCATGGTTTCTCTATTATTAACCCCGCCAGAGTGAAAAGGGGATATAGGTTTTGGCCTTGAATTAATGAAGAATAAAGTGTAAGCTCATAATATGTTGACCTTCTGTCGCTGGTTCTTCAAGGACATACATCTTCGCTGGGCCCCATATGAACCGGTCAGTTCCTCATGGTTTCTCTATTATTAACCCCGCCAGAGTGAAAAGGGGATATAGGTTTTGGCCTTGAATTAATGAAGAATAAAATGTAAGCTTATAATATGTTGACCTTCTGTCGCTGGTTCTTCAAGGACATCCATCTTCGCTGGGCCCCGTATGAACCGGTCAGTTCCTCATGGTTTCTCTATCATTAACCCCGCCAGAGTGAAAAGGGGATATAGGTTTTGGCCTTGAATTAATGAAGAATAAAGTGTAAGCTCATAATATGTTGACCTTCTGTCGCTGGTTCTTCAAATACATCCATCTTCGCTGGGCCCCGTATGAACCGGTCAGTTCCTCATGGTTTCTCTATTATTAACCCCGCCAGAGTGAAAAGGGGATATAGGTTTTGGCCTTGAATTAATGAAGAATAAAGTGTAAGCTCATAATATGTTGACCTTCTGTCGCTGGTTCTTCAAGGACATACATCTTCGCTGGGCCCCATATGAACCGGTCAGTTCCTCATGGTTTCTCTATTATTAACCCCGCCAGAGTGAAAAGGGGATATAGGTTTTGGCCTTGAATTAATGAAGAATAAAATGTAAGCTTATAATATGTTGACCTTCTGTCGCTGGTTCTTCAAGGACATCCATCTTCGCTGGGCCCCGTATGAACCGGTCAGTTCCTCATGGTTTCTCTATCATTAACCCCGCCAGAGTGAAAAGGGGATATAGGTTTTGGCCTTGAATTAATGAAGAATAAAGTGTAAGCTCATAATATGTTGACCTTCTGTCGCTGGTTCTTCAAGGACATCCATCATCGCTTGGCCCCGTATGAACCGGTCAGTTCCTCATGGTTTCTCTATTATTAACCCCGCCAGAGTGAAAAGGGGATATAGGTTTTGGCCTTGAATTAATGAAGAATAAAGTGTAAGCTCATAATATGTTGACCTTCTGTCGCTGGTTCTTCAAGGACATCCATCATCGCTTGGCCCCGTATGAACCGGTCAGTTCCTCATGGTTTCTCTATTATTAACCCCGCCAGAGTGAAAAGGGGATATAGGTTTTGGCCTTGAATTAATGAAGAATAAAGTGTAAGCTCATAATATGTTGACCTTCTGTCGCTGATTCTTCAAGGACATCCATCATCGCTTGGCCCCGTATGAACCGGTCAGTTCCTCATGGTTTCTCTATTATTAACCCCGCCAGAGTGAAAAGGGGATATAGGTTTTGGCCTTGAATTAATGAAGAATAAAGTGTAAGCTCATAATATGTTGACCTGTCGCTGGTTCTTCAAGGACATCCATCTTCGCTGGGCACCGTATGAACCGGTCAGTTCCTCATGGTTTCTCTATCATTAACCCTGCCACAGTAGAAAGGAGATATACCTGGTTAATTATTAAGAATAAAGTTTAAGCTCATAATTCAGGTACATCCATCACTACTGGGCGCTGTATGAAATGGTCAGAGCCTTATGTTTTCTCAAGAGTTGAATGTCAGTGTTTGCACTGGAAAAAAAACGATGTCAAAGCTTCATTCAAACTCATGTGAACCAAGCGAGTTTCTTATGATTTTGCATCATATATGGAATTGAACAGCGTACTGATATGAATCCTGCTTTACCCTTTGAAAGAGTAACCCTGCAACAAGAAATATTCCCATATAGAAACAAACTGTGGTCCATGCTGCATACTAAGCCAACCACTGCCACAGTGGAGTGGAGTATAGGTTTAGGCATTGCTGTCCTTGAGTATGTGTGTCAGCCCATCTATCTGTCCCAGCCAAATTGAGAAAACCTTTTTATCTCATCTGGCCTGTAAGGCTCGATGGGCTTATGGCATGACATGGCGTCTGTCCGTAAACTTTGTGGAATTTCGACTTCTTCTCAAGAACCATGAGGCCTAGAAAGCTGAAACTTTGTGTACAGATCCTTGACTAGTGAGGATTATGAATTGTAGCTTTGGTTGCCCTGTGGCCCCTTATGAGTCACAGGGGCCACGCCCTAAAAACCTATTTTCATCTTCTTCTCAAGAACCATGAGGCCTAGAAAGCTGAAACTTTGTGTACAGATCCTAGACTAGTGAGGATTATGAATTATAGCTTTGGTTGCCCTGTGGCCCCTAATGAGTCACAGGGGCAACACCCTTAAAACCTATTTTCATCTTCTTCTCAAGAACCATGAGGCCTAGAAAGCTGAAACTTTGTGTACAGATCCTTGACTAGTGAGGATTATGAATTGTAGCTTAGGGGCCACAGGGGCCACGCCCTAAAATCCTATTTTCATCTTCTTCTCCAGAAGTATAAGACCTAGAAAACTGAAAACTTGTCGCCAATATACTTAATTTTATGATTGGTGACCCTGTGGCCCCTTCAAAGGGGGAATGACATTGGCCACACTCTACAGCATAATTGATTATGAAGCCTGATGAGCTACAGAGCCAATGGCTCTATTTTTAGAAACTTTTTGAGATTGGATAATCAAGTAGGGTGTGTCTTCAGAGATCAAAACCCTAAGGACTTTGAAAATGACTAGTGTGCAATTGTCTTTTTAGAGACTCCAACCGTTGATCCATGTTTTTAGACTCATTAAGGGGATTTTCAAAGGGGATATCTTTTATCAGAAACAATCTATAGGATAGGATGTCACCAAATTAGGGATGTGTCTTCAAAAATAAGAACCCTCCTATTGGAATTTCAAACATGATTTTCTGACCAGGCCATGGTGGTTAGAATATCGACCCTGATATGATTGCCCTCGTTATTGGAGCTGAGTCTTCTATTTCATTGTCAATTATTTGTTATCAAATTAGTGTAATTGGTTACCCTATTTTTCACACAGGATAAGACACAGTTCATTCTGGAGAAGAAGTTCCAGCATGGCCAAGCAAGCTATCTGTTCGAGAGGGACAAGTTCCACTATAAACTCTCCTTCTCAGATATGGAACAAAAGAATCTGGAAACAGGAAAGATAAGAAAAATTCTAAGACGGCCCATGTATGTTTCAGCTGAGGATGTGACACAGAAGAGAGCTCTGTAAGTGACGATCGGTTTGAACTATAGTTTTTTAGTTAAAGGTAAATGGATAAGCACAATTGATATACTAGGTCTTCTCATATACAATTGGTTTTATGAACAGTAAACAAGTACTTTCATTAGCGTTGTTGAGAGTATAATATCACTTTATCTTACAGATGTTCATAGATTATATTGATGAAATTGACTATTTGATTTGAACAATGAATTTTGTTAAAGAAATTAATCTCATCATGTCATATTATTATATTTTAGATCACATTTTGTGCCATGATACAGATTTTTAGCTCATCTGGCCTGTAAGGCCCGATGGGCTTATGGTATGGCATGGTGTCCGGCGTCCGTCCGTCCGTCCATCCGTCCATCCGTCCGTCCATCCGTCCGTAAACTTTGTGGAATTTCGACTTCTTCTCCAGAACCATAAGGCCTAGAAAGCTGAAACTTTGTGTACAGACTCCTTGGCTAGTGAGAATTATAAATTGTAGCTTTGGTGGCCCTGTGACCCCTAATAAGGGCCACAGGGGCCACGCCCTAAAAACCTATTTTCATCTTCTTCTCCAGAACCATGAGGCCTAGAAAGCTGAAACTTTGTGTACAGACTCCTTGACTAGTGAGGATTATAAATTGTAGCTTTGGTGGCCCTGTGACCCCTAATAAGGGCCACAGGGGCCACACCCTAAAAACCTATTTTCATCTTCTTCTCGAGAACCATGAGACCTAGAAAGCTGAAACTTTGTGTACAGACTCCTTGACTAGTGAGGATTATAAATTGTAGCTTTGGTGGCCCTGTGACCCCTAATAAGGGCCACATATGCCACGCCCTAAAAACCTATTTTCATCTTCTTCTCCAGAACCATGAGGCCTAGCTTTTGTGTACAGACTCCTTGACTAGTGAGGATTATAAATTGTAGCTTTGGTGGCCCTGTGACCCCTAATAAGGGCCACAGGGGCCACACCCTAAAAACCTATTTTCATCTTCTTCTCGAGAACCATGAGACCTAGAAAGCTGAAACTTTGTGTACAGACTCCTTGGCTAGTGAGGATTATAAATTGTAGCTTTGGTGGTCCTGTGACCCCTAATAAGGGCCACAGGGGCCACACCCTAAAAACCTATTTTCATCTTCTTCTCCAGAACCATGAGGCCTAGAAAGCTGAAACTTTATGTACCGACTCCTTGACTAGTGAGGATTATAAATTGTAGCTTTGGTGACCCTGTGACCCCTAATAAGGGCCACATATGCCACGCCCTAAAAACATATTTTCATCTTCTTCTCCAGAACCATGAGGCCTAGAAAGCTGAAACTTTGTGTACCGACTCCTTGACTAGTGAGGATTATAAATTGTAGCTTTGGTGGCCCTGTGACCCCTAATAAGGGCCACAGGGGCCACGCCCTAAAAACCTATTTTCATCTTCTTCTCCAGAACCATGATGCCTAGAAAGCTGAAACTTTGTGTACAGACTCCTTGACTAGTGAGGATTATAAATTGTAGCTTTGGTGGCCCTGTAACCCCTAATAAAGGCAACAGGAGCGTCCTTCAAATCTATTTTCATCTTCTCCTCCTAAAGTGTAAGGCCTAGAAAGCTGAAACTTGTCGCCTATATACTTAATTTTATGGTGACCCTGTGGCCTCTACAACGGGGGAATCACATTGGCCACACTCTAAAGCATAATTGATGATGAAGCCTGATGAGCTACAGAGCCAATGGCTCTATTTTTGTACTTAACAGAGTTTCATTTCTTTACCAACTAACAACATTGCAACACCACCAGCACTGAGTATACCAACAGCTCACCACATGACCACCGGTCCTCAACACCAGAAATTTTGTGCCATGATACAGATTTTTGTACTTTTAAGGTTTTCAGTTTTTTACCAACTAACAACATTGCAACACCACGAGCACTGACCATACCAACAGCTCACCACACAACCACCAGTCTTCGACATGAGAAAAATTAATTTCAATGTTTCAGATCCCACCCCTGTTGGCTCCAGCAGGCTCCGGAGAGGAACTACAATTTGCCTGACCACTGGACCCCCCTGGACATTCTCCAGCCCTTTGAGCTGGTCAGTCTTGACCCCTCGACCGGTAGTTACAGGGAGGTATCAAACCATTTCCACCAGACCCTGCTTAGGTCCAGATTCTCCATCAGCTGTGTGTACCAAGTGCAGAACTCCTCCATGTGGATCAAACACTGCAGGTCAGTCAACTCACCCATTCCATGGGCCTACTGATGGGGTCCCGCTGACAGATACCCCTCACTGTACTAATAGAGACAGGGGAAATCACCATCCATTTAATGTTTTCGTTAAACGCAATTCCAATTAAAAGATGATAATAAACATCTTATGATCCCTCCGCCACCCATCTCAAAGTTTTTTTCACGCCCGTTTATTCTGTAAAAGGCGATAAAAATTTGAGTCGGACGGTTCAATTTACCTGTCCCGGATATGATTACAAACTTACCTCCCTTTGTCCAATGGGGTCCAAGGGAGATAACTATGAGGGTCTTGACTACCTCAATGGAAGGTCTGCAGGTCAGTCAACTCACTCATTCAATGAGCCTACTGTCTCTATTTTCTAATTGTGAAAGGGATTGCTGACAAGTAAATGCATTTAAGAAATAAAGTAGCCCTAACCATCATGTGTTTTGCAATAAAGTATAGTTTTGCGTTGAACTATTATGAATAGGTTAATTGGCCGAGTAACTCTCCATTCCTAAAAAATAATAGAGCCGAGGGCCCCAGGCTCATTGTTTTTTAGGAATGGAGAGTTACGAGGATATTAACCGACTTAAATTACACTCAACTTAATGCCTTTTCAAAAACATAACTTAAAATATTTAAAAAATTGAAATTTGAAGTGAAAAACTTGATGTAAAATACAACGGCCCATTACTGAAAAATAATGGAGCGAGAGAACAATAGGATGAAGTCAAAAGTGTAATTAAAAGTTAAAGCATGAGGCAGAAGGCAAAATGGTTTGACGTTTTGATAGTTCAGGGCAAAAGTATGCTTTATCACGAAACATAATGATGGTAAGGGCTACTCTATTACTTTTCTAGTATGTAGGTTTTTACTCGTTTAAGTTATTTCTACTCCAAATATAAACATATTTTGTAAATCATGTCCGACCGCAAATCGAGAATCCTCGATCAAGGCCATACCTAGTGACATCATAACCAATTGTTATTGACGTCATAGGCCATTGTTTCGTTAAAGCCACTCAAAAACTATTCTTTATTGCTATATAAAGGGTGGGCGGCGCCTTCATGGGAACAATACTAGAATATTCAGTAATTTTAATCTTGTTAACTCAGTTAACTGGCCATGATGTTAGGTCCTAGGTATTTTCAAACTTTCAATAATCAATCAAGAATATACAACATGTTTGCAATTTAGGATTCAGCTAATGATGCCACATTATATTGATGTTTCAGTCAGAGGCAGTCAATGATGGAGCAGACGGAACGTGAAGGCAGACACGAGAAAGTAAGGGAAGCCATGTTGTTTCATGGGACTGACTCTGAGGAAGTTGTGCGCGGAATCTGTGTCAATGGCTTCGATCATCGCAAGAGTGGCAAGAATGGGACTGTGTACGGCAAAGGGGCATACTTTGCTCTTGAGGCTAAATACAGTAACAGCTACACTGGTAGTAGCAAGAAGAAATATATGTTCCGTGCCAAGGTGCTGGTTGGCCATTACACAAAAGGCAATTCTGACCTTACGCGACCTCCAGTCAGAGTTGGTCATGTATTGTACGACTCCTGTGTCAATGACCTCACGAACCCTACGATCTACGTTCTGTTCGACCAGAACCAGGCCTATTCTGAATATCTCATTGAGTATGATGATCTCAGACCTCCGAGCCCGCCTACCGTTAATCAACACATGTACGGGACTCCAGCAGCATCAACCAGGGCTTCCTCAACATCCTCCACTACAGGATCAGCCTTTGCATCCCACAGAGGAGCCCAGAGTGTAGCCACATCACCGGTATCAACTCCAGCTACAGCTAATGTATCTGGTACATCTGCACAAGGAGGATCTCAAATGAGGACACCAACATCACCCTCCCAACCGTCACAAGCTTCAACTCGCCCGTCTGCTAATTCACAGCAACAAAAGGACTTAAAATGTGTGGTGATGTAAAAGAATGACCGAAGTCCCTCAACAGGGGATTAAGCTCAAGTCTGAATTTTTCACAATGATTCAAACATTTTGATCATTCTGCATGGATAACAAGGTTAACTTGTATTAGGAATGTTAGACTACATGTACTAACATTCAACAGAAGGTTACAGAGAACTGTGTAATGTAAGCTAATCCCAGGTATACAGCATATCCAACTGTTTCGAGTATATCTTCACAAGGAAGATCCCATACTGGGATACCAACATCACAAATTTTCAACTCAACTATCCCAACCTTCAAGGACTCCAAGGATTGCATGTGTATGTCTGACCCAAGTTAGTCAAGCCTTCACATTTATTTTTAACATTTGTGAAGCCTGCCAAAGATAGCAGCAGATAAACTGTTATCAACCCCATATTTCTTGGTACCCAAAGATAGCTGCAGATAAACTGTTATCAACCCCATATTTCTTGGTACCCAAAGATAACAGCAGATAAACTGTTATCAACCGCATATTTCTTGGTACCCAAAGATAGCAGCAGATAAACTGTTATCAACCCTGTATTTCTTGGTACCCAAAGATAGCAGCAAATAAACTGTTATCAACCCTGTAATTCTTGGTACCTGAAGATTGCAGCAGATAAACTGTTATCAACCCTATATTTCTTGGTACCCAAAGAAAGCGGACAACAAACTTTGTGTGCAACCTCCAACACTCAGCAGCTGCAGTAAAAGAGTGGCATCCAAGAAGGTTAAACTTGCAACATGCAACAAAGGGCCAGTGAGGACTGTGAAATTATTGAAGATGAACCTTAGATTACATAATGATTTACTGATTGATTTGGTCATGTAAGGATCACGCATGTTAGTTGACCTTCACATTGAAGCGAGTAAACATGACAGATGCTATACAGAGAGTATTATGTAAGAGTACCGTTAGTGTCCCTACAAGGCTACTAAATCAAGCAGTATTATGATATTCTTTGATTGCAATAAGTGTTTCCGAGTTTTGGGAATAATTTATACAACAAATATTTTCAAATCATCAGATTCACATGAAAAGCATTATACAAATCATACCAAAGAAAAAGAGACTTTTTCAGTCCTGAATGAAATAAAAATCTACAAAATGATTGGTGAGATTTCACCTGAGCTTGTATTGTGTGTGGACAAGACCTGATCAATATTTTTGACTTTCAATATGGTCATATTTGTTCTTCACAAGAACCAAACCAATACATTTTGATTGCTCATTAAAGATTCATTCATGGCTTTTCCAAAAAGCTAGAAATATAAATGATTGAGAAGTCTGATTAAAATTGACCATGTTCAAAGGAATCTATTCATAACTATCAACGCTACTGAGATATGGATTCCAGCCAAAAGGGGAATGGTCTGACAACACCCCAGTTAGTCCCATGTCCTGATGTTAGCTCTTTAGCCAATCACAACGACTCTCGCAAAAGCTTGCAGCATTAATAGGTGGCGGCAGGTAATCCCAGTGAACCATGCTTCCTCTTGTTGGCTTAGTTTCTTTTTGAACGCAATGATATGATTGGTCCTCTAATGACTAGTTTCTCTCTCTGTGTACTAAGCCTGGATTTTAATCACAAGGAGTTTTGCAAACTTAGCCTGCAGCATCAGTAGCCGACGGCAGGTTACCCCAGTGTTATTCCTCTTGTTTTCTTTTAGAACGCAATGATGTGATTGGTCCTCTAATGACTAATTTCTATCTGCACAACCAGAACATGCAACTGACAGGAATGTTTTCAGACTGTTGTGAAGAGGAATAACCTGACTAAATAAGGTTGAGTCATGGTAGTCCATCTTCTTAAAATTCATTCCTCGGAACACAACCTTTTAATCAGACTGCATATGAGTCTCTTGATATGGTGTATGATTGAATGTAATGTGGTAAGGATGGATACATTTCCTCATTCCTTATTGCAATTTGCAATATCATCTTTGAGGGGCATTTATATAATGTTACGCATCCATATATTCCCCTGCATTATCCTATTGCAATGTATTGGATATTTTCAGAAGTGTGCACTGAAACATATCATATTGTTTCAGTTCAATATGCCAATATGACGATAACAACACGCATTCTTATGGTGTGGTGACTTCAATGATTGATTCCATTCCAAGGTTTCATCCACAGGCTCACTACAGGGGGGACTTTATTTATTGATTCCATTCAAGGTTTCATCCACAGGCTTACTCACTACAGGGGGGACTTTATTGATTGATTCCATTCAAGGTTTCATCCACAGGCTCACTCACTACAGGGATGACTTTAGTGATTGATTCCATTCAAGGTTTCATCCACAGGCTCACTACAGGGGTGACCCATCTACCACAACATTGTCATCTGATTCCTTCAGGGTTTCAGGTGATGAAATTTGTTCAAGAATTAGTTCCAAAATGGAACCAAGTCTTTGTTTGATTCCCATGAAGGGTTTCAATCATAACTGAAAAGTCTGTCAAGACAACACTGCTTCCCCTTGAGGGTTGAATAATATGTGATTTGAAAATCATTGTCATAGAGAAATCAAGAATTTCTTATCTTATGGCAGGGTTGTATTACCCAGGAAGATTTTCCATTAAGCCATGATTGTTGGTTGACGAGTCAACCATATATGTGATTTTAAAAATAATGAATAATGAATTTGTTATTCTATGGCAGGGCTTTGTTCCCTAGAAAGGTTTTCAGTTGGTGATTGAACCCTATGTTTTTTTACAATCCAGTGTAGTTTTTATATATATATGGTCACAGATAAATAATGAATTTATTATTCTATGGCAGGACTTTGTTCCCTACAAAGGTTCTCAATTAAACCATGATTGTTGTTTGAAGATATTTTGTCAATCATATGTGATTTTAAAAACATTGTCACAGATAAATAATGAAGTTGTTATTCTATGGCAGGGCTTTGTTCCCTAGAAAGGTTTTCAAAATAAGTGTTAATGTTTATTGAAGTTTTTTTCATAATTACCGATATGTGTGATCTGAATATCATGGTCATAGAAAAATTTATTCTATGGCAGGTCTTTGTTCCCCAGAAAGGTTTTCGATCAAACTGTTATTGTTGTAAGAAATTTGAAAGAATTGTCCTTTCTTAGAAATGAAGAAGTAAATGTTTGGTAACACTAATTGATACATTTGCAGGTTAAGAATTTAATGTAAATACCAATTTTGTTGTTGTTTGTGTGAAAGTGTTTAGTTTGTTAATAAGTGTTAATGAAGTTGTAATTGTTATTGAGCATTTAAACAGTTTGAATAGATCATTTAAACTAAATGTATACTTGTGATGCTGTTACATGACATAAATATTTATGAATTTAATTTCATAGGAATGAGTTTAGAATACAGTGTCCTAGAAACCACAGCTTGTCAATACCGCTGTGGACGTTCCATGTGATATTTCAGTTTTTTCTTTGGAAATCCTTTGATATAAATTGCATCATTGCTACATCCTGCCACTTTTAATTCAGTAAAAAGCTGTTATAGAGCATCTTCCAATGGGAATTTACAAACATATCAAGGTAAACTCTTTCCCTTTTCTTAGGGGGAGAAATGAAAATATTATTCAAAAGGACCTGTCATCAGAATAGCAGAATAATTTATGTAAACAAAAATGTAGATGAAGTTTATTTAGCTAAATATGGATGAAGTTTATTAGCTCACCAAAGGATTCATGAGAGCGAGTGAGATATTGTTTTACACCACTTGGGCAATATTTCACCCATTAGCAGCAGGTTTGTGAGATACAGATTGAGAAAATGATTTATGTTAAAGTATTTGTTCAACTCCAAGGGTTCTGGGGTCTTAGGTTTAGGCCTTGTGGACAATGTAGATGAAGAATTTCTTTTTTTTGGTGGATGAACATAAATTGTACTACATAATAAAAAAATTATTAGGTCCTGGCGTTTCAGATTTAGGACTTGTGATATTTCATAAATTCTATTGTACTTCAAAATGGATTCTATAGCACTCACGGAAATAGAAATAAAATGCTTTTTGTCGATTAATTCTTTATTTGGAAGTAACTGGATATTTGTATCCTAAATATTCATTCACAAAGGTTTTTTCCCTACTTTTGTTGCAGTTTTTGTAAAATCACCCGAAATATATAAATTCACAGGAGAGAAAAACGTAGTATACAAGCTATAGTATGTAAATGATCTGTAATCTCAGTACCGTCCGTTAAAATACATTGTTTAATGTACAATAATTTTGTATCTTATGTCCTCTACTATTCATGCCTTTTAAGATTTAAAATATCATAAAATAATTGAAAAAGAACGTGGTTTTCTTTAAGTTTACAGACATAAACGAGTGTTACAAACTACTATTCTTATGAGTTCATTCATAACTTTAGTAGTTAATTGCAGAGTTGCTGTCGCAACGCACGTGCAACTGCAAGTTCAAGTGAAAAGAGCATTGCAGGTTCGTTGTCACACGCATTGCTGAGTGTGACGTCAGCTATAGCAGGTTTCGAAATATATTGAAAATATGCAAATTTTGGTCAGTTTTACCTGAACAAAGGCAATTTAAAGTATATTTTTGTAATAAATTCATAAGGCCTAGTTGGGAAAAACTTAGTTATTTGAACATCTGTAAGAATTACTTACATTAGTCGAATAATAAACGCGAAAACCCATTTTATTTCTATTTCGTGAGTACTTTAGGGCATTCGATTTAGGATTTGTGATATTTTGATGAATTCTATTGTACTGCACCATGGTTTGGGTATGGGATTTAGGGCTTGTGATAGTGGATGAAGTATGTTATAATACTCCATAGGTGGTGGGTTTTCAGATAAACGACTTGTGATATATTGATCTTTCAATTGTATACACATGAATTATGGTGCATTGGTTTTGCTGTGTCGCAAATTGCAAAAGTTTTTTTATGTATTTATTTGTGGAAATGACAACATAGCCATTAAATATTAACAGTATTAATTTACATATAAATTTTTTTTTTAATTTTATATTGTACTTTTTTGATTTGCATTGTCAAATTGATGGAGGATGACAATGACAGTTTTATAAAAAAATACAATTTCACTATAACAGGAAAGCAACAATTGAATAAATTTTAATGTCACTTGCTTGTAAACATCAAAATCTATGTAAAACTGTTGCCTTCCAAAAAAACAGAAGTTGTATTTCAATCAAATTCCTGTCAGATCATCTCTATTCAATAGTATTGTTCCAGATATTCTTTGTTTATTTTTGTCAAATTTTTAGTTGTGTGAAATATTTATGTTAAATGAAATTGTTAATAAACAATCTTTCATGAATGTCCTTGTCCTCTCTCTGATGAATTTGCTGTTTTCAATATGTCATTTCTTTGAATATTAAAAAACATCACTGCATACACATTTAAAGATTTTCAAGGGTCTGTTTCTCAAATGTCCTAAAACTCAAATGTTCTAAAACCATTGACTGTAGCTTATTCACTGTCTATAAACTAATAAATCAAGTAAGGCATTCTCAAAATGGCTCGAATATATGCAAATATGTATAATTTACACAATCTAAAATTTTTGTAGGTTTATCACACAAAATGTTATTATTCTTAGCATTCTGAGATATGTTAAAATAATTTTACGAGTATGACATCACCAACTATCAAAGACTGCTCCAATTGATAGATCATCCTGCTACATCAGCGTATATGCCTCGGCTAATGCTACAACCTTTCCCCTGGTATCCTCATATAGTCTTCTGTCGTATCGCTATATTTAGCAAGCCAATCAAATGATGCCCTTTCAGCGATAGCGGCAAGCTAGTTTCTTGGCTTCGTTCCGCGTGCTCACCTCGTGATTCAAATTAACCAATAGGAGTGCTATTAGATAATAAAACTGATTCTCATTGCAGTCTCCCGCTAAACTCCAAATCGTGGGCTCTTAGATTTCCACGTGCAACATCACTAGACAACAGTGTATGGAGTTTGAAATAGTTTGACTGAAAACAGACAGGCTATAAATAGCGCTGAGCAACCACCCGTCAGCGATACTATAGGAGGATACCAGGGGATAGGTTGTAGCATTAGCGGAGACATATACGCTGATGTAGCAGGATGTTGATAGATCCATTTAATTGCACCCAAGTATTTCCCTTCCAATATTATAGAGGTTATGGTAAAGGGTAAAGTTTTTTCTTTTTCCTTATTCCTTGAAAGTTATGGAGGCCAGAGCTCTGTGGCAGAGGCAAATATTTCTCAAGGAATGAAGAGTGACAAGGATATTACTCACTTAATAATCAATCAACGACAAACCTTAGCTTAACACTTTCAAGTGAAAAGCTTGATGTTAAACCCTAAAATATGGAATGATTTCTGACAAGGTACACATCTTCCTACGTAAAGCCTAAAACGCCACTTTCCAAACTGTCACTTCTATGCCTTGCTGCCGACCCTTGACTTTTCTGTGATTGCTCTCTAGCTTACTATTAGAGAAAGCAAAAGTCCAATCAGAAAGTAACTTGAGGTTGCTAACAAACATTTGTAGGGGCACTGATATCAGCACAGAAAAGTCAAGGGTTGGCAGGAAACTGACATTTTAGGCTTTGCGTAGGAAGATGCAAGGTACATGGTACAATAACCAATACAAAATATTTTCTTAAAGTGCATAGGCTATGGTTTAGATTTTTTATTTGTGGTAACTTTTTGGCAAATTTACTTAATTTATTACCTGTATCAACATTGCTGAATTTGTTGAGATGGATGTTGAAGTCAATTCTTAATAAGCATCATAAATTGAAAAATAAAATGACAAAAGATAAACTTTATTTTCTTTGAAAATGTGGGCTTACAGATATCTTCACCTGAACAAATAAAATATTTCCTCAAGGCGTCAGTTGTGCCTTGAAAACGCTTGAGACGAGATTCTTTTCTTGTTTGTGTGTGAAAATAACACCCAAGTCTCGTCAACCAGTCAAACTGGCCATTGTGTTGTAGCCCGACAATATATTAACTGCCATTTTCAGAATCACATGGTCACTGACACTGTACAAAACATGAAACATCACATCACAGAGTATCCTTTCGAAGATTTCCTGAACAAGCTGTGCAATTAGTTTTTGCACAGGCGTATCAGCCAACTTAGCCCCTAAACCACAAGTGTCCACTTTGTCACATCACATGAGCAGTTTAAGGGCTAGCACAGATCTAACACTCAAAGTCAGATGAGGGAATGTTGTTGGTGTATCTCTAATATTGCAACCTGCCCAAATTCATCACAACTTTATATTCAAAGCATAAGGAATTAGTCCAACATCATCAATTCCTCGCCACTAAGTTCTTCTGCAGCAACATCAACATCATTAGCCTTTGCACTCAGATTTCCGGTCTCTCCAAAACCAGTGGGCATGAATAAGTTTTCAAACACACTTGTGTCAATGATGAAGGAAGGGCCCTCCTTGCCTTCCCCTGTTTCACATTTGATTTTGGGATCGGATACCTCCGACTGCTTGGCTTCACTGAGCTGTTTGAACTGTTCAATGACAAGCGAGGGTTGAGAGAGGTACCCTAAAGCTCGCCGGTCGGCACTGAGGATGTCCTCCAGGTCCATGTGTGAGATCTGGTACGTCTTGGCGATCTCCTCGGTGTGCTGAGCCTCCTGCAGCCAGAAGGGAAGCGCGAGTTGATGCTTGCCCTGTTGCTTACTCCTCCCCTTGTGGGGGAGTTTCACAAACAGACTGTCAACAAGTGAGCTGTCCGTCCTCAGCTCATTCTCGGACTCTCCCGACGAGTCTTTCTGTTCCTTTGAGGAGCATTCTGAGGATTCTTTGAGGGAGCTTCCGGCTTCCTCCGTGCTTCTCTGATCACTTGGGGTGATGTTACTAGTGTCCTTTGAGACGTTGGACGAATTTGAATCAATTTCACCCATTTTTTTAAGATCTGTTTTCTCGTCATCATTCGAGGAGCTATCTTTCTCCTCCTGTGAGGCTTCGAGTCTATCACAATCGCGCTCCTCCTGCCAGCGCCGATACACTTCCTCTATATCAGGCTGCTTTTCTTCCTTTGCTTCGGTCAACGTGGAGCGGCGGCGGCGCCATGACGACTTCCAGTGGGAATTCATTGAGGGGAACTCTGACCCAGACTTGTCTGAGCAACAGGAACTTGAGTCGCTCATGGGTGACCCCATCTCGCCCACACCTTCCTCCTCAAACATCAGGTAGTCCGCCTCTTCGTCCTGGCAACAAGAAACAGAAACAATAAGGTCAGGTTGACAACACACACTGAAAACACACTTGTACTGCAAACCACCTACTCAAGCAATATACTGGCTTAGTTTGACCTTACAGCATGTCCTTGACTTTAATGTTCTTATGTGCCTGGGTGCTCTTTGGGCATCTGCGGCTGGACTTAATAGTCAAATGAGAATTCTTATAGGGTTGCTTTTACTTGCCGAATAGAGCACTGTGCCTAAATTAATGAACTTTGATACTAAACTAATAATTGAGACTGGCACAAGTTAGGCTTTTGGGTGCAGTGAATGAACTTCAAGGGATTTCACACAAAATGACAGTAATCATCTTACAATACATATATATCAAGTTGAATTTTAAGACAAAATCACCCCAGAAAAGATTAATTTATGTAAAAATGTCAATTATATTCATTCATAAAATTATTAAATGTGCATTTTTATAATTTATTGTACTCCCTTTGAAACACTACATCGTAGCTACGGCCTAAAATCAGATGAATACATTGGATGTAGATTACTCTTGTGAAATTTAAGGATAACAACACTTAAAAAAGACGTGCAGGTAAATGCACAAAACCTTTACACTAAAATGAACCTTAGTGCCATCATTGAACATTACATTGACTTAAGATCACCTTAGTGTTTTGTTTTGTGCAACGACGCCAAGACCCAGTTTATCATAGTTCCACTGTATTCAAATCAGTCATTCTAAAAAATCACAACATCTTACGAAATCTACAGGTCAATGCACTTCAGATCACCTTAATGTTTTGTACAACGACACTAAGCCCCCAGTTTATCAGAGTTCCACTGTTTGCAACATAGTCTTTCTAAAAATATTAAAGACGATTTACTCACCATGATTTTATCATGCTTGGAGACCGACTCCAGCAACTCTCGGAGCTGGTCTGTAACCACAGTGTTCCCACAATCCATCTTCTGGAGGGCTTCTCGGTCTGCCTTGAGGACGTTCTTGAGTTTACGCTGGGGCAGCTGATATTGCATTTTAATGTCGTTGGTCCACTTGCCCGTCGCTAGCCAAGATGGTGGGCTCACCCACTTGCTCTTGTGCTTTCTGGGCGGGAAGTGCTTCACTTTCTCCATCGTGTCCTGTAACATCAGTAGGTGTACACGTTGAATTTGATTTTCTAATACCTATTTCATCAGTATTTTTTACAGTTGAATTTAGTTTTTGAATAATTTTTAACAGTGCATTTCTATAAGATTTGCAAGTGTGAAAATAGATTGTTGACAATCTTTTAAACACTATTTCTTGCAAGAAGAGGAAGAGATGATGAAAGGGAGGCAATTTCATCAATGGAGGTAACTCAGGGAAGAAAACATACATGCATACCAGCAAAAAAAAAATTTTTTTTTTTTATTCTTCTTGCTCGTTGAAATATCAACTGATGTTGAGAACAGAAAACACTGACTCAATCATTAAACAAATATCAAAGTACAAATTATTTAATGATAGATATTGACTTGAGAATTAGATGGTGTCACTAATGTACTGATGAAGTATGGATTAATTTGCCACAAATCATTTGTTTAAAAAGAAAACAGGCACAGATTTGGAAAGAATGTCCAAAGTGTATAAAACCACTCCTACCATAAATCTGTTAAGTCTAAGAGGCTGAAGAGCTACTAAATGACACGTACCTCGCGGGAGCTGTTGTTAACGCTACTTGACGCTTCCAGGATGTACATGAGGGAGGAGTCAGTGTCGTTATACGTACTTGAGTCTATACGACTCGAATCTAGACGACTTGATGAATCTGGCTTGGAATTGTTTTCCTGAAAATAATGATATTTCTTGTAACTAACTATGACTTTTTTGGAATTCTAAGCATGGAAATATGATTCATTCAAATAGAATCCATTTAGCTTTCAAAATTTCATAGTCTAACGTGACAGGGTGAGTCAAAACATTCCTGCTGGCTCCGGCTGAAGGGATAACCCTTTGGCCAAACAAATAGGGAGATGTGCGGAGGCTGCCTTATAGATTAAATAATATATATATATGGTAAGTGAAAATGTAATACTGTCATTTAAGAGTGAAATGGATTTGCTTAATAGGTAGCTCAACTGAACTAACATACATAGTATTTGGCCACAGTGATATGCTTGAATAGGAGAAAGTAACAAAGTATCTCTGAGAATAGAGATAAGGACGTATTTTCAGAGACAGTGATATGCTTGAAGAAGAGAAAGTAACAAAGTAATAAATAGAAATCAGCACGTACCTGGTTGGTTGGAGGTGTGGTGATTGTTGAAGTGACAGGGACCGAGAGGGGCACCTTGCTCTCTCCCATCTCCACGTTCATCCGCGGGATCGGGAACGGTTGGAACATCCCCGTCAGCGTCTGGTAGAAGCCGCCCATCACTTGGGGCACAAACGAGACACCTGCAAGATAATGAAGGATTTATTAGACACCTGCAAGATAATGAAGGATTTTTTAGACACCTGGAAGATAATGACAGATTTTTAAGGATGCAATGAACACTAACTATGCACTGGTTGGAAAGAGTCTTACTCTGATGCTGTTACAATGAACATAGGAGTAACCTGCCCTTTGCTGACCCTGGTCAAAAATTAATAAATGATATATGATAAATTACCACACTTTCTTTTGGACACAAATGATATTATGGAGGTCTTGAATAACAAACAAATATGCAGAGATTGATGACGAGAAGAAAGTCTTCCAAACTATAGTTGATAATGAAAAAAAAAAATTTCATTGTGAACAACATGAAACATGGACACAGTAACAAATTTACCGGATTATAGTAAGCTGCCCCTGCTAACTTTCTACACCTTGTAAAATAACTATTTCCTTGAATACAATCCTAGGTCTCGAATTTATCCAAGGCCTGAGATAGATACCACTCAGATATACACATCAAGAACTCAACTTATAATACAACGCAACAAAGGCCTCAGGTTAAGGGGCTGCCGAAGGAAATAAAATTTTGGGGTTTTATTTAAGGAAATTTGGTATTCACTATTGATTAAATGCCAAAAATCCACCAAAATGTGCAACCATAGTGAGTGAAGGACTCACCTGTTTGTTGGAAGTAGGGCCACTGTATTCCGCTGGAGGACTTCCAGCCCGGCTCCATGGGAGGGGTGTTGGAGTAGACGGGCATGACTGGGGTAGCCATACCGGTGGTCGGGTCAACCTGTACCATCGGGAACTGCTGCATGTACATCGGAATATTCTGCATCGGCAGGAACTCTGCCGGTGGATTTGTCGCGAACATCGGGTGAGTTTGAGATGGCGGCATCATGCTTCCTGTCGACAGAGGCATCATCGAGATTCCAAATGGCGTCTGAAAGGCTTCACCCGGGACTTGAGGAGCTTCTCCAATCTTGGCATAATCTGCCTTGGCGACCTTCGACCTGCCGTGTTCGTTATCATTCCCCTGGGAGCCGTTGTCCGACAAGGTTCTCTTCTTTGGGTCCCTGTCCTGCTTCTGTTTGTCGAGGAAGAGGATGTTCTCCTCCTGCTTTGCCTGCTGGACGAGAAGTCTCTCCTGTAGCTTGGTGTGTTTCCTCAGAGCCTCCTGGGTCAGCTCCAGTTGAGGGGGCAGAGGCACCGTCCCGAATATGATGTTTGGGATGCGGCACTGGCTCGACGGGTCGTCCACGATCTCGGGCGGCTGAGGTGGACTTGGAATTGTGTCTTCTCGGTGCTCGGATACATGAACCTGCCATAAAATGATAACATGAGTAAGTGAGTGAATTATTGTTTAGAGTCGCTTGGAGGATATTTTAGCCATTAGCAGTATTGCCTTTAAAAAGATTGGTATGGGTTATTTGGAAAATAGAGCTATGGGGGACTCGTGGTAAAGTCTTCTCTGTGTTCAGATATATGAACTTATCAGATAGGGGGATAATGTTGGGTAGTGGTGATGATTTTAAGAATAAAAAAATGTATTTAATTGATAACATAATTATCATACAAAAAACATTTTAGATTTGTTATAGAAATAATTACTATCAATGTTTGGCATTAAATTTAAGCAATTACAAGACACAAGAAATATCAAAGGTACTTGATGAAATACAAGTGTGAACTTACAATTGTACTGCTGCCGTAGCTGAGGGGTTTGGTGAACTGGATAGGCACAGGGAAGTCAGAAGGTTCGATTGTTGCCGCAGCCGTTGCGGACACCATGCCGGCCGACTCAAGAGAAATACTCTCCTTGTCAGTGGAAGTGGTAATAGTGGCCTGCTGGAACTGGAGGTTGCTGGGCACGCATTGGCTCATAAGGTACCTGCAGAGATAATACTTGTCTTACAACTGGTATTTATTGTCTTACAAATGAGATTTATTGGTAGCCTCTGTTTGACTGATAATTCTTTGTATAATCTTAAGATGATACTTTTCTACAACTGATAATTTTGTAGCACTTTTTAATGACTGACTGACATTTCATGGTAGCAACGAATAATATTTGTCTTACAACTGATATTCTATTGTGATACAACTGATAATATTTGTCTTACAACTGATATTCTATTGTACTACAACTGTCTTGTCAAAGTCAAAGAGTTTAATTGCAATGAGGCCAAAGGAAAAAAAAGATTCATAAAATAATAATAATACTTGCTAACTGATGTTTTATTTTAGCAATTAAAAACGTTTTGTGTCGTTAAGAAATATGTTGATAGATTTACATACCGCTTGATATTTTGTGAGTAGTTTAGCTGATTATAAAACACGGATTCCTCCTCTGTTCCTTCAGTCCTGGTTGACTCCCCAGAATCCTGAAATACAATAAATGACATATTTAGAAGAAATCTAAGGTTTTACTATTACCATACCATCCCGCATCCTTTAGTGGATCTGAAAATCTTTTCTGTATAGTTAGCTGTCAATAGCACTGTTGAACAAACCATAAAACCAGTTCAAATTAAAAGAATAAATTTCAAACTGGGCTCAGCTGATGTCATGCTTCATTTGAGAGAGAGAACATCAAATATCAAGTATGAAGGAACATCATTAATCAGATATATGATCTGATGGAGGTGGGGGGGGGGGGGGGGGGGGGGGAGAGGGGGGGGAGGGCTTGGGGGAGGGCTTTTGGATAGGGCAAAAGCCTCCCGAAACGTTATTAAAAAGTTCACTTTGCTGTTCAACACTTAGTTGTCTCTTCCGTCTCCCCCTCAAACAAATCCATCAATCAATTGCATGCTTAACATGTTACATGTTTTGAAGGCCTGGATGCTTAGTTACAAGTTAGTTGTCTTCTTCAAGTTACTACTTGTTGGAACCTCAAGATTGGCCCATACTGGCTGTGTGTATACATATTCTTGAGAGAAGGAATAGACTATAGCTTGGGCTGTGATATAGGCGGTAGGCTGAGGCTTGGACTGACTCGAGCAGTTGACTTGAGGCCCAGGGTCCCCTTTCACAAAGCCCTAAGGTGATTGTAAGTCCTTAAGGTAGCCTTAGTGCAATGTTAAAGAATGGGAGTTAAGGTCAACCTTAGTAAAGGTTGCTTTGTGAAAGGAGACCCTGGAAGGACAAAGGCAGTGGCCATAAAGATGAGACTATATCTGATTCACAACACTTACTCTGTTTTTGGCTGTGTCCTCATCTGTAACAACTGCTGGCTTTTCTCGGACTTCGGCTGTAAAAAAGTTTAGTCAACAAAGTGATTTTGAGCCTCAGAGAGCTTACGGTGTTACAATGGAGTGAGTGAGAATTAACCCCACCTAGCAATATTTCAATTATTTGCAGCAGGTGTTAAAATGAACATTTTAGGCAGAACAATAACATATGCTAAAGTATACTTTGCCTCTTGTACATTTATCAGGCGTGGGATTTTATGTTTAAAATATCTTTGAAAAATATAATTTTTATATCTATGTCTATCTTTAATAAATGTGATCTGTTCTTAAAGTTTGTTTTGTTTCAATTGAAACACTGACAGTCATTTGTATATGTCACATATCTTTTAAAGTGCTTATAGCCCAAAACAAATGCTGTTGATTTTTTTACTTTGAATGTAAGCGACTTATAGACCTATCATTCGTGAGATAAAGGAAATGGGATATTGATATATTCAAACAGAAAATATCATACCTGGAGTCGGCTCTGGAGGCTGTTCCACCTTCTCAGTCACTGGGCACTGCAACAAACGACAAAAAAATTATTACAAGAGCAAGTGTGTCATATGAGTATAGCAAGCAAGTGTGAATTTTGGTATTGTCTGAGTGAGTGAGGTATTGTTTACGCCACTTGGACTATATTTTAGCCATTGGCGGTGTGTCTTAGCAAGACTGAAGGTCATATGTCACAATACCAAGTGTTACTACTCGATTTAGAATTGGCATAATAATGTGTGCAGTATTTCCGGTATTAGCAACATGGTCCCAAATGCAAATATTCTTGTCACTTGTTATTGCTCTATAATTTATTGCTCTATTATTTTATAATCTATTCCATTTGATTGTATCAAATAACGAGAGGATGACCAGCTTCACTTGCAACAGTACAATCTAGACAAAAGTGATTTAAGCATATGTGCACATGTGCACTTGAATTTTCCCATATTGGTTATAAACAAAATTGCCAGAAGTGATAGGTCTTTCATCACAGTCAGGGTGCATAGATACTAAAAGTTGAACATTGAATGCAGAAAAATCTAATCTCTCATGTTTTCATTCAATTAGACAATAAAACATGCCATTAATTCCCTTCACTTGTCCAAAAACCACGAAAGTCGCTTGAAAACATTTAACCATTAACAGAGTGCCCTCCCTTTATCTATTCCTTGAGCTACTGGAGGGTGAGGTTGAATAATCATCTTTTTTATAATTATAAGGATATTTATATAGCGCGCATATCCAACCACTCGTGGTTGCTCAAGGCACTTACAGCAACGTGAGACCGGCGCTCTTGCCGGCTGAGCTATCCCGTACCCCCTTGTTAGGAGACTGATAATGAGAAGATGTTTTCCTACCTCTTTGTTGAGTAGAGTACGGATGAGCTGATGATACTTCTGAGTTTCCAACATGGACGCCCCCGACAGACGGTTCCCGAGTAAATTCTCGTCAAACACATCCACATCCTTCGGTGACCTGAATCAAATGAAGACACAGAACATGAATACAGATATACAACATTGGCTGATCTTGACGGGGGTGCCAAATCTAGAGTCGGGGAACTGAATCAAATGAAGGAAAGAGAATGAATACAGATATACAACATTGGCGGATCTAGACAGGGGTGCCAAATCTAGAGTTCCAAATATAGATTAAAAAATCATTTCAAAAGTTCCGCTTGCGACACTCAATGAGCGCACCCCAAACCCCAAAACTGGAATTTGGAAAGCTGGCAATGAAAGTCAAGTGTACAATTGATATTTAAATGCATTTGTGAAATGTTATTATTCTGATACAGCGAATACATCTGACACCAATACTTATATATTTATTTTGTTCGTTAATATTAAAGGTTTATATGAATATCAAATGAGACATCTTTTCCTTATACAACCAAATTTATTTACCAATATTTGAAAACCAAAAACACTCTACAAGAAGGATGAATAATGGCTGAGAAAAAGATAGTTTATTTACCAATATTTGAAGACCAAAAACTCTCTATGAATAATGGCGGAGAAAAGTTAGTTAATTTACCAATATTTGAAGACCCAAAACACTCAACCATAAGGATGAATAATGGTGGGGAAAAATTAGTTTATCTACCAATATCTGAAGACCAAAAACTCTCTTCAAGAAGGATAAATAATGGCGGAGAAAAGTTAGTTTATCTACCAATATTTGAAGACCCAAAACACCAAGAAGGATAAATAATGGCAGAGAAAAGAACATGAAAGCCTCCTACCTGACCACAGTGTGTTTGCCCATGATGAACTCAAGCTTCTTGGACCATGGATCCACAAAACTGGACCATTCCGTTTCAACGTCGATCCAGCTTCCGTTCCTCGCACGCATTCTCAACTTGCTCTGTTTGATTGTCTGGCCCTTTGATTGGATCACTGCAACAGAAGGGGTTATAATTGTGACTCTTTATCTATCTATCGCTAGCCTTCATGCACCTACAAGTTGTCATGAATAATCCTCTTTCTTATAGTTTTAGTCATCAAATGTATCACTCTGAGAATAAAGAACTTTCATTTAGAACTTTCCTTGTTTGTCGACGGACAAACTAACATCTTTATCATTAACATAATGATAGTGTCAGTATCTACATCAAAATATTATCAGACAATAAAGATGTAATTCCATAGAGCTTATTATTAATCTGAGTCGGGGGCATAGCTCAGTTGGTAGAGTGTCTGCTTGTCACCCAGAAGATCGGTGTTTGCTTCCTGGTCACATAATACCAAAAGACTTGAAAATAAGGGAGTTGTTGCCTTGGAACCCTTCCCATTGTAAAGGCAGAACAACGTATCAAATAGCGCTGCACCTGTGTACTTGTATTCGTGACAATAAAGTGTTGTTATTATTAAAATTCAGTATTTACCTTGCTTATAGAGGTTGTGGAGATGAGGCAGATCGTCCGGGTGGAACAGCTCGAAGATGGAGAGACCGATGATATCCTGGGGCAGGTACCCCAACAGTGGGATGGCACTAGAAGGAGAAGATATAGGCTTTGTTAACTATCTATCCTTTATGCTACATCAGTGTTTAGACTCATACTTCTCCTTATCTATGTAAATATTCTCCTTCTTGATGTTGTTATCTCAGCCTTGGCTGTAGCGTCACCAGCATAGCATTACAGTTATAGTTGAACACAAAGGCTATCACAGACTTGTGTGATGCATCAAGTACCAAAGACAACAAAAACTGAATTTCTTAATCTATAAAGAGGCAATTTGTCAGTTGTTGGAGTCACATAGGTAACATCAGGTATCATAAGTACTGTCTGCTCATAATATTTCATTTAATGATAACTCAGATCAATAGATATATAATAAAGTAAAATGTTGCAACTATGATTGGTATCAGGCGAAAAGCATTATTGAAACTAAACTTTGGTAAAACAGTAGCATTGTGCCAAAAATAAATTTCTTAATTGTTTTTTTATCTGGACAAAGAGAGTAACGTACTTGGAGTGGATGTGGGAGACGGTACACAGCATGGTGTGTCTCATGCTGAAGGTCCGAGTCTCCGGAAGGTCTCCGTTCTCTGTAATACACAACACATATATATATATAGACAATCAACAACAGACAGAGAGTCCATGCTGATTAAACCAACAAGGCAAAAGTGAGCACGGCTCACATACCCCCGTCTGTAGTTTGACCGCCTTCACGTAACATTAATTTGAAAATTTATGAAAATTACTCTTGAATGATTATGACTTTGAACACAATGGTCTTGCAAACCTAAAAACTATTTTACTTCATAACATCCGCGGCTATGTAGTTTTTGAATAAAATTCTGGGAACCCTGGAATTACCCCTAAAAGGCACAACAGCACTATACAGTCGAACCTTGTTTTGGTTACAGTTGAAAATCGTCCCAATAGCGAATCGTCCTGTTAACTGGGTCATTTTTCTTAAGAAATATAGACACATTGTTTGAAAAATCTTTGTCCGTAAGGTGAGATTTACGGATATATGGAGTCCGGGTATCTGAGGTTCGACTGTATACTTCCATACCAAATTTGAAGTGTGCAAGTCATTTGGTATTTATATATGCTCCGGAAACAACAAAACAAAAATTGGACCGTTTTTGGTCAAAATTTCAAAAATTATTCAGAACATTGAGCTGAAACCCCTAAAAGGCACAACAGCACCATATAGGCTACTTCCATACCAAATTTGTAGTTTCTAAGTGGTATATTATTTTAGTAATGCTCCTGAAACGAGACAAAGTCCAAAAATCAGACCGTTTTTGGTCAAAATTTCAAAAATTATTTGGACCATTGAGCTGAAACCCCTAAAAGGCACCACAGCACCATATAGGCTACTTCCATACCAAATTTGAAGTTTCTAAGTGGTACAGTTTTTGAGTTATGCTCCGGAAACGAGACAAAGTCCAAAAATCGGACCGTTTTTGGTCAAAATTTCAAAAATTATTTGGACCATTGAGCTGAAACCCCTAAAAGGCACCACAGCACCATATAGGCTACTTCCATACCAAATTTGAAGTTTCTAAGTGGTACAGTTTTTGAGTTATGCTCCGGAAACGAGACAAAGTCCAAAAATCGGACCGTTTTTGGTCAAAATTTCAAAAATTATTTGGACCATTGAGCTGAAACCCCTAAAAGGCACCACAGCACCATATAGGCTACTTCCATACCAAATTTGAAGTTTCTAAGTGGTATAGTTTTTGAGTAATGCTCCGGAAACGATTTCGGACGGACGCACGGACGGACGGACGCACGGACGCACGGACGGACACGCGGAGCGCTATATACCCCCGACTACGTCGTAGCGGGGGTATAATGACTATTGCAGTCTAAGTAAACCTAGCCTCACTATTATCTGTTACACTGCTACACTGAGTCTAGAAAGGCTTGGTTGAGAGTCGCGTCAGCCCACGTGACCAAATTGACCAATCAGAACTGATCTTACCAAGCCACAATAGTCTGCCTTCGCAGGTATAACGTTGGAGGGTCATAGGTCGCAGAAAGGTCGGCTGACGCGACCTTCAACCAGACCTTTCTAGACTCAGTATAGCAGTGTAAGGGATAATAGTGAGGCTAGGTTTACTTAGACTGTGACTATTGCCTCTTATATGTTGGGACCCTTTTTTAATCCCAGGACTTGTTCATTCCCAACTGTCGAAATATTTTAGGATTTATATATTTTTAAATATCTTTATTCAGCTTTGTTTATAAGTATTCATTTGAAAATAATAAAAAAATGACGAATTAGATTAGTGATCTAATCCTATACATCTTTTTCTGAGGTATTTTAGAAGTTGGAATGAAAATGAGGAAGAGGAATATATGGACAACAACTTCCTCAACACAGTTCCTTGACACATAGCTTGACAACGGCACAAAGAGCTGTGTCAAAACGTCGCTTAACATGAATAAAGAAGTTGTCATCCCCATATTCCTCTTCCTCATAATCGGATACAGTTGGTTGTCAATTTACAAAGCAGTAAAACTACATGGCATGTATCTCTAACAAATACATCCTGTCTCAGGGTACTCCACTAATCTGTACCCTCGGCTCAGAAGCTAGATTCACTCGCGGCCCGACTTTGGATATAGCCAATCAAATCATTTTCTCGCCACCTTCTCGATAAAATTTCATCGAGAAAACGATTTGATTGGCCATTTCATAAGTCGGGTCAAGCGAATCAAGATTCTGAGCCCAGGGTACAGATTAGTGGAGCTATCGTAACGTTCGTACCCTCAGACAGGATGTAACAAATAAAGGAGAAACGTACCAAAGTATGGAGTCTCCAGCTGAAGACACTTGAGCATCATGAGTTTGCGGTGCTTGGAGAGGGTCTCGATGCCCAACTGCTCGGCGCTGACCATCTTCAGGTTGACCTGGAAGGGTTTGTAGAAGGAAACCCGGTGCAGGTTGTACCCCTTCCCGATAGACTTGAATGTTCTGCGGACAAACAGAGAGAGGTGAGGTGATGTGGGGTTTATCACTGCTTTCAAGAGTATTTCACTTACATCGCAGCTACTAGTATTATTGCAGCGAGAAAGCCTGCAACACAACTGTGGCTATGCATTGTGGTGAAACCTGCGACCATTGGCTGGAACTAGCAAACTTTGGGTTGTACTACGCTGAAATTCAGTGTAGCATTGCACCCAAACATGATTGAGTGTAGAACAGTTCTCTATTGCAGACAAATGTGCCAATCCCCTGGCGGATTCAAACCACAGACCTCCTGATCGAAAGCCGAACACACTAACCACTGTGCTATCCCATAGCAAGCACACATAAATACACTGATATAGGCATAGGTTGACGAAGAACTCAACATACATTACTGTTTTTGGATGAAAACCGTTGCTTTCTTCATACGATTTGAAAATGGTGTTGTATACACAAAAGAATTTAATTATTGTCATTAATCCCTTATGTTATTCTTGTATGTGCACATAAAAGAGTTATGCATTAATAAAGCTGGAAGGACCATATAAAATCAATTAATATGAACAAATGGTTCAGGCAGTGTCGAGATGAGGAGAAACAAGATGTAGATGTGCTTGTGGAAGCTGAAATAACCAAAGTTATAAATCAACTGCATTAAAGATACACAATCTACCACACATGTAATAATCAAGCAAAACGGCAGGAATATTGAATTGCATTTTTTGAGACAAGATCTTGAAATAATATGCAATCAGAATAAACATATATATAGTAATAATAATAATAATAATACTTTATTGCCTTTTCAGGAATTTGTTTTACATCAACACAGAGCTTGAACAGGAGAACAATCATATGAAATATTTATGTATATACATGCATTTAATTCTTTTCACATTTATTTAATAGACATATTGTGTTAGGAACAAAAGATGTACGGGCTCTCTTAGTTTTCAAAACTGGAACTTTGTAGCGGCGGCCTGAAGGGAGAAGGTGATCTTCTGAATGAAGGTAATGTGTCGGGTCAGATATGATTTTGACAGTTTGATTTACGATTTGCCGCTCATATATATCAGTTAAACACTCGAACTTGACACCGGCAATCTTACTCGCAACGTTCACAATTTTGTTAACTTTAGATTTAAGATGAACTGAGAGAGACCCGTACCAACAATGGAATGAAAATGTTAATATGCTTTGAATAAAATATATTCATAGTCATATCTCCTACCTGAACCTGATGTAGAAGGTCTTAACGCCCTGGTCCGGGTCCGTGGCACTCGCCTCGCTACAGTCAGCTGGAACAACAGATAGATGTACGCTTCAGTTTGACATTATTGTCATGATCAAATTTTAGGAGAGCTTCTTGAGTGCAAAAAAAAATCTGTTAAATCTCTATCTCAGTTTTCAGAATCTATATTCATCATTTCAATAATATGATATTTATATATGCATCGTCCAAATATATTGTTTAACAACGCGATACGATAATGTATTTCTATATCATTACAGATCTAGCCCTGGCGGCTGATACAGTCTGCTTGACGAAGGGTCTATTGTATATTCAAAATCTCTGTATTTATAAGCAAATATATTAGAGAATACAAGATCAATGTCCGTACCTGGTGGACCCATATCATCGTACTCAGAGTCCATGGTGATGCTGCTGTTGAAGGTCATTATGTCCCGACGGTACATGAAGTCTGTGATTAATCGACCCTTCCAGAAGTCCTGTCATGTACAAATCATTGCTTTGTTAGTCAGCAGGAAAATTAATATTCTTCTCAACTCTCAAAAGATATAAAAGATTTGAGCACATGAACTAAGCATGAAAAGCCAACAATGTCATTTCAACAACCCCTGTTTACATAGTTTACATGCGGTTCCATCCATACACACAGCTTAATCATTATCAACTTATCAGCATTCTATATGGTTCAGTTAATTGTACTTAGTTCTTTCACCATGTCTGAGATCTGTTTCTGTTGAGGGGAGACCACTCTTGTTGGTCAGTGGTGGTCAACTGAACCTTGGCATGTTTTTGAAAATAAATCATTTCCTTGGTTTATTGAAACCACATCCTGCTCATTAATAGCTCCAAAATAAAACAGAAAAACAAAATAAGTAGTCATGAAAATCTTTAAATTTAATAGACCCAGCGTCTTTTCGAGACCTGGCATGTATTTTAAGTAAAAACAGCCATACCCCCAACCTCTATTCGAGACCCAGCATATTTTGAGGCATGGTGTCTATTCGAGAGGGATGGCGTCTATTTGTTTTAGAGATATCCCCAAATCTGTCCTAAACAGCTAGGATATATCCTAGCTAGGACACTTTCGAGAATAGGCATCCAGGCGTCTATTCGAGAAATACGGTAATTTTTATATCCTTTAAGAGCGAATATAACTTACCAATGGATACTCCAGAAGCAGCATCAGTTCGGGAGTCACCTGGTGGACTACGTGCTTCTTCATCGATACCAGGATCGTCAGGTCGTACTGGAAGTAGGAATCATGGGTAAAGAATTATATTTCAACAATCGATGTCATAAATAGATGACCTACACTTCATCGACACCAGAATCGTCAGGTCGTACTGGAAGTAGGGGATCATGGGTAAAGAATTTTATATTTCAACAATCAACGTCACTAGATAAATGGCCTACACTCCAGTGATTAATAATCGGAGTGAATTAAGCCAAATTAAGGATGTACACTGGAGCTAAAAATCATTGAGGTCAAACAGCTGATAACTAATTTTTACATTTGATACTACTCTGATTGACGTAGTGAGTTATTGTTTTACGCCGCTTGGGCAATATTCCAGCCATTAGCGGCATGCTGATCGACGTAGCGCACAAAGCTGAATGCATGAATTATGTTTTAGACATTGCATAAGGTGGCTTAATCATGGACACATTGTAATATCATGCACCATCCAATCTGGAAAAGTACAAATTCTTTGAGTCAAGTCCGACTGCCAGCAATTTTGCCTTACTATATATTTTATTCTATTGTTGCCTAACTCAGACGTGGATTCAAATCAGATGAGGACAAGGATTTGTACTTTTACAGACACTGTGCACTCAAATATAACAATGTTACATTTGTTCACTATCTAAATTGTATGTATTTATTATTTTCTATCGTTGCCTAACTCGGAAGTTGTGGGTTCTTCAGACGAGGAACTTGGCGAGCAAAAGGACAAGGATTTGTACAATTACAGATACTGTGCTCGCAAATATAACAATGTACAATTTGTTCACCATCTAAATTGTATGCATCGATGACAAGAGGGAATACCTACACTGGATTTGACGAGTAGTTTACTGTCCAGCTCATTGGACGGGAAGCTCGGGTGCTTGATCTCGCACATCTGATTGGCTGGAACAACCTTCTGGTCTGTAGGACAAAGACATGAACAATTAATTTGATATATATATAAAATCTTTTCTTACCTACCTAGTCATTAGGTATAAAATAGTAACACTAAAGTTATTAAATTAATGTGTTTAACAGAATTTCTGCAAATACTGACCTCCATGATCCACATGTTTTAAACGAGGGTGATAAAGTTAAAGAAATCTAGCTTCCTGCCATCTTGATTTATAGAACTGTTGCAGCGATTTCGAAAGACTCCTTGGATGCTTCTAGGATGATTTTTCTTCAGAATTTTGTATTCCTTTGTAGAAATAGTTAAATTTTAAAATTTACCCTTACCAATACCTTCAAGTAAGCTTACTCTTCAAATGAGATAAAAGGCCACCAATACTAACAGGCCTGATGGCTCCTATCCTTCTTTTATTTATCCCTATAGCTTACCCAGTCATTTTGCTTTATAGACCTGGGTCCCCTTTCACAAAGCCCTAAGGGGATCATAAGTCCTTAAGGTAGCCTTAGTGCAATGTTAAAAGATGGGAGTTAAGGTCAACCTTAGTAAAAGTTGCTTTGTGAAAGGAGGCCCAGAAAAGCTAACACATCAACTGTTATATTAATCTGCTTACCAGTCATCTTGCGGACGCTGTCGACGACATGTTGAAGTGTGGAGAGGGTGCCCATCTTGCGACTGGAGGTTGGGCCCACCATTGACATGAGCGTGCGGAGGTACTGCTTCACCTTCTGCTTCTTCTTGTGGTTGTTTCGCAGCCCGTACGCCATGTCACTGCTGCAACAGGGAGAAGAAAGGGGTGAGGGGTGGATTAATAATAATAATAATAATAACACTTTATTTTCCTAAGTACAAGTACATCGGAAATTTGTTTTGTGCCCATGGCACCCGGCGGCCACAGTGCAGCGCCAGTTAAAGCGTTGTTCTACCTTTACAATGCTAAGTGTCAAGCAAGACAGCAACAACTCCCATCTTTTAACGTCTTTTGGTATGACGCGACCGGGAATCGAACCCCGATCCCCGTCGAGGAAAAACATGGCAGATGAGGATTGGTAGATCATTAAAAGAGGAGGATTTAATGGTTTGGAAGTAAAATTTCACATGTGCATGTTGCAATCGATAAGAGAGAATATAGTTCTGGTCACACAGAGATGAATGTATGTTGTGTGATGTTACTGTACGTATTAACTAACTCTTAATTGGCATCATACCCCAAGAAAGCCCCTGATGCAGTGACAAGTAGACCAGGGGAGCTAACTCTACCGTTCTTATCTTGGTAACAGCATCAGGACAACTAACTCCTATGCAAAGGAACCAGTCTAAGTAAACCTAGCCTCACTATTACAGTTACACTGCTATACTGAGTCTAGAAAGGCTTGGTTGAGAGTCGCGTCAGCCCACGTGACCAAGTTGACCAATCAGAACTGATCTTACCAAGCCACAATAGTCTGCCTTTCACACGTATAACGTTGGAGGGTCATAGGTCGCAGAAAGGTCGGCTGACGCGACCCTCAACCAGACCTTTCTAGACTCAGTATAGCAGTGTAACGGATAATAGTGAGGCTAGGTTTACTTAGACTGGCAAAGGAACATAAGCTTGCTAGACAAATTTACCCAGTTGCTTAACATTCTTTTAAAAGTTGTCATGTTTTTAATGTATAAACACATGGATAAATAATCTATTTTCTTAGTCTGAAGAGATGTATTCATAGTTAAAGTCTTCCCGATGTAAACAAAACGGTTACTAAGCAGCCTACAGAATGCATGTTGTGTACACAATGCAGTCAACGAAAGGTTTTTATATGTCTCATGACAAATTCCAAGGTTTATTTGATGAGAAGTCATACTAACTTCTATGATTGTTACTTGTCATATATTTTGCTCTCATGGAAACTGTTTTGATCTTAACTTAGGAGAAGCCAAAGGATAATGTTTGAGGCAGTTTACACAGAAAATTATCAAGATCGGATTTGTTTTATCAGGAACACAACCAATGGTGGCAGCTAGCTTAAAGGGGCATTAGCAGGTTTTTATGTGGAATATAACGTGATGTCAGGAAAATTAAAATAAATTGTTCCAACTGATTTAAACTAAATGAAGCAGTAATAAATCAAATATAATGAAAATTTCAGCCATGCGATTCTTTTTTTCACACAACTGAATTAAAGGTGTTCATACAAAAATAGCCACAAATGGACTTTAAGGAATCTTTATAACTTTTTCTCTTATGATTGGTTTGTGTAATTTTGACATATCAAAATCATAAATGTAGCATTGGCGTACAATTATTAATGAAAAATTGAAAATATAAAAAAAAAATTTAATGTGCTACAGCCCCTTTAATACCATTGATTAGGTAACTGGATTTAAACTGATTACACGAGAAGAGTAAAGCAAGGGTTAACATACCTGCACCCGCTGGTTGAAGGTTGGTCGTCCATACTTGTAAATGAGAAAGTCAGGCTGCTGCTACTACTGCAATCAACAAGACAAAACAGATTAATTCAGGTACGTTCAACTTGGTGGAGACATAAAACTAATATAGGTTCCCGTAGCACAAAACACTAAGATGACCTTAAGTCACTAAGGTAGTCTTAGCGTTATGTTAAAGGATGGCACTAAGGTTAACCTTAGTATTGTTGTTTTTTGCAACAGCCCCCAGAACTCCAAAACATGATGGCAGAATTTTTAGTCTAAATGAGCAATGTAAATTTTCTTACTAAGATAATTATTCTTTTGGTTGTTGCATGTGTACATTGGCATAGTTATTCGAAATTTGACATCAATTATCTTATGAACTGAAATGTTATCTGAGATTTGTTTTAAAACTTACATCGAATCACAATTTTAATAATAAATCTCAATTCTTCATATTTCCAATTTATACTTTAAGATTGCTCTTCATAATTCTATACCAAAAGAGAATCGACGCTCACTTTCTTCTCTTTATCAAAATTAATTCAACATTATCTCCACTGTATATAACACGATGACACCACCATGTACATACAGAAACAAGATACACATAATTACTTAATAGGACATTCATAACTTGGTTCATACAATTTAAACGATGCCCAAGGATAAAATATCTTTTTTCATTGTGCTTTGAATTCACAGTTTGCAAATTATGTTGTAATCCAAATGTGCTGATGGAAAGTATTCTATCTTCGGAGTAGAATTTAAGATTTTGTTTCATTTTGTGACTTGTGGTAATAAACAGAATATATTATTTGTGTCAATGACCTATGTGAAAAACATTTGTGCCTAAATATCATTATTTTCTCATCTCGAATGTGCATTACAAATATTTTGCCACTATGTCATTAATGTAGTCTGTCATGCACCCAAATTAACCCCTCTAAGATTCAGAGTTTTATGTATAAATGTTATAAAGGTTATTTTAGACTCTTTGTCTGTGATGTGTGAAGTTAGTTGATACAACATGAGTGTTTTTAAGATATTTGTCCAAAAAAAAATGTACAAGTTACCATAGATTTTTGAGTACTCTGGTCCGAGCGAAGACTGATCTTTCAAGTAATCAAGTCAAATTTAGCCCTACTCAGATACAATGTTATGTGATTAAAATGTAACCCATATAGACCAGCAAGAGCACTTATAAGACTAACAAAGTTGCTATAAAAAAAGGACAAGGTCTCCATTATATACCTTGACCAAGAAGATGAGCTGTTGTCACTAATTGACCCGATGTCGTCCATGTTGTCATTCACTCTCTCCAGAATATACAGACTCGGCATAGTTAGAAGTTTAGGAAGAAATCCAAAGTACCGGTACTCAAAACTTTGAGCAAAGATTGTGAGGTTTTCAAATCACTGATAAATGACATTTATTTACATGTCATATTTGCTTGAGAGTCTTCAGTCAGTACACAAATCTGTTCTTATCCATATTGTGTATAATGGATTCTCTTAGTCCAGAAATTTCACACAAGAATGCTGAATCAGTTTGTCCTTTTTACCACATTTACACATTTAATGTTCCGTAGCGTTCTTTGGCAGCGAAGGGGTTATGGAACATTGACTGACTGTTCATGTTTCATTCTTACAGAAGTTCTTTTTTCAATTCAAACTTGATAAATACTCAATTCTTAAACACCCTAATTCTCATTCAGAGTCCTATAGTATCAGTGACATATACATATATTGTAAATTTTGGTTGGAAATTAACATTATTCATTTTCATGGTAAATATTAAGTCTTGGCTTCACGTAATCTTTAAATTTCAACTATTTATGATTGTAGAAGAGAAACTAAAATATGAAAATGGATATTTCTATCATTAAATTAGAAATAAAATAAAAGGTCAGAGACAGAGAAACTAAAAGCTGTTAGGCAAGACAATAGATACTGCTATTGTTCCACCAAGAACACGACCCTTGGCTATGATGTATGTGAGGGCCCACAAATCAATACGAGAGATCTAATGGCTTGACTGTGAAGCTAAGCTCGGCAAGTAATCTTACAGCCTGCACAAGAAGCATCTACAAGGCACAGACCTGGGAGATAGCTGATGAATTGCTTTGATAATGATTAATACAGCAAGGCTTGGCACTCTGTCGCCTTACAAGGTGGTCTTCGGCCAGCCAAGAGTTAATAAAAAATCACTTCTTGCAAGGTATTTTTAGATTAGGTGCATATTCAGTTGATTTTCAGGACAGTTTTTGTTAGGTATTGAAAAAATATTGCAAAATTTTAGGATTTGACCATGTACAACTGTTTTGGTTGAAGTAAGCCAAATTTATAAATTTGACTTCAAATAAAATAGTAAGGTCTGTCTTTTATGATAGTCCAATAAAGGAGGAAGAATTTATAAGATAAAGAGTTTTAGCAATGTCACTTGAAACATGCAAGTCAGAACTCAGTTGTGATTGCTTAATCAGTCTTGTTAAATCTAATTCTTGAAATTTATTCACGGATTCCTGAAATCAGTTCGGGATAGATAAGTTTGTCGATAACAGTTTATATCAGTCCCTTCAACTTGTTTTGTTGGATCACGTTCTTGAAATCAGTCTCAGATAAATCTGTTTTTAAGTTGGATAAAACGTGTGAATTAAGTCCTGAATCAACTAAGGAGTGCACAGTAAAAATATTAATGTGTTTATCAAATTATAAGCAAATATAATTGATAATTTCTGTAAAACAATTTGAGAGAATATCTCTGTGACTGTCAGCGAGATTTCTACTATGGGTTACTACAGAAGCCAGAGATTTCACTATTTTTAGTTGGAACGCTTTTTGACTGCTCCGAAATCTTCCCAACGACAAAATGTATTTTCATTTGTCTATTGGAGTTTGACGGCTGTGTGAAAACAGTTTTCAACACTTATTTCACATACATTGACACACTGAACAACAATCTCAGTGGGAGACTTAACAGCAATCTCATTTGGAAACTAGTGTGAATACTAATTTAGTCCAACAGCTTAAAAAACACAGAATTTTTCAAGTCACACGCAGGATTTCAAAGAGCTCTGACAATCATCTGTTCAAGTTGATTCCAATGAAGTCCAAACATCCAGGAATGTACTTTTCACAATATAAAACAGTTCCTTCAGAAAGCATGATTTTTCCTAAGAAATGAAGTTGTATGGTCATTATCCAAGTCCAGGAAATGTATATCATATCATGTCACTGGTTCCTTCAAACACAACCCTTCAGGACTTTGGTGTATACAGGTGAATAAGAAGTCAAGTTTAACCGCTGTGAACTTTATCAGCCGTAAATCTATTTTGTGATTGTCAAATTCACATAAGAATTTCACATCAATTCACAGATTCCTTTTGATTTGAAGAAATGGTCCTTTTTAGATGTGGTTAGTCAATGAAATGTTCATTGGAACCACTGTGAACTTTATTAGGAGTCCTCGAGTCCACATAAAAATTTCACATCAATTCACCGATTCCTATTGATTTGAAGAAATGATTGTGGTCGGTCAATGAAATGTTCATGGAAACTGCTGTCAACTTAATCAGGAGTTTAATCTGGTGATATTCCTCGAGTCCACATATGAATTTCACATCAATTCACTGGTTCCACTGACTTGAATAACCGGTCCTTCAGAACACAGATAAATATATATATGAAATGTTCCTCCAAAATTCTGTGACCTATTGACGGGCGTCTAACCACTAGTTCCTTCTGAGAACTGATCCTTCAGAACTCTGGCGTATACTGGTAAATGATGTTCTGAGGGACCTCTGTGAACTACTGCCGGACCCCCCTTGTTGAGATCGCCAAAACAGTTGAGGACGAGCAAGCACTGACCCTCCCAAATCCCACAATACACTGAGTGCAACGACCCCTCTTCCTGGCAAGGGCTTCGTCCGAGTCCACAACACGGCCCGTAACTTCCATGAAAGACTTCCCCGCCAAAACCCTCAGTCTGATTGCAAACATTATCTTCCCTCTCATTGGTCAGATTCAAATCGAGCATGGCTCTGATTGGTTGAATCAGCCAGGATCTTGGTTCAGTTTGTCCATGAGAGCACATGTCAACAATGGCTGCCCTAATCTTCCATTGCAGAAATATCTTGAAACACAAACACTAGGGTTCATGTCAACAGATTTGTTAGTCCCGAACAGCTTCTGGTTTGCTCAAGAATTTGAGTCTCGTGTTTCCTTGTTTTAAAGTTCCGCAAGCACCTGAGCCTGGGCTAATAATATCGATGGACAATCATTCACTGTCTGGATTGTTGACACCCTTCCTCTACACAAAATACAGACTTCTCAACTTCGATTTTGAAAAAATAGGTCTATCAACCTACAGATATGTTCCAGAGTTCGGACTATGATCTCATTTCCCTAGACTAACATGTAAGTGAACTAATGGTGTCAACGGACAGTCATATCGTGTTTTTTTTTGTGGAAGCAAAATTCAAAAGTACTTCCCTGTTTACATACTTATATATGATTTTTTCACGATTATAATACACTTACTATCATATATGTCAGTGAGGGTAACATTTTAGTTGTTTGACAATTTGACACAGAATAAAATGTATAATTGCGTCTTCTTTAATTTCATTTCCACCAAAAATACCCTGATAGGACTGTCCCTTCAAAGCTCTAACCCCTTGAGGGAGTAGTTGTTTTACCCCGCTTGGGCAGTATTGCAGCCATTAGAACCACACTTAGCCAGGTGCGGGTGAAGGTGAACAACAATTTGATACATGAGTAATGGCTAAGTTGTCCTGTGTTGCTTGGACAATATTTCAGTCACTACCTGCGTGAAAATGTTACAAAAGAGTGAACTACTTAATTTGGGCGGACTTACCCTTGTGCCTGTGAAAGTGAACCATAATTTGATAAGCTCTGCTTTGACTTGTCTTCGAGTGCTGGTTCCCCTTGGAACATGTTGGGCTGCCACACTGAAGTCTGCAAGAACACAACATAATAAAATAAGACGAAATTAAATTAGTTGATTTACAGAATCTCTTTTTACAGAATGAGTAGTTTGTGTTAAAATTAATGAGAAAATACTTCTTTTTTTTCGTTGAGCCAAAATCCCCACTTATACCTACTGAATGATTTAGATTAATTTGGATAGAAAAATGCTACTGAACTCTACAAGAAATTTCTAGTGAAAAAAATTATTTATTATTATGGAAATGCGCCCTAAAAAATAGAAATTTTTTTAAAAATTAAAAAAATAGGTGAGAATTTAATTAGTTGATTTACGGCATCTCTTTTTATGAAATGATTATGACTTATTTGGATAGTAAAAATGCTACTCAGGAAATCTTTTCACAAAACTTGTACCCAAAATTATTATCATTTTTAAACCCTTCTACAATAAAGACGTTGATCATCTATAAAACTCCTTGTCTTCTTGGTATTTCCAATTTCTATGAATGCCTCTGAAACAACTTATTTCTGTAATTATTTTGTGTAACGTGAGATTTTGCAGAAAATTCAATCTATACTCAGCCAACATATCACTTTTTCCTTACTGCCTCAAGACATTTTGACCCCAAAAGATTTCAAATCAAGTGATTAATTTTAATCGTTCACCTATATTATCGATATATCGGTATAATGCAATACAGGAACAACATGATACGAATCAGTACACACTTCTGAAAATATCCAATATATAGAAAACATACATATCTAAAATGAGCAATTTCAATCTAATATTGCATAAAACACAACCAAATAAAACATGGGTTTTTTTTAAGATCTTGACAAGTGTGAAGTTGAAAAAAAACCCTTAAATATGTATATGGGGCATAAACAGTGATTGAAAAATCTCGCTTTCCAAAACGACTGATAAGTGATTGTCTTTTGACAAGATATTTTTCAAATTCAAGAATTAGTATACAAGCAATGTATAATGCAATACGCTTTTCTGTATCTCAATATATTGCAATGCAGATATGAGGACCGTCCCATCCTAACTCAATATTGCGCATTCGGAAAACTACAATTCCTGTTAGCGGTTTCTATGTGATTTATCCGATCCACATACAAGTTTTTTGGACGTCTAAATCAAATAAACAAACAACTATTTTTACAAACTGATATCATTGTTATAACATGTAGTTTTCAAATACAACTTTAAAAATCTGAAATAAAAGCCAAACAAGTTGAAACTTATCAATGATGATTTCAAAAGATGTTAAAATTCTATGAACACGATCTCGTTCCGTTACGACAGTTGAAGCTTAACTTGTAAACAACTTAACTAATGTGCTTACTCCAATATCACATATTATTTTCATACAAAAGGAATAAGTGTTGAAAGAAAAATGTCATGAAAATTTCAATAATTCTTTAAGGGTGTATGAACCCCGCAACCCTGTCCAAACTGACAATGAAGTTTAGGGATATCCACTAATGTTTTAAATGACCCCCCTTCCCCCTTCATCCCCAACCTGCTGTTACACAACATCCCCCGTGTGAAAAGATTAAACTTACCTCAGCACACGAGTACTCTATATAAACACCTGCCTCCATTTTGCAAAACATATCATAATAGCACCACAGACAAATGTGTGTATAGGCGAAACAATTGTTGCTTAGCAACCATTATCGCTGCAGATTCTATGTTTTATTTTTATAATTACTGATAGGAGTTACACAGGGACATGTATATTATTAGTTAAATATGTCATGTGTAGTTATCAGGGATGTCACGATACACCAATGCATCATCCTTGTTCAGATTGCAATAGGAACCACAACACAGGTCTAAATAGTGATAAAAATTATCAATATCATTTCAAATTTTAGATAATTTTGGACTAAGGGGCATAGGAAGTGATTTAAATTGTGTTTCGGTAGAATAATCCAATTCTTGCGACGAGGTGCAACACTAAAAACCTTTATAGAACAGCTGTACTTAGTCAACAATCAAGCACCATTAGAAAGAAAGAAATCAATCAATTTAGGGATCAATCCAAGAACCTCTGAAAAACACTTTTACAATTTTATCCAGTCTAAGTAAACCTAGCCTCACTATTATCCGTTACACTGCTATACTGAGTCTAGAAAGGTCTGGTTGAGGGTCGCGTCAGCCGACCTTTCTGCGACCTATGACCCTCCAACGTTATACGTGCGAAGGCAGACTATTGTGGCTTGGTAAGCTCAGTTCTGATTGGTCAACTTGGTCACGTGGACTGACACGACGCTCAATCAAGCCCTTCTAGACTCAGTATAGCAGTGTAACGGATAATAGTGAGGCTAGGTTTACTTAGACTGCAATGTTATCCTAATATATGCCATTAAAATAATGCATTAAATAAATCCAGACAATTTTTCTTTCAAATTATGCCACATGAAAATACTTTTCAGTCCACAATATCTTAATGTATCTTAATAGCGCCCTATAGCACCTGGGCCATTAGCTAAGCACATCATAGAGTTGTAATAGAAGTATAGTGTACATGGTAATATTCTTTGGCTCCTAATTCCCTAAAGCTGAGGCATCTAGATATACGAATACTTAAGAAGGCTCCTTAAATTTTTTTGCTCTTGAGTCTGGGTAACAGACTGCAGCCATTTTTGTTCATCAAAATCAGTTGTATATGATAAGTTTTGGAAAGTAGCCTCTTTACGAACTAAAATTGGATCTAAATGTGTGATTCAGGTGGACGTGCATTATAGAGTCACAGTAAAAGGCGTCATAGTTCTCTTTCTGAGTGAAGCTAATCACGTGACCTTGTATTGTGATATCTTACCACATGTTATCTCTTATGCACTTGAACCTTGTTATGTTTTGAAATGATCCAATAGTCAGAGCTGGTATAAATTTGTTTACCCATAGCAATGATTTAATATACAATTCATAAATGAATAATTCTGATTTAGGATTTGGACTCCCTTTGCCCCCAATGTTTGTCATGCTATTGTCCTGCTTAATGACTGCATCGAATAGGAGCCTTTTATACAGTATAAGTCCTAATTCTACATGTCTAGATTGACTGAAATGAAAAGCCTTAAGAAGTTAAATAATATTTGAATGTACAGTAGGTATTCTAAATATTTAAAACTAAACTTAAGTCCAGTCACACATATCTATATTTATAAAGAAATATCTGCAAATGTTTTTATTGTGAACTTCAATTCAAACTTTTGTTCCTACTGATATGCAAAGGTGAATAGTTCAAAAGGTATAAACAGATAGTTATTCGTGTCACATTAAAGATTTTGGAAAATAGCAGATGAAAATCCTACATTTCTCTCCCTTCTAAACAAAAATATTGCTAAGTTTCCAATATTGATAAGCAAATTCATATCATACATATTAGTACATTTCATAAGATATATCTACTTATTCCAGATAACTTATAGCGTTTTACTTCACAATAAATATATATATCCTATGAAATGTACTAATATGTATGATACTTCACAGATTAGACTAAAATAATATTGTAATACCTGAAACAAAATGGCAATATTATCAAATGAAGCAAATGTTGTAAAGTGTCACCTCACTAAAGGACTGTTATTTATATTCTTACTCCTTGCTTATCACAAGGTATCCATTTCTCACCTGGAAATAACGCTATTAGATCAAATTTTTTAAACTTTTAATGAAAATTTACTGACATTAACTTGTAAAAGATAAATACAAATACCTCAACAGAACGCGGGGGTTGCATTTTGGAAATTCATGGTTTAGTCATGGGACAATTTTAGTGCAATATCAACATTCATTGTTGAGTTATCTGGTGTGCAAAGTGATATGTTTGTTATCTACATTTCATTGAAATAAAACAGTAAAATTTGTGAAATTTAAAAAATATTTCAGAACCTTCATTCTTGTATTTATCTTTTATATTTCATAATCAGTTAACTCTAGACTTGCTAAATGAGGACCTAGACTGCTCCTTCATACAAATTCACGAAGCAGAACTAAGATAAGGAAGCTTTCAACAAAGTTATATGTGTGGCACTGTCCCTTTTATTTTTACATCTTGAAGGCATAATCTTAAAAGTGTTTCAAGTCTCATTTTTTATCCACTATGATCATTCAAATGTTTATTTTACTGAAAATTTTAAAATGATATCTATAAAATCAAGAGGTGCCTACTCTCAAAGTAACCTATCAGTAGTAATCAATGAAAAACGTAATCTGTTTTCAGTAATTTACTCATTTTCCCCACCTTTCATTAATGATCCTTCAAAGTCAATAAATGTAATACCGGCAATTAAAAGAAATCAACCACATAAAAAGGTTCTTGTAATTTTAGGAAATGTTTTGACGTTAGCAGTAAACACTATCGTAATGTACAAGAATCGCATCATGAAACATGTCACCCATCACTCTCAAATATGGATCTAAGTAATACTTCATGCCCCAATATTTAAAAAAAAAATTTTTTGTATGTTATGCATAGTCAATAACACTGTAATTAGAGTGTTAAAATCGTAACAATTATTTTGCACACATTCGAAAATCAAGTTCAGAAAGTATAAAAAAAAAAACACACCATGTGTCTGTGTCTTTCTTTCAAATACAAAGAATTCATTTATGATGACAGAATAAATGAACCATCTCTCAAATCTGGGTCTCAGTTCATGTTTGCATACCGGTATAACAGTCTATGTTAGTTGCTATTAGACAATTACATAGGAGTTTGTTTGCTTTGAGAATAAAATACATACTTTTACTTCACTGTCGTCATACTCATCTCTTCACTTTTAAGTAAAATCAAGATATCTTAACAAACTGTTCCAGATACGCACCACTATCAACTTTAATTGTTGACATGCTTGAGCTCTAGTACGTTCCTGATAGCCTGACAAACTCAACAACCTAATGACATCATTGTCAAACCTCAAGACATCTTAACAAACTCAACAACCTAATGACATCATTGACAAACCTCAACATATCTTAACACACTCAACAACCTAATGACATCATTGTCAAACCTCAAGATATCTTAACAAACTCAACAACCTAATGACATCATTGTCAAACCTCAAGATATCTTAAACTCAACAACCTAATGACATCATTGACAAACCACAAGATATCTTAAACTCAACAACCTAATGACATCATTGTCAAACCACAAGACATCTTAACACACTCAACAACCTAATGACATCATTGTCAAACCTCAAGATATCTTAACAAACTCAACAACCTAATGACATCATTGACAAACCACAAGACATCTTAACAAACTCAACAACCTAATGACATCATTGTCAAACCTCAAGATATCTTAACACACTCAACAACCTAATGACATCATTGACAAACCACAAGACATCTTAACACACTCAACAACCTAATGACATCATTGACAAACCACAAGACATCTTAACACACTCAACAACCTAATGACATCATTGACAAACCACAAGACATCTTAACACACTCAACAACCTAATGACATCATTGACAAACCACAAGACATCTTAACACACTCAACAACCTAATGACATCATTGACAAACCACAAGACATCTTAACTCACTCAACAACCTAATGACATCATTGACAAACCACAAGACATCTTAACACACTCAACAACCTAATGACATCATTGACAAACCACAAGACATCTTAACACACTCAACAACCTAATGACATCATTGACAAACCACAAGACATCTTAACAAACTCAACAACCTAATGACATCATTGACAAACCACAAGTCATCTTAACAAACTCAACAACCTAATGACATCATTGACAAACCACAAGACATCTTAACACACTCAACAACCTAATGACATCATTGTCAAACCACAAGACATCTTAACACACTCAACAACCTAATGACATCATTGTCAAACCACAAGACATCTTAACACACTCAACAACCTAATGACATCCATGATAAACCATTCAAGAAAGTTCAACAACTCAACAACCCAATGACATCATTAAAAACCTCTAGGTCCATCAACTATTGTCATCCATAATAAACGATTCAAGAAAGCTCAAAAACCCAACAACCTAATTTAGTAATGACATCATTGATAAACCTCTAGGTCCATCAACTATTGGCATCCACGATAAACCATTAAAAAAAGTTCAACAACCCAATGACATCATTGATCAACCTCTAAGTCCATCTACTATTGACATCCGCGATAAAACCATTCACGAAAGTTCAACAACCCAATGACATCATTGATAAACGTCTAGGTCAATCCAGAACTTTATCTATAAACATCCTTGATAAACCTCTAGTATATATTCCAGATAGCTAAACAATCTGTTGATCATCTTCTAGTTCCAGCTGGCTTCAGCGAGTCAAGCAGTTTGGCCAACTGGCTGTACAAAATCAATACTCTGCGTGACATACGTCATGTTCAGCAAACTCATTAGTACTGTGCTAGGCTTAATGTCATTGAGAAGGACATGATGTTCCTCATGTATTGATTTTAGGGATGAGTATTGCATCAAATTCTGTATTGCTATATATTCCGATATACAGCCCGTTTATTGCAATAATATTGCAATATATTGCTATATACAGCCCATGTATTGGAACAATATTGCAATATATTGCTATATACAGCCCATGTATTGGAATAATATTGCAATATATTGCCATATACAGCCCATGTATTGGAATAATATTGCAATATATTGCCATATACAGCCCATGTATTGCAATAATATTGCAATATATTGCATGAATTCGACAATCAACTATTTATACTTTATAGTTTTAAACATAGTTAATTTGATAAAATGCAAGTCATACCTTTAGACTACTTTTAGACTTTTACTCAAAAATATAAAATTTGAAAGTAAATGTTGATGGCATATATATAATATATATGTCAGTTTTGAAACAGCCCAACACATATTCTTGCATACAAATTTTTTTATTGTAAGTTTAGCATGTAACTGTGCTTCCAAACAAGATATTAATTAAATATGACTTGATATTAATTTGTTTCATAATATTGCAATATTTTGCTCAATGAATATAATATTGCAATAATTGTGTTGCACGATCTGTATTGCAATATATTGGTATTGGGATAATATTACACAGCCCTAGTAGATTCTCAAGGGCCATGACGGTCTCGGGTTAAATCACTTAGATTCAGGCAGTAGTAATTTCCATTAGTAAAATGTTCAAGTTAAAATAACAAATGTCATTTGTATTGTCACCAAGTGAAATAGAAAGTGAATACAAATAACTTAGTTAATGAACTCTGTTATTGTTTTAGGGAATGAAATAATTAACATTTTACTTATCTTGTTGAATATCATATTAACATCATCTTTAAATATACATTTATATTTACCCTTGTGAAAACATTTTTTTTAGATCCCTTAATGAGATATACATGGTATTAAACGAGAAAGGACAATTATTGTAATTTCTCTATTATTTCAACCCTAAAATTTACAAAAGATTTCAGAAAATATCTTATCTGCACAATGGTTGAAAAGAATTTGTGTAATTCTAATAAATAGTCCTTTATAGACAATCACAAAATAATGGCAATATTGTCATAACGAAGATATTTTAAATTGAATGTTGCAGTTGAAATAATTACGCTTTAAAAATATTTTATTATTACAGTTATTAAGAAATACCTTCTAAAACTTAACAACCTTATAGTCACCTATAATGATTTTTAAACTCAATTTGAATATCTAGTTTAATATCACTGTGACTTACAACAGCTACGGAGGTTTAACTGCTGCACATTGATACATAGTAAAACAGTCCTTTTGGTTACATGACCGTGTTTCATCCAATCAGAATGCTAGATTTTGTATGTGATGGTTATACTGTATAACCTCCACTTTAGGGCTCATATAAAGATATATCAGTGACATGACCTTGTTAGATCCAATCAGAAGGGAGCATATCCCTTGAATTTCAACGTCTGAATTAATTTAATTATTCACGACAATTAATATTTGCTTTACAGGTAAGGTATCTATGTAATTTGAAAAACAAACTGTACAAAGAATATACCGGTACAGGGAAAGTAGGTGTTCATGTCTCAGGTGTTACGCTGAATTTAAGTGTTTGGCCTCAGTGTATGTATTAACCTTTGCATCAATTATTGTAATGCATATACTTTTATTATATCGACAACAAAAGGTTGTCATAAACTGTCAACATAAGAGAATACGTGCGAAGGCAGACTATTGCCCCTTGATAAGCAGAGCTCTGATTGGTCAATTCGGTAAGTTGGCTGAAGCGAGCGGTTACTACATATAACTAGACTCAATATCGGGAGTGTAGCGGGTATTATTGAGACTAGGTTTACTTAAACTGTGCAGGGACTGAACAGATCATCACAGAGAGTTCCCTGTCAGTTTCAACAAATTATGGAGAAATCTATAAATAGTATGAGTAGGACCAACGAGATTATAAGCGACTGTTTCCATTATCCATTAAACAAAAAGTAATTCACAGTTTTTCTCTTAATGTGTAATGAAAAATATATTTTGGTCTCTTACGATCCCCTATTTATATGGACGACTGATTTTGTTTTCATTATCTCTAACAGAGAAAACTGTGAAGATCTTTTTGTTTTATGGATAATGAATAAAGATGCTAATATGATATCATGTGGTAACAACATTTCAACAATAGAAAACATGTTATAAATACACTGCTATTGTTTTGATTACATCAATATTTTTGGAATTTAAAAGACTGGACAATATCTGTTTATCTCAAACAGGAAAAGATACAAATGCTAAGTATTTGTATGTCCCTCATGAAGTATATAAGATAGCAATAGTAGAATTGGAATTGCAATAGTAAACTCTATGACACTATCAACGTTATAATTACACTATCTATAAGATACATAACAACACTAAACTTCAGAGTGTACATACTAAAATGGTGGAAAATTGCAAAATATTTTTCATAAATCAGATGATTCTTAAAAAACTTCAAGAAAACAGTTGATACATGTTCTATCACAAAAGCTATGGCAATAGTTGGTCGCAATAGTCTATTGCATAGATAAAGTTAGTAAAAATAGTCTATTGTATCGCAACAAATTTAGTTCACTATGTCTGGTGTTCACTACTCACGCTTAGCTTTTTACTGGTTACTTTGTGTGGTTAAAAGTTTAACTCATTAAGCATAGCAAAGAAAAATCAGACATTGTAAGCTTGAAGTCTTATGAATACTCTTCTAATAATTTTTAGCTTGTTTATGACTCCACAGTTCAGCTAACAGAATTATTTGCAGAACATTAACGAGGTGAGGTGAGGTGATTTGGGGTTTATCGCCGCTTTCAAGAATATCTTCTTATATCGCAGATGCTAGTATTATTGCAGGGAGAAAGCCCGCAACACTATTGTGGCTATGTATTGCGGTGAAGCCTGCGAGCATCGGCTGGAACTAGCGAACCATGGGTGGTACTGTGCTAAAATTCAGTGTAGCATTGCACCCAGAACAGTCCTCTACTGCAGACAAAGTTGCCAAGCCCCTGGCGGGATTCGAACCACAGATCTCCTGGTCCGAAGCTGAACGCGCTAACCACTGCGCTATCCCGCCCCCAGAACATTAACAACAATAACAATGCTAGTAATTGGTAACCTATGCCTGAAGTTATCTCCATAGATGAATAAAATATTGGTATTTAGTATTTGACTTGTTCCACCCTTACAGAGCAATTTGTAATTAAAATACATCTATTGTTGCACTACTAACTACTTTGTTGCAAACTTGATAACATAGTTGTACATGCAGTATGAAATATGTTGAGTATCACCTCTTTTAGTCCAGATACAGATACAATACAATTTGTAACAACATATATATATATTTTTGCAACAATGTTGGTCGCTCTGTCATAGTTGTAAAATCCTAAAAGAGACACAATTGAGGTTTTTTTATATACAAACAAGTGAATATGTTACTTTTTAGCAGAATATGTAGTAGGTGAAATTTGACGCAAAAATTAAGTGAATTTGAAGTTATAAAGGTGATTTTCACAGTTTTGTTATGAAAAACCCTTTACAAAAGGAATAATTGCTATAAAAACTAAAACACTGGGAGGTAAAAGATAGTGTTTAAAGATGGACTGAAATGCTATATGGCAACTTTCAGGATTCGTGAAATAGTGATTACAATTTGACATTGACTCAACTTTAAATTACTGAAATCGACCTAGAAACGGCTTAATTACGACTGTATACATAACACTGCCTAATTAGGCCGGCGAACAGAATAAAACGCACTGAAGCGTGACTGCCTCGTGACGTGTTAGTAGGCGATGTGATACCCCGTTGTGTGCCCTCGTTATGTAAAACAACACAAGCTAACAGTACAGCTCAATGTTTAACCGTTGATTAAACACCCTAAACAACATCCCAACATCTCAAACCTTCAATAAATCGGTAGTTTATTTAATCAACTGGCAATTTGTATTGATGAAAATGTAAGACCCTCATTAAAAACAAAGTTGTGCGCATAATGCTACAGCATGTAGCTGGTCTCGATTTGCGCAATGTTGTCATAAGACTGCACGTGAGAACCCGGATGTATTTTCGTCATAAACAATTGCTCACGTGTGAACCGTTTTATCTTCGTACACAGTTGTTTGTTGTTATTGAATACAACTTTAGTAGCACAACAGAAAGGATGTTATTATACAATACTATTTTTTATACATTTAAACCAATTTTTTTTAAATGCCTTTGACTTCATTTTGTAACAGGATAAAAAAAATATGCGTTTTTCTTAGTTATTTCATTTAGTGACGGATAAGTTACATTTCTCAATGAAAGGCATGTATTGGATGATGACTGATGTCTTGTTTAAAACATTATTTTAATATGGCATTTCACTGACAATCTTAATGTTTTCACTCTTGTACATAGAAGAGATATTGTTCACAACAATACCCGATACATGGCCCAACAGAATGAAGATTTATTAAATGAACCTTATTCAAAATAATTATCAGATAGAGCAAAAAAATATTTCTAATTTCAACAGGTTATAATTTACCAATCGGAGAAAAAAGGGAGGTTAAGGAATACAATTGCTATTTGATGTTACCTAATTAGCTGATGTCATAAAATAGCCAGGTGTTGATGATTGTGCATTATATAACCTACCTGCTATAGTCATCATTTGATAGCTTTTAATTAGGAAACAGACAGGAAATACGATAGACAATAAAGTAATTGTGTAATACTACTAATAGGTGAGTATCTGATCTAAAGAAAGTAAATAACACCTGCAGACCAATGTCATTGTTTATTCAACCTTTTTACACAACGTTCAAATCTAAATGTGAGCATTGTAAATTCGGATTATTACCATAAATCAGCCAAAAACGTTGTGCTATGTTTTGTATTTTACTAATCTCTTTTTTCTCTGCATGCCAAACTGTTCATTCAGTGAAAATGCGAGCTCGAAACAGAAAATCGGTGTAGTGATCGGAACACGTGAGTTCGATGTAGATTGTCACATTGCTCTGTTTGACCTTACACAGCGGGTCAATTTGGCGTGAAACGATCAATGTGATGGGAATCTGTCTACGGAAACTTCATCAGGAGATATTCTAGGACAGTTGACAGCAACACAATGATATGACATACTGTTAATCGCTTGGAAAACGCAGAACTACGGATTTCGCCTACCATTTTCCATATAAGCAGACGAACGCTTCGCCTACTGCCACGTCACTTCCGGTATCCCCTGCCCGTGACCTCTCAGCCTTGTTTTGGTTTGTCGCTGGACGGCGACGAGCAGACGCCTTGTTACGCAATGTTTACTTAGCTGTAGCTTCATTGAGAAACTGTGTATCGTTGCTGTTTTGGCCTAATATTTATGTTATATAGTTATTTGACCAATATCTTATGAAAAATATATTTAAAAAAGGTTATACAGCGGCTCTTTAACACCTTTTAATATATTTTAAAATATAACTTTGAATAGGAATGTGGCATATTTTAAGCCTGACCTGTCAAAAAAAATAATTTAAAAACTGCACAAGAAAATTATCTGGCAACACAATTTAACATACACATAACACCAGAAGTTTGAAGGATATGTTGTATACCTTTCAAACATATCCGAGCATCTTACATATTTGGGTGGTTAAAATATGAAAGTCAAAATTGTTATAACAATTAAATATAGGATACTATCAACACAGCAACAAATCAAAATGAAGATAAACAAAAACGGTGATAAGTTGATTGAAACAGCAACAAATGCTTACTCAAAATAGCTAAACACATTTGTATTTGATTTAAACATATTTATTCAAGTGAAAGGATTGGGTACAAGTTATCCAACTTAGTGAAACCCTCTCCACATTTGTATCAAACTCTATGTCAGATTTTCAGAACAAAAAGTCAACACTTATTGGACAAAGCAGCAAAACAAACTTTGTTTAAATATCGTGGACCGTGTATCGCGATACGATACTGCATCGCCGTATCGTTACACCTCTAGTTTTATAACAAGGATGATTACACTTAGACTCTACTCTACACGTCAAAAATGAAAATAGATTGACACAAAAATGCCTCTCTTTCGTCTTCATGTAATGACTAATTCAACATACAAGTTAAAACAAATATTCAATTATACACAATTTTAAATGTTAAATGTTCTGTACAATTTACAGTTATCATTTTCTCTTACACAATTTGACTGAATGTGAAACATGCTCTAATATTGCTGAAAACCACCTTTTGAAAAATCAAATGCAACTTGAAAACTTATATAAGAAATAATCCAAATAGAATTCAATCCTTACCAGGATGTTTTAGCCAACATTTGTTCATAAACTCCACTTTGACAGTTAAGTAGTAGTTGAAGTAAACAAGAACATCCTTAGAATAAACGTAATCATATTTGATTACGTATAAGATGACTTTTCTTGTAACAAGTTAAAAACAGAACATTCCACAAGTCCAGCACGTTTAGGAATAAACATAGAACTTCGGTCTACTTGTGCATCGATCCAGTTTACTCAGCTGCATGAACTGTAGTCAGCCTAATATGGAGCACGTTGACCCAATTCAAAATCACATTGCAGAAAACATGTGAATCCAAAAGCATTAAAACTAAATATTTTATTATTGATAACAGAGTAGGAGCATGATATAAATATAATAAAGACATTTTCCTTCTTCAATATAAACGATTTCATGTATATATCGCCTATTTCCCTAGTCACATTTCCGTACGGCTACTATCTACATCGTAAACACCTGTGACAGTTGCGACACACGGTATAGAGAACCTATATTCAGATGGGGAAAATGTCAAGATTGAATCACTTACTCCTAAAATGGTCCAAATCGTTCCAAAAGGTAAAATCCCGACATTTTCAAGCTGTACGGCCGTGAAAGAGAGATAATATAAACCTGACAAGCCCTCACGTTGCTATACACCTGACCACATTGGCGGACATTTTATCCTATCGACTCGCGACGCCGTTCATCAAGCGACAAGACAGCCTCGCTTGGACTTAATAATGACGGAAATTTCGAGGAAATAAACACATTGTACTCACTTGATCGACGATTCATACAGGTAAAGATATATCTCCGTGTTTAGGCTGTAAGTTTACTCCAAACAAACAATAGACAGTCAACAGTCACTGATCGTGCAGGTCGTTTCGACCCTTTGGCCTATTTATGTAACATAATAATAAGCTATTCTCCTCATAGATCTGCATACTCTATTCTGATTGGTTGATTGGGAAAATAAACTCTTGCGTTTGTAAAATTACCGAGATTCGTCGTTTTACAACAGCCTGTCGTTTAATCAGCTTAAAACTGTTTTATTTCTAAATAAAATGTCAAATTCAGTTATTTCCTGCAATTATGCTACTTACATCTTACAAAGGTAGAACTTCGTTTGTCTCAGATTCACTGCGCGTATGTATACATATATACCTATACTGTTATGTAGAAAAACGTTTCGGATTAAAAAAAGAAAGCACTGTTTGAATATTCTTTCATTTGAACATTAAATAAACCAAAGGGCTTAACATTCAGTCTGTTTACTGTTGCAACGGACGGACGGGTTATTAATGTTATAACGTGCGTCAAAACGTACGAGACTATAGATTAAAATGATATGACGTAGGAGTCTAAACCATATATTGAGTGTCCTTGGAATCACGTTTCCTCTGCCAAATTAATATGTTATTTTTTCTTTATTATCTATTTTATCAAAATAGAATTATTAACAAGTATGCATGTTATTAACCAAAAACGTATACGGAGACATAATGATACTTGTACGTAATTTGTCAATTACAACTATACATTGGCGGATCTGAGAGTGCGGGATGTTTGCGGGGGTGTTCAACCATCAAAAGCACAGTTTAAATTGAAGAAAAGTTTGATATATTTCTTGATAGAAATTTATCTTCTATAAATCTTGCTGATTGTCCCTCGGAATCATATTAATCATTTCAATAATTGTTCATGTGACACCGACAGGGTACATTCCTCGAAATGGAAATCCTGTACCCGGAATCCTCATATTTAAGCCCTGGGTTTAATTTTGAATTTCACCCATTTCGCCCTGGGCTTAATTTCGAAGGAGATAAATTACAACAAAACTTAGGTTTTCTGTTTACTTTCAATCTAAGGTTTCCTAGTGGTTTAAACACATTTTATTCACTTTGAAAAGGATTGGGACCAAATTATCCAACTTAAAATACCCTTAACATTTCCCTGTAGTAGTCGAGGATTTGTTTGTTAAGGATTCAACCTATATATATAATGCTGCAATGGCGAAGGAAAAAAGAGACTTATTTTTCTATTAAAACACTATGAAAACCAACATCAATGGTTTTACCCTATCAGTTCCTGATTGTTCATCATGAAATGTATTTAAACTGTTTTGTTTGGTGTCTTAAATGACACTTGCATTTGGAGACCAATGCGTTTTCTATTGAAACCCTATTGACTATAAATTTATTTAGATTGATTGACTATCGTAGCCTAAAACAGGCAGAGTGATTCCATCAAAATAATTGTTTTGGCCATTTTGAAGGGAGAACATATTATATCAAATTTACGCCCATGGGCTACAATTCGAAAATCAAAACTCGTTAATAAGCCCATAGGGAATCAACAACCTAGCTCGTGAAACCTATTTGACCATCGTTAAAGTTCATATAACCACAAACATATTTCACTATTTTCTTTGAAATATATTAAAGTCTGATTACAATATTGTATAGCGCGCCTTAGGTCGCTACTCAAATATGTTCAGTTTGGTAATGAAAGCCGTTTTTGAATGCCACTTTTGATGGACCGCTTAGACCTATCTGGCCACAAACCAGTGTATGCATGACTGCCCGTCACTGGTTACACCCCCTTTTTGTGACGTCATAAGCAGAAGTAGTCTCGTTATATCTATAATCTATCATAACAATACCACAGAAAAAGACCAAATAATTAACGATTTTCAGAAAATGTTTTCCGACCAGTTAGATCAATCATTTTACGATGTAACACTACTAAGCATTTGGTGTAAAAAAGATATCCACATCAATGGTAATTAAACAATTATTTAGGCAGTATTTCAGTTCAAATAATGATACGTTAATCAGTGTAGTCTGCTTATTACGTCACACCCGCGCGAGTTTTATGGCCCCTGACCCAGGTGGGGTTTTCACAGCCGATAATTACGCTGTCTAAATGAAAGGCTGATTAAAGATGTTTATTGGACAAATTAACAAAAATCAAGCCCAGTTTTTATTTTTTTGAAAAATCTTTGAACGAAAATCGAGAAGTGGTAAAGTCGAGGTTAGTTGATGTTTAAATAGAGCGTCCAGACTGGTTAGGGGGGTCTCATGACACAAACTTGGTACTGGCTGTCAGCTGTAAGCGGTTTGTAACCAAACGATTTCGCCCCTATACCGAGCATTGGCGACTCTATCGGGGCCCTGCTAATAAAACACTGGAAGTTAAAAATTGAGGTTGCAGACCCCCTTTAATATCGGCAGGGCTAAATACGAGGATTCCCGGTATGACAATGACAAATACTTTATTACCGAGAGGGAACTTCGTTTAACATGCATTTGAAAGTAAACACAAATAAGATATAAATGATGACATCAAACACATACAACAACACAACAGATAAATGAATTAACAATCGTTTAAGAGGCGGATACTTGTTGGTCAATGAGTTTTAAACTCTTCTAATTTTACGAGGCATTCGATAACGACGATCTGATGTAAAAGATTGTACTCTGGGAATAACAAGTGGCTTGGGTCAGGGGCGAGCATCACGAGCATAAAAAGGATGGGTTAGTCCGAAACAGTATAACTTCAGATATCTTACTTGCCACTGTGTTCAAATAAAGCCATAATTGCATCTAATATATTTATTCTCAAACTAGAAAGTGCACTTAGGGATAAAGAACGCAATTTATTCTGGAATCTTGTCTCAGACAAATCTATAAATAATTACAGGAACAGTGACATTAATAGCTATCAATGGATTCAACACTTCAAAGACCTATTCTCAGGAACTGGTGCATGACAGTCCTGAATGAATATGTTGAATTTTATTATGAAATTGACAATTTTGTTAACTCTATTTCAGATGAACTCATTTCGAACAGTGTTGACAGTACTTCATCTCTGGACAGTGAAATAACCCTAACTGAACTATTAGATGCATTAAGTGATATGAAACAGGGAAAATCACCTGGATATACTGGACTACCAATTGAATTCATAATTTATGCACCACCTCATTGCATTGAAATATTGTTGAAACTGTTTAATTCTATATTAATATCATGCAAATATCCTTCACAACGGATGTATGGTGTTATTTTACCAATCTATAAAAAAGGTTGTGAAAAATGTCCAAGTAACTACAGACCCATAACATTTCTAGAATCGGCGGGCAAGTTGTTTAAAAAAATACTTTGTAATAGGTTAACGGAATGGGCAGAATATGAAGGTTATATAAACCAAGAACAAGCGGGTTTTCGTAAGGACTTTCGAACTACAGATAACATTTTCATTCTTAATACCTTAATTCAAAAATATTTATCCTTCAAGGGTGGAAAGTTTTATTGTGCATTCGTTGATCTCAAGGCAGCGTTTGACTCTGTATATCGCAATGGTTTACTTTTTAAACTCTGGACAAATGGTATCAGGGGAAGGTTATTTAATTTGGTTGTAATATGGATAAGGAAGTCAAATCATGCGTGTTAATTGGTAATAGCTATTCAGATTTCTTTGAGTGCAAGTATGGTCTCCGTCAGGGTTGTCAGTTATCTCCCTTTCTCTTTACATTTTTCATTAATGATATCGTAGATTCCATTGGTTGTGATGGACAGAGAGCATTATCTTTGGATCTAGTTGAAATCTTTATTCTTTTGTTTGCAGATGATATAGCTATGTTTGACTTTACTCCAAATGGTTTACAGAAACGTCTGGATAAATTATCAGATTATTGTAATAAATGGAAATTAAAAGTCAATATTGATAAGAGTACAGTTATAGTTTTTAGAAGTGGTGGTCGCATTAGTAAGTTTGAAAAGTTTAGTTATCAAGGGGAATTTCTTGAAATAGTCAGTTCCTACAAATATTTAGGTGTGCATTTTTCTTCCTCTGGCTCATGGTTTGTGACTCAGAAAACATTGTCACTGCAGGCTTTTGAAGTCATAAACATCATACGCTCACAAATTCCTCAATTTTACAATCTCTCAGCTAATATACAGTTAAATATATTTGATAAAAAAGTTCTTCCAATCTTATTATATGGTTCAGAGGTATGGGGCTTCCATCCATCTCCTAATGTTGCAAATATTCATGATAGATTCTGTAAACTTGTTCTTGGACTAAGTCGCTGTAGTCCTAATTTGGCTGCTAGAGGAGAGCTCGGCATGTTTCTCTTAACTTAGTCTTAAGGTCTTCCGCTTAAAAAGAATCTTATCATATTGGCTTCGTTTGTTAACCCAACATAGGAATACTTTGCTTAGTGCAGATTATCTTTTCGAATACAAAAGGACAGAAGGTGGTATGAAATGTTGGACATTTGACGTGAAAAGTTTACTTTACAATAATTTTATTATGGCTTTTGTGATGTGTGGCTACACCAAGGTGTGGGTCATATCGACATATATCTTCGTGAAATTTGTGCAACGTTGTAACGACATAGATATGCAACGGTAGAATGATAGAGTTGTTGATATTCCAAAACTAGATTTCTTCTGCCATGTGAAATTAATTATTGTCCTGAACTTTATATATCTTGTGTCACTAATGTAATTTATAGAAAGACTTTGTCAAATTTAAGATGTTCAGGTCATAATCTTCTTATAGAAAAGGGTAGAATGTTAAATATTGAAAGAACCAATCGACTTTGTCTATCGTGTGTAATTCCATATGTCGAAAGTGAGTACCACTTCTGTATGGAGTGTTCATTTTACGACAGTTTAAGAAAGCAATTATTACCACAGTATTATATTATAAACCCAACTTTACAGAAACTTGTACAACTTTTTAATAGTAATAATATATCTATACGAAATTGTTTGGCAAAATTTGTATTTCTTGCATCCAAAAAAGGACGCATGTTTTTGAAGTTGTAACCTTCTGGCGCTTCAAATTGTAACTGAATTGTATTTCATATGAAATGTACATGTGAAGTGGGCTGGTGGCCTGTTTACGAAATAAACCACATCAATTAAAACTTTTTTTTCTATATTAAGAGAACCATGCCAGCATTGAATCGAAAAGTTTAAAATGTTCTTAACAAAACAATCATAAACATCTGCTTATGTTAGCATTTAAACGGTTTAAGGGGCACTAGCACTTTTTTTTAAATTATAGGACTATACATTTCAATTTTTCACTGATAATTGTACGTTAATTTTTTTTTTTTAAGTGTCAAAAATCTCATTTCACAAACCAATGATCCATAGTCAGAGAACAAATTATGAAGATTAACACAAGTCCATTGGCGGCCAATTTTGTGTGAACACCTTTAATTCATTTTGTGTAAGAAAAAGGAATCGCTTGGCTGAACTTGAGATTATATATTGATTTTACACTGCTTCATTAGTTCAAATACATTGTCTTTCAATTATAACCATTTTTATATTTTCCTGACATCACCTTATATTCCCCGCCAAAAAACGTACTATTGCCCCTTCAAAAGGTTTTCTTTAACTTTCATGTACATGCTTTTAAGCTTTTATTGTATTCAATCCTTACGTTTAATCGGCCAGCCGATTGTCAGTAACAGCATGTACTTCCCGGTGAAATAACACCACCGATGAGATAAATTAGGGCAACTTGGTGAAACCAACAACTGATCTTAGCCGTCTGACAGCCCCTGAAATAAAATATCTTTAAATACCCACGCATGCAGATCTATATTATTGTAACAATTCTGCATCACTGCCGATGTGTCTGAAAATGAACAGCTTCAGTTTGCCCCTTTCTGTTTTTTTAAAATACAAAGTTAAATTTTGATTATATTTTCATTTCAAAGATTAAGTCTAGCAAACAACCTACAGAGTGACTTTTTTATACGTAACGATGCTGAATCCTTGCTGTGTCTGTAATCATTTACGTGCGCTTCAATCGGATTTTGGCGACTTGTTTGTAATCTGACTACGGTGACTACGAACCATTTGTTATCAACATTCGGACTGTCCCGCGCAAAAGTAAAGTTTTGAATAAAGGGTATAACGATTTGCTACGATATATCTGTTTCAAACAATGTTGAAATTTATGGTAATCTTACCGACTACGTTTTTCAACCTTGCCAAAAGAAAGAAAGGGAACTAAAATCATAAAATAAAATACAACTACTTAAACGGGCAGTAGCACGTTTTTTGATAATTTTATAATTAGAATTTCTCACTGACAATTGTAAGTGAATGCTAAATGTATTATTTTGACATTGTCAAAAATCTCATTACACAAGTCAATCATCCATAGTCAGAGGACAAAGAATGAAGATTCACATAAAATCCATTGGCGGCCATTTTTTTGTGAACACCTTTAATAAATTTTTTGTAAGAAAAGGAATCGCATGGCTAAACTTAACGTTATATATTGGAATTATTACTGCTCCATTTAGTTTAAATACATTGTCTTTCAATTAAAATCATTAATTTTCATTTTCCTTACATCACCCTATATTCCCCCTAAAAACGTGCTACTGCCCCTTTAAAACAAAGTTAAAAAAACATTAGTATAGTTTTGTTTTCATACTTCGCTGGTGAAAGTCTCCAATAGTTGACTAATTCACGGAAGGTCTCCAATAGTTTGTTGGACCGATGCTAAGAATGTTGCCGTCGAAATCAATGCGCTCGAACGCAACTGCCTGAATCTCGAGAAAAGTGCTGAAATCCAAAAGTGCGTGCAAAACTAATGGCGACTTGGACGTAACCGGCCAACAAGCATCGCACAAAAAAAAAAGTTTAAGGGACGTGTGCACGGTTTATTTTAGGAAAATAGAGTTATCTAACAAAAACGAAAATAACGTATTTCAAACGCAAGAAACTGGAAATAAAACGCCTGTTATGCGAAAACATCCTATCTAAACAGCCATAAAAGTTCATGGATGTTTATTGAAACATCATCTTAATAAAAAGAAGAATATATAGTAATTGATGGACATATGTCCTGATTATTGGATAAATGTTTTTTTTAAGATGATTTTCTCCTGATATGGAATGCTAATGTAATGATATTGTTAAGTTTATATACGATTATACTATTTATACCTAATACCGAGATTATATCAAATATAATAAATATATTTTGATATTATCTCCATCGAATGAATTTTTAATCACCAAATTCAAATGTCTCTAAATGCCTTAACTAAATGCTAGGTATTCAATTATTACTTAGGAAGTACTACATATGAATTCTTATGTCATTACTAATTATCCTTTAATTCATTTCTTAAAGGGGCAGTGGCACGTTTTTTGATAATTTTTATTTTTTCACTGATAATTGTATGTGAATGCTAAATGTATTATTTTGACAGTGTCAAAAATTTCATTACACAAGCCAATCATCCATTGTCAGAGGGCAAAGAATGAAGATTCACATAAAATCCATTGGCGGCCATTATTTTGTGAACACCTTTCATTCATTTTTTGTAAGAAAATGAATCGCATGGCTAAACTTAACGTTATATTTTGGAATTATTACTGCTCCATTTAGTTTAAATACATTGTCTTTCAATTGAAATGATTAATTTTCATTTTCCTTACATCACCCTATATTTCCCCTAAAAACGTGCTACTGCCCCTTTAAATTAAGATTTTTCTCTTAATCATGAATGATAATTCAAAAAGAGGATATGGTACACGCTATTTGTTTCGTATTTGTAATTAAGATTGAGGATGTTCTTGTTTCTTTTATTTAAGCGTACTACTTCCAATTATGGATATATATATACCTATATCAGTTATCACTGTGGATCACTAGATGTCCATTTCCCCAATAGGATTATCCTTTCTTAGTTCTGATGCACACACACAAACATAAATATTGCTCCATTTATTGCAAACAAATATATCAAATGAAATAAAAAAATATACATTAAATATAAATGTGTAAAATGCATTATAGTTTCGACGAAGTAAATTAATGTAAATCATATGGAATGCTTGTGTACCTACTTTAACTAGGCAAACTTATTCTGTACGGATGTTTACTTGACAGGGGAGTGTTTGAAACTAACAGTCAAGAAGATCATGAAATACATATAGAGAATAAGTCGCAATTAGTTTTGCACATGAAAAGTTGCGTTGTGGCGATCATTCTTGCAGCAGGAACTCGTTTACTTAAACTTTGTTTTAAGTAGGAGAATGTCCTCAAACATGCTCCACGTGCAAAACTAATGGCCAGTTGTCGAACGTTCTCCTACACATATTCCAATTTAGATTGATGTCACAGAATGTAGTCGTTTCAAAAATAACCGCTCAGTGTGTGAGTCACCGATTGAACAACTCATAGAGATTTCATGAGAACGTGTAAATCAGACTCCAACCACAGTACAATTTCTTTTACGTACAGCTGACAGATGAGTCATTCAAACTTCGATATTTTTCATTTAATAACGTTTTTGAAGTGATAACTCACGAGTTGGTCAAGACGTTTATTTATCATCCACTAAATCTGCTTATCGGCTTGTTTAACTACATCCTCAGGAGATATTGCTTGTGGAAAATCAAGCGATATCTCCTAGGATATATCTTGTGTCATAAACACAATGACGTCACAATGCTGTGACGTCATAACACCATGACGTAGCAATGCTATGAAATCACTGGTTTAGGAGTTTTAGGGCTATGCAGTGCTCAAAGTTGATTTTTTTTCATGCAAATGTGATGATAAATAATTTTGGATGATAAATAGAATCTCCCCTCGTGTCTTCTGATATAAAATATATCAACACCCGGCAAGCCTCGGACATTTGTTACTTTTATCAACTTGTGTTGATATATTTGATGTCAGAAAACATTCTCTATGTGTTATTGCCTGGAAACGCCTTATTTTGACACTCTTCACTTGAATTTAAAAACTGGTTATTTCAACTTAAACTTCAAGTGGTTCGTTGAATTAAAAACTGAAATGTCCCCCGATGGGACTGTCCCATTCTTTACCTGACGTTTTTCAACAAATTTCAGTTTTACCGTGTAAGTTTCGTTTCACATCAAGACTACAGTCTTATCGTCTGCTTTTTGTAGCCGAAAAGAGTAAGCATGGGCTATTTTTAATGCATCTTAAACTTAAAATGGTAGCCATCTGATGAATGGCTTCACTTCTCGTTATAATCAGGTCAGGTAAAGAATGATGTTAAAGATGAACATTTGCCTCGTATAATTACATGCATAAATGTATATCAGGTAAAACTTTAACTATATGAGTAATATATTCTCTTGTCTATCTGCAATTATACATTAACTATTTTGACTTTTTTTTTCATCTGAGGCTGCACTGCAGTCAACTTCACTACTAGGTATACACAGCAACATTTGCAAACTTACCTACATTTTAACATTTACTCATATGTTTTATTAGCTTTGAACTTTCACACTTTCTTTGTGTCCAGTTTTATGAAAATGTATGTAAAAGAGCGGCGTTCAAATAAACCATTTTAGCTTGTTCGCTAATTCTTGTTTCATTTCATTCTTTGAAATAGAAATATGTTTGAACCATATCAATTTCTGTGGACGTCACATATATATTTAATTAATATTTATAACTGTAAGTTGTCGGGAGAGGCATTGATATAAACAAAGATTTGCTTGCCAATGCAAATCCTATCAGTTGTTCTATAACTTATTATCAATTTTCAAAGTTAACACTCTTAATGCAAGAAATGTAATCTGAATTATGTTGAATTAAATTTCCTATCAAAAGAAATCTTATTTGAAGTAACATTCTGTCGCCTTCGCGGGTTCGCCATTTTTGAAATTTTGTTTATTCAATTATTTTTGGTATATACTTGACCCGTTTTTTAATGAATGTGCGCTGCTGTTGTTAAATCTCAAGTAATATTTAATCATTATCTAAATGTTTCGAATAGGTCGAGTGTTTTTCATGTTTCTGTAACAAGTATTGTAAACAGAAATGTCTCCTCGAATTTCATGCAGACAATAAAACAAAAACAACTTTGTTAAATTGTGAGGAAAATTAAATACAAGGGAAGAAGAAGAAGAAATTTATTTTATTTCAGTGTCACATGTTTTTCCAGCTAAAACAGTAAAATCCAGCCAAAAGGCTTATGAGACACTACATACAAATACAATATACATCATCGAAATTTGGTAAGCGAAATTACTGCAATTACACCAAATAAGTTGATAAAATAAACATTATCTCGTTAGTTACCTATCTATTTCTATTATTGACTTTTATGACATCCGCACATCTGTCATTGTGACTTTTTATCTGCAATGTGATATAAAGTATTTTACGAGAGCTTCATTTCATTATGCGAAAATGATTTGTTGAGGCTTATAACATCGAAAATCAAATATATCCATGCCCTCTTGATTATTTCAAGATCAGTGACTGCAGGCAGGGGCCACGGGCTCTTTTGCACATTGGATAAAAAAAAAGGACATTACAATTTTGAAGTTTATCATTGATATAATGGGCAATGAAATTTAGAAAACTGCCAAAATACCCTGAAAGCCCATTGTCAAAGACGTCTTTCCACATTCCCTGCAAGATATAGATTCTTTTAATGTAATCTATATTGTCAATGAAGTAAAGTTTTAGAATGGCTTCACTTCATTCATTTAATCATTGTTATAGGTAGGATATGATTAGCTCTGGAGACGCATTGATTAGAAGATGAATAGATATGATAAAACTCTTATTAATTTGTAAAATAACTGACGGCGATGGTTTAATATTACCGTTGCTTTTGTCCTTATTGTAAGGCATATAGAGCCATCTTATTCTAGCTGAATCATATTTCCGCGGAACATTGAAGAGGTAACTGGTTTTCATAAATTATTAAATAGCTTATACTTGAAACTAATTTATTTAAAAAAATTATTAAATAAATTTGCAATACAATTTTGCACCACAGGTGTCTCCCACTTGAAAATCACGAATGTTTCACCCTCTCAACGGTATATCATTTCATATGTCGGCGATTGCCGGAAATTGCCTCAATATACCAAGAATAGATCAATCGATATGAAACAACAGTGCAAATGATGAAAAGAGATCAAACGATGTGACCTATGTAACCTCTAGGCCTTTTGATGAAAAAAAACCTCCCCTACAAGTGGAGAAATTTGGCCCACATGACTTTTTAAAATTAATATAAAAGATTACATTATTGTCGTTTTTCAAAGACTTTGATAAAAATAATCAATGAATTAAAAAAAACCAGTCAACTTCCTAACAAGGATTGTGTTCAATTGTAACGAGTAAACTGTTTAAAATATTAAATATTAATAACATTTAATGAATTTGGTTAAATGTAAGAACATAGACTTATACAGTATGAAACATTATGTTTAAATATTCACAATTTCAAAGTTGTCTCAAATATAGAATCTCAAATTATAAAATAAACAGTCTAAAAATACTATTTTTGAAAAAAAAGATTAAAGTCTAGAATTTGTCTTAGGTAGATGTAAGATATTCTATCAAATCTAGATCTATAATGAATCTCGACTGCAATGCAGTGCCTCTGTAAATCGGATGATAATGATTGAAAGGCCCGGATGATGACATCAGACTTCATTTGGACGCCATCTTGTGTTGCTGTCATTTGTGGAGCAGGTTCCCGTTACTGCTTGAAATCTTCACATCAACGATTGCATTTATTATTTTATAAACAACAATGTAAGTGTTGTTCAATTTCAGATAGTGACGATGTATATTATTGATCTGTTACGGTAAGGTTGTCTATATATTCGCCGGAGCGTCAACAGTTTTTGCAGGTTGAACAGACTGACATTCGCTTCCGCTTTGGTACCGACGTTACTGTTATTTTCAGGAATATTTTATGTAGTCGACCATGTACACCAGAAAACTCCATATGCTATTGTGTGGAATATTTCCTAACCAATTCTATGTAAATCATATATGATGTAGCGATAAGATACAATGTAAATTTCGCAATATTTCATTTCATTGAGAGACCAAATTCATTCAACCAATGAACCATCTTGGAAGAAAATAATTCTCCATCTCATGACAGATTTCCACCGTTCTGACTCGAATTTTGATACAAATTGTCTATGCTCAACTTTTATTTTTGTTATTTATTGTGTTTAATAGTTGTTATCATAGAAAAAATGCTTATCATTCTATCCCAAAAGAAGCCTTGCTCTTGTAGACAAATCTGGTTCTTCAGAAGAAAAGAGATTAACATTTCTAATGTAATACTTAGGCAAAATTAACATTTTGTAAACAGTACAACATATATTTCACTACACCCTCTGTGAATAAGGAAGAAATACACTGTCTTTTTGATAATTTGTGAGCATTTCTGTATTTGAAGAGATTTTGTAAACAAAATTTAGTCTTATTAATTTAAAAAAATAATGTCTTCTTGCAAGTATTTGGGGGATTTTACTAAAGCTCACAATGAAATAGCGATATATTTTTAAACCCATTTACAAATTTAATTGTATATGCATATATCTAGCATATGTAGTCATACAGTACTGTAATGTGTGACTGTGTATTAATTTGATAATAATAATATTTTTAAGGCTTTATTTCTATATGGCAGGTTCTTATGATATTCACATTTTACATATTTATCTAAACTTGTTTAGATTCATTTTCTTTATGAACGGACAACCGTCATTATAAAATGTGAAATATGTCTTAATTAAATGTTTATGAGCACCCATATCTGCTTGTATTCACAAGTAAAGTGTATTTATAATAAAATTTATGATAAATTTTTTTACAGTTGTATTAAAGTAACTTTTACTCTACTCTTCCAATCCAATCTAGGTCTGATGATATACCAAAAGTTGTAATAAGGTACCAACATCAGTTTCACAAGAAGCTTTCAACTGGTGAATTCTTTTTCTTTTAAATTTTTGGAAGTTTATGAAGCAATATTTCTATTTTCTAGTTTTCTTTGATTTCTTTAAAAGTGGTTGACTGATACTTCTTAACAACTTATGATTTCTTACTTAGAAAGAATGCAGGACACATTTATTTGATTATGGAGTACATTTACAACTGATATAATATGCTTATCATCTTGGTTATTTTGATTCTTAAAAAAGAAAGGAAAACTAATTTTGGTAGACTTTGCAAAACAAGTAAAGGATAATTTATAGTAGTAAATCATTCATTGGAGTTACTGCAGGTAATTTCTGATGTTCAGAGAATAATACTCTTGAATGTGTAAAACTTCTTGTTTTTCGCCAGCCCTTTATTGTTTCGAACAAATATTTATCATCAAAATGCTTAGGTCTAAGGAAGCATAACATTTGCATGTAGCTTCTGTTTTGCTTTTTTTTTCAGGCATTGGTTTTGTGAATTTTGAACTATTTATTTGTCGGTTGAAAGCTTCTTGAACAAATTTGCAAGCTCCATGGTTTACCAGTCTTGCATGTGCATTGATACCATCCTCAGTAAAACAGGCAAGCTGTTGCAATCATAGAATACAATCCTCTTAAACCATGAAATGTTTTTGTTAACAGTCAACAAATATATAATTACCATACTGTTTAAAATACCAATATTTTGTTTATCGATGCTAAAAGACCAGATGAAGCCAACCGTTGTTAAAGGGGATAAATTTTTTCTTTACAGGTTTGTCACATTATTAGTAAATAGTAAATAAAGCATTTTTCTTGTTAGTAAGTTGTTATTGCATAGACATGATCATTAAAAGTAGAAATGTACCGTGAATATTCCACCAACCAAGGTTGAGAAGCTCTGCTGATTTACTGGGGATGTATGATTACTTGAGGGTATGGGTTTTTGAAAAGAATTGACATGAAATTAACTCCAATTCTCTTTAAAGCATCCTTTTTCTGCTTTACCCTTAGATAATTATCACTTAAAAAAGGTTAAGATGGAAAGTTGATTCTATTGCAGACTTAGTTATGAAAGTAATCTTTGTGTCTAATTTGAACTTTTTAATGGCAAGACCAAGTGTATTGTAAAAGGCTTCTTGAAAATGTTAAAAATGCCACAGTTCTTACTGCGAAAGCCATTATATGTGACTGTGAATGTGATAAAATAATGGATTGAGAAAGTGAAATGTAAGTGAGCAAACTACAGGAAGGAATGTAGCACTGAGCAATCTTCTAGGATATGTCATATGGACAGGGCGTTGATATTCAACTCAGAGTTCAAACTGCTTTGTCAACTTAAAAGGTTGTTAGTCATAATGAATTGCAGAAAAGATTTAATGTTCCAAAGTTTATGACTGTGATTGTGTGTGAATAGTTCATACACAAATGTGTTAGACAGTACAAATGTTAAAAACATTACAATATTATGTACATATTTAATGCCCTGAGAAGTAATTAATAAAGTTAGAGGTAAATGCATTTATTTGGTTTACAAAAAGAGTTTTGGTCTTTCACGTAATTCAGTGCTCATGACGTGATTCGTGTTTCAAACTACATAGTTTGTAAGTAAGCTGTAGGACTTCTTTGAATGATGACAATAACAGCTAATATAGCCCAGATGGTCAGTATTGGATTTACAGCATGTTACATATCACCATCAGTGAATACTATGTTCAATATCACACTGAATAGATCTCGTTAGTCAGGACTTGCCTCATTTAGAGCTGCTACCTACCGGTACCTTTCTGTATGGAGTCATTAAGTACAAACTATTACAGAGTCAACTAAAACATCCTGAGAAATTCAAATGTAATGAAGTAAGATAAGATCATTGTTAAACCAGATCATGAAATGTGTGACAACAAGCAATGATTTTTTAGGATTTCAAAATTTCTATTGATGTAATTGGCAATGGCCCATTTGAAATTTAGAAAATTACCAGTTATGCAGTACAAACTATTACAGAGTCAACTAAAACATCCTGAGAAATTCAAATGTAACAATATAAGATAAGATCATTGTCAATCCAGATCATGAAATGTGCAACTACAAGTATCTAGATTAAACAACTATTGGTATTTTTTTTGTACACCTTAGAATTACCAGATATACCCAAATTGCAATTTGTTGAATCAAAGGTACGTAGTTAACTAAACCTGCATAAAATATTTTTTTCAAAATAATCTATTTAAATATTCTAAAGAGATGTTTTGTTGGAAAGCAAGATGAGATGAAAATGTCAGCTTTCGGTAAAGTATTTATTTCTTTTTCTTTTTTTTTCTGTGGAGAAGTTTTTATTTTATTGATTTGATTTTGTTTTATACGATACATTTTGAAGTATCAACTTATTCTTGCTTTATCTTTATAAATTTGTCGTATTAAAAAAAATATTTTGACTTAAATTTTGGATTTAAGGTTGTAGATATTAGAAATATTTTTCTCTTATTAGTTTTTTTTCCTCTTTAAATTATTTTTCAGAGTAGCAAATAGATTTTTTTTATACTTTAACATACAGTTAGTGAAGTATTGTCATCCACTTCATTTCATAGTTTAGCTCATCAAGCCAATCAGGCTATATGATGTCATCTATTTAAAAGTTTTCCCTTAGAAATTCACAGTTATTTGTTAGTTCAATTGTGCAAGTTCATGTAACAAATGTTAGGTCATAGAAATTGCCCCTTACAGACATTTTAGCTTTTCAGTCTATTCATTGCATTAGGGAAGAACCATCTAACCTATTCTGTCTAACAGCTCCTGAAACAAAATATCTATATAGACCCATGCAAGTCTATGTTATTATAGCAATTCTAGATCAACACAATTTCAAGAATGAACAGCTTCGGTGGGCTCCTTTCAATTTTAGTGATAAAAGCAGCATTAAAGATGTATTTTCATATTAGAGACTGAAATTTAGTCTCTCTCTGACCATAGAAATGTTTTGTTGGTAGCTTAGTTGGTTCATTGATAACTAAAGTGATCATGCAAAGCCATACAAATTAATGATCCAATTACAATCATGTGTACATTATGATTAGTGGTTTTTGAAAATACCTTTTTATACTTTTTTGGTTGATATTCTTTGTCTTGATCTACAATGTGAGCTCTTATAAAAATATTTTGAAATTTTTTGTTTGAATACGGTATTTGAAGTCATTTTTGTTTTTATTTTTCTATTATTTTTTGTTTGTTTTTACCATGGCATGTTCTGATATCTATTAAGCTTGAACATCGATTATGGTTATCATCATGATTTAGTCAAAGTGACGTAAAACTTTTATGAACAGGGGTTGAAATAAGTCTTGTCACATTTCAAGCCTTTAGGACTAGTGTCTTTCTTCTAAAGCTAATAGCCCAAACACATTCCAGCTAGAAAATTGAAATGAACATATTGTCTGACAATTACTCCTTCCAATTACAAGTATGGTAAATACATTCTCTAGCCCCAGCATGGTTTCTATGGGTCATGGGTTACCATACTAGTGAGTAGTGCTAATTTTCAAACCTTAATGTGCATTTTGATAATTTTGAAAGTTTGTTTTCTTTTCTTTTCTTATTTTGAAGGCTTAAAAAGATACTTTTATTATTATCATGTTTAGAAAAAATGAATAGGTTTTTATGTTTAAGTTTATGTTTCTTTTGTAAATTTAAGGAACTAGAACTCTTTCTTTAGATGCAAATTAACATTCAATTACTTGATTGAAATTTGAGGCAACAACATTGGCAGTACACCTTCAGTCAGGACTCCCTGAAAGGGATATGTTTTGCAGTTTAATACATTGGCCCAATATGTGATAAATGTATTATTTACCTGATTTATCAGAGACACCATACATGTGTTTACTTTAGACGTGATATAAGTTTTATTTTAACCTGATAGTGTGATGTGAGGCACAGTTACTTACTGGATAAGTAAAAACATGTTATATTGCCTGATAAGTGATACAAGTTATATTTTCCTTTGGACAATGGAGTGCAGCAAGGCTACTGTTTTGACCCATGTGTATTTATTATGACAGGTCTGCACCTACACAGAACCCCCAAGCTGGACCAGGGGGGCCACCGTAAGTACCGTCTCTTTAACCCTTGTCATGCCAAATGTATATATGACATGCCACTTGGACAATGGCCATACGAGGGAAATGTATTTCATCATCAGTATTATTAACACTTCTAATATTAAAAGATTCTCATTAACAGGGATTGGTATTCTTAAAATCAAAGTCTAAAAAATTGACTGCCCAGGGTTGACTACCTGTTTACTATTTAAAAAGTTGTTTCTCTTTAGACTTTTGATTTGAAATCTATCCAATCCAGTCTATCCAAAACTATGCTATGATTTAATCTAATGACATTATTGGTTGTATCACAATCTGATTGTAAAATTTCCAATTTCACAATTTACCTCATGTGGTTCCATGTCCCAATATGGCAGTCACATGTTTGGTTTGCTCAGTTTATGGTGTGTCATCTCTCTCAATTGAAAATTTGCGTTTTGAAAAGTATGATTATAATTTTTCTTTATCGTTTTATCAGGCTTACACAAATTATGATTTCAGAGAGGTTCACTTCTCTAGTGTTGTACAAGTATTTTTTTTAAATTGAAAACCTTTTGTAACTTTTCCACTTCTAAAATAACAATTACATTGAAAAACTTTCACTTATTTCTGTGATGCATTAAAATTACTAAAAATCATTTTGTCATCAACTACAATGTATTACCATTGTAATTACAAATGACTGTCAAATTTGTATTATTTTGATTTATTTAAAACATAATATTTTCAATTGAGAGTAAGACACAGCATATTTGGTAAACCAAGGCATGGCAAGGTGATGATCTCAATGTTGTAAAAGTGTAGTGAACATAACAAGTGAATGTAGCATCTTTACTGTATCGTCTCAGGGTACGCACGTTACGCTAACTCCACTTATCTGTACCGTGGGCTCAGGCTAGATTCGCTCACGCGGCCCGACTTTGGTTATAGCCAATCAAATCATCTCGTTGAAATTCGAGAACGTGGCGAGAAATGATTTGATTGGCTATATCGGAAGTCGGGCCGCGCGAGAAAATCAAGCTTCTGAGCCCAGGGTACAGATTAGTGGAGTTGCCGTAACGTTCGTAACCTGAGACGGGTCTTTACTGTAACGACTGCAGCAGTTACACCTTTGTCGTTAAACTTGTCAGTACAAAGTGTACAAGAGTGTATTTTTCTAATGTTATTTTGTTATGTTAATAGTAATATTTCTTCAATGGAATTTTCTTTCCCCCATCCTTGCAATTATCAACTTGATAATCAAGACATTATCTTTACTGTAATGACTATTAGTTAAACCGTTGTATATTGCTTCAGTCAGTACAAAGTATACCAGAGTGTATTTTCTTTATGTACAAACTAACTTCCAGTTAAATTTTGTTAATGTAAGTAGTAATTTTTTTTTTTTTTAATTATCAAGACATAATTTTTCGAAAATAATGTGATTTGTGCATTTTGTATTGTGCAAAGAACTAAAGGTTCAAAATGACCCAAACTGTTTACCCCTATATGAATGTTTCCCCTTATAGTTCTAGATGCATGCTATGTATTTATACAACATTATGGTTTCAGTTATAACCCCTAATGCTCACTCTTTGTTAAAAGTGCTTAAATAATATCGTATTTATGGTGGTTGGAACCAGTTACAAACATAACCAAGCCATGACAACGTTTATGACGTTTTCGTCTTGTAGCAGTTAAATGCTTTGATTATATTTTGGCAAGCTAACATTTAGGTTTTCTTTCAAGATTTTTATGAAAGAATCCTTTCATTGCTTCTTTAGCAAGTATATATTAGTACTCATGAAATCCTTGAAATGCTGTCCATTTTACAGACAAATATTCTCTTGAGCCGTAAAGAATACATTATGACTATTGTATGAAACCAAAGTTGGTTATTGCCACCTTATGCATACAATTCATGATGTTTGAAATGGAATAAAAAAGAATTTAAAAAAAAGAGTATAATTATATTAAGGACTTTATTTGAAAAAACAGAAATTGAGCATTCTGAAAAAAAGATTAAAAGAAATCAAACCAATTATTATTTCATATTGGACATCCGCAATGGTAGGGGCAGTTTAACCGGTCTTTTATCATTTAACAGTTCACTATTTAAAGTAGACATGCAGAGGAAATTTGTCATGTTAGTAGAAAACATTTATTAAGACTGTTTAGCTATTCAAGTGTTGTGCATTAAGAAGTGGAAATGATAATGAAATATGCTATATACATTCAAGACTGTTTAATTATTTGAGTTATGCATTAAGAAGTGGAAATAATAATGAAATATGCTATATATATATATATTCAAGACTGCTTCATTGTTTGAGTGTTATGCATTAAGAAGTGGAAATGAATATGGAATATATATATTCTATGACAATTGATTATTTGTTCCCATTCCTTTGAAAGAGATGCTGGAGAGTAAGTTCACCACTCCATCATTTATCAATTTCCAAACTTACTGAACTTTTTCATGCAATTGAATTCAGCATGAGTGAACAAATGCACCCATTACTTACTATAAATGCACAATCACTTTTTGCGTGATTTTTCAACGCCTTGACTATTTTCATCTGGTTGTTTTTGAACCATTTTAAGACACTTATGTGAGATAAGACAATTTCAAAACCAAATTATTTGCAAACTCAAATGGAATTTAAAGGGTATTTAGTCCCTTTTTCAGAAAGGATTTGAGATTAATTTGGGTAAAATACTGATCATGCTATGCTGCCTTAAGCATTGAGAACATGGAAATGTTACAATTCAGTAAATATTCAGAAATAATTGTTGAAATAATCTTCTTATTTCAAATAACTGTAGCCTTTAGCCTGATAAAAGAGGTAATTTTCATAAATGATATGTTTATATTATAAACATGATAGCAAATAGCATGGGGAGGGAAGCTGTGCTTTAGGTCATTTCTCTTTGGGGCTTATGAAATTATATCATGATTATTATAGAATATTGAGCTAATTGTGATGATAATCTGTATTATTGGCTGATGATTAAGCCAGTGTGAATGATTAACCGTGATTATTTTTCATTTGTAACCTTTTGATAGTCATGCATTGTTGTTAGAATTATTCTAAGTGATTTTCAAATTAAAATTGTGAGAATATATTTTGAGTTATTTTGAATTTAAATGGCATAAAAATGTCAATCACAAAGCTATAAAGTCGAATGAACAAATAGTTGTGATTTTTCGATAATGTAAAATGTAAATATTTTATATCCAACTTAAAAGCTGATTAGAAAATATATTGGCAATTTGCTAAAAAAACATCAAAATGGCAGATTCCGTTCAAACGGTCCTTTTAATAAGGGGGAGTTATTGGGACACTGAATTTAATATCCTCATTATCCTGCAAGTGACATGAATACAATTATGTGCAGATTTGACATTCGCCAAGTTTTGCATGATATGCTAGACAATTGGTGTTATTATTTGACACCCAGCTTGCTATGCAAGCGTTATCCACTCTTGCTGGCATAGAAAAGGACGCGGCTTGGCTGGTGACGCTGTTGATAGTTGGGGAGAACATTCAACCAATATGTTTGTACATCTTTAGCCATTTTATTTCTTTTATCATTTTTTTGTGTTTATTCCTAAAAGCATGGCAGTGAAGGTGATTGTATGGTCGAGTATTTTGATCAAACATTTATACTTCCTTACATAAGGCACGTTTACTTGTGGTCTGTTTCCTTTGTCCTTTTGGGCAATTAACTCCGTTTTTGCAATGTGATTGTGTGTGTACTGTCTCCTGTGAATGTAATTGTTTCTTTCAAAGATATTTTTGTTGTTTTGCTAGTTATTTAGCAACGTTTTGCTAGTTATTTAGCAACGTTTTGCTCTCTTTTGAGAAAATAGGTTCACAATATGTAATTTGGATTAAAGAATTAGAACTAAATTTGTAAGAAATACATAAGCTATGTGTTGTCACAACTGTTGTGCATGAAAATATCCAGCTGCAAGGAAATTTAGAGACAAAATCTGCTTGACAATGATATTCAACTTACAGTGAATAGCAACTTATCATATATTATATAACATATTAACCAACTATTTTCAATTTTTCATGTTAAAACTTTTATAATATGAACTTTTCAGGACAGATTTATTTATTCCACATTCTGACCTTCAGACAAGAGATTGTCACTTATGAAAACATCACATCTTCTTTAACTGCATATGGCACCCTTTTTCCTAAACTTTAGTTGTCATTTATGCATACTGCTTATTCTTTTGATGTTTTTTATTCTTGAAAGTTGAAATATTGGAACATCACTCTTAAGTTTTAGACCAAACTTTAAAGATTATTCTTTGATTTAATTCCCAAAATTTAAAAGATTATAATGCTAGGTGGTTATATTTCCACCTTATTTAGCCATATTATATATTAGAAACCAGTGACAAATACAGTTTTGATACTGATTTATGTCTTGTGGCGTTGAGAGGGTTAAGAACTGCTTTTAAAAAATACAGAGTTGACAAGGAGAGATGGGACTAATAAATTAAATATTTTAATTTTAAGGATTTGGCTTCAGTGTATGGATAACAAAAGTGTATTACAAAAAGGTTGTTGCAAAATGTTAAAGTAAGTAATTACAATTTCTCGGTCCCATCTCTTCTTTGCTGGAAATGATAATTTTGATGAAAAGAATTCGTATTTTAAAAAGAGCTTTAAAAAGAATCATTCAGCAAGATAACCAAATAATAACCACAAGAAGTGCCATCAAAGTGTTGATACAACTAACTGAAATTTTGAAAAGAACACAGAGAGAAGGATTTTGCAGTTGAAGAGGTGACAGTTTGGAAATTATTTAAAAAGTATTGTATTAATTGGTAAAGATAAAGATCATAAAGAATGTGCGATGTTGCAGGTCGGGACAGCCCCCGCGGGAGCAGAGCAAGCGTCTACAGCAGACCCAGGCTCAGGTCGATGAGGTAAGAGGTAGAGGGGGGTCATCATCTTCATTACTTGATCATCTTCTTGCTTCAAATTTGAATTTTGAATTTATTCTATTTTGATATAAAGAAAAGAACTAGTAATGTGCTCCCCCAGATGATCAGATTATGAATTCCCTTCATTTGGTTTATGAATTCCCTTCATTTGGTCAAATCACAAAGGTAAAAGGGGGGGGGGGGGTCGTCATCTTAGTTACTTGATCATCTGCTTGCTTCAAATTTAAATTAGGGATACAATTTATTTTGATATTTATGTAAGGAACTAAGTAATCTCCTCCCTGATCAGATTATGAATTCCCTTCATTTGGTCAGATCAGATGAGACCCTTTTGCAGTGATAAGAATCCAACCTCTAAATATTTCATTTGACACCTCTTCAATAAAATGGTAAATTTTTCTTACGATTTTCTCAGGAGATAAAGAATTCAAATGAGTTTATCAGTTTAAGACATAAGCGTCTCAAACTTCTGTCCCTTCATTCAGGGTAGTCAGTTGTCAGTAGTCAGTTGTTTTTGATATCAAACTCTTCTTTGATGGGCATACCAGGAGAACATCATAATTGCCTTTGTTGGTTACATTCACACTGTCTTGTAAATCAAGTTGACCGTGCATTCAATAGTTCTAACCCATATGTCAAATGGCAATCGAAGGTTTAGAAAATGTATATTTGAGTACCCAAAAATACTGTCTTCACTTATATATGATAAAATCTGTGGCATTTGTCCATAATGTCTTAAAACAAAGCATATCATTACCAAGACATCAAGTTTTTGTTGCAGGTTCTTCACATGTTTATAGTGTTTTAAGACAAAGCTAAGAGTTACTAACACAATATTTATGTTGCAGGTGGTGGATATTATGAGAGTCAATGTGGACAAGGTGCTGGAAAGAGATTCAAAAATAGCTGAACTGGATGACAGAGCTGGTCAGTTTTATTTTGATAAGCCGTAGCTGCCATACACAAGATAAATGTTACAATACACATCTTGATACTGAGCTGAAGTTAATTCTATGCTATTTTATTATCACAATCTCTAGGACCACTTTACTATTGATATCACGGCCAAAATTAATATACGTAACAAACTCTGTTTTGTTCTGCTGTTTTCTGAAATTACTATTCACGTCTAGATTTGCTAATGAAAGTGCTACAAAGGGAGATAACTCTCTTGTTTGTAACAGTCATGTTTCTGCAAAGGAGTAAAATGATAATGTAAAAAGATAAGAAGTGCTTCATGTGTATTGCAAATTCTAAAAAAGTCCAGTCCATGTAAACCTAACCTCAATAATACTTGCTAAACTCTGATATTGAGTCTAGCAAGATGTAGTAGCAGGTCGTGTCAGCCGACCTATCGCAGACCTATGACCCTCCAACGCTATACGTGCGAATGCATTCTATTGTGGCTTGGTAAGACTTTCCCTGATTGATCAGTTTGATAGATCGGCTAACGTGACCATCTTACTAGACTCAATATTGGGAGTTTAGTGAGTATTATTGAGGCTAGGTTTACTTAGACTGTAAAAAAAGTCTAAATGATTACTGTGTTTCCCCTGACAGATGCATTGCAAGCTGGCGCGTCACAATTCGAAGCCAATGCTGGTAAACTCAAACGGAAATACTGGTGGAAGAACTGTAAGGTAAGCATCAAATTCTAGGTTTAATGATTAAATCCTCTTGTTGAAGTAAAGATATTCTGGTATGTCATTGATAAGATAACTTGTTTTGTAGTAGTATTAATCATGAGTTAACCTTTATGCATACATCTATTCATAATATCTAGGAGAAAAATCAGGCATTATGTTTAGACGAAGTTGGACGATACACCTGGACTATTAACTGTTTGTGAATACATCTGGTCATATATATTTGTTAGACATGTTTTGAAGAACAATCTATTAGGCTTTAGCAATCTATTGCTTCTTGTAAAAATCACCAAAAACAAATGTTGTATGGGTACCTTTGATTGTGATTTAAATAAGTGATGATAGAATTTCAGTGGAAGTAATTTATCCACTTAGTTGCTTTGCTGTCTAGCATGATTTGTTTTTCTAATGTTTATAAATGTCTAATGATTATGTTACAGGCCTGAATATATATGTATATTTTTTCATTGCCACGATAAGTTATAATGATCATTCATATTTAAATATCCCTTACATGTTTTGTCCAGGAAATAACTCCCAGCATTTGATCGTGAATTTTCATTTAATCAAATTGCGGGTAATGTGTAAAGATTTTTAAAGTTACATTGAAATTACCCTGATGTATGCCATTTGCAGATGTTGATTATCCTGGGATCTATTGTTGCTGTAATTGTTATCATAATCATTGGTGAGTGGCCGGTAGTGAAGTGTTGTCCAGAAGTTGTCGACGTTGTTGCTGCAGTTGTGTTCATGTCTTCTAATGCACCTCTTCACCACTTCCTGTTTTCGTATCTCATGTCTTCAGACCCTCGTAGATCGTAACAAAGAATCTTAATCTCAGATGTAGTTGTAGTTATCTGACTGCCCTCCAAATATTGCCATGGCGGGACTTAACAACAACTTACTCTCACTCTCTCCCAAAATCTGATTCCTAACCCTAGGTGCGACATAAAGCAAAATAGTTATATACTTACTGTTAGAAAAGATTTGAGAATTAAACAATTGCTTATTGTAGCTAAAAGTATATATCAAGAATATCATAAAGATAAGCATGTGTTTTTGTTGTTTTTAAACATCTCCCCCGCTTGTCACAAGATTTTCTGATCACAGAAATTAAAGACTTTTTGAAAGGTTTTTGATTGAAGAGAGATATTCTGTACAGGTTTTCCAATTGTGTGAAAAGCCATGACACCCAGTAGGCTTACAATAACAGAGCACAAAACAAAAAGAAAGCAGCATATTCAGCAAGATAATATATATAGTACAAATATTATAGGGATCCAATGATGGAATCTATTAGTGCTCATTCCAAAACTAACATTGCAATCCAGCATACCTTTAAAGAACACAATCACTGTCCAGTGATACCCCTTGATAGAAAGCATGAGATACAGAAAACACAAAGTGTTCACTTCCCATTTCAGTTTGAATTGCAGCCTATGTTGTAGCTGACAAGATGCTATAATTTCTAGACTAGTTGTGTATTGTTGTTAGAGTGTTGCACTGTCTGTGTCATGATTTGATTTACTTTTACAGATGTGGGCAATACTAATAACAGTAATTCTTGTCATAATAATTATCATTGTTGGTAAGTTGTTTTATTTTGTTTTAGTTCAATGGGGAGACTTTCACAAAGATCTTGTGCTTTCTTGAACAAATTTTTTTGGCAAAATTAAGGAGAAAATTAACTTGTAGCCCATATTTAATGCATATTTCTTTGTGAAAGTGTATCTCTATTTATTCATGAAATATTTGGTTATTGGTTTCTTATTTATTATTTTTTCTTAATGCAAATGCAAACTTAAATTATTATTTCACAAATTTTTTGGTTTTGGGTAGCATTTAATTTATTATTGTGGTGGTCAACCTCTTGACAACTAAATTGATAAATGTATGTGTTCAACTCTGAAAATGCCCTTATCTGTTGAGTTTGTGCATGTCATGTGTTGGTTGGTAAGCCTAAGGTGATGAAATAAATCTTAGTTGATTCCATCCATCCATTTTAGCTCGTCAGGCCGCTAAGGCCAGATGGGCTTATCGTTGAGTCGTCCTTTGGTATCGTAAACATTTCACTCTCTCAACTTCTCCTTAAAAAAGGATGCATCCCTAAAGCTGAAATTGTTTTGGGTTTCCTTCGAAGTTTTGAGAGAAGTTTGGTACTGATCCTTCTGAATTATGACCTCCAAATTATATTAATATTTCATAAAGATTGATGAGCTACAAAGCCAATGGCTCTATTTATATTCATTGATTCATGCTAAAATGAATGCTAAAAAATATCATGTTAAAATCATATCTAAGATCAGGGAGTAACAATGGGCCATTTTCAGGCTTTTCAGTAAATTCCATAATTTCAAATTGGCCCTTTTCCATTAAATCATAGTAAACTTCCAAATTTTAATTTTGTACATTGGATGAAAAAATGGCCCATGATCCCTGCTTTTCCTATCCCTGTAAGATCTAAGAATTTTAGCTTGTTAGTCCTGTATGTCCTGAATCAAGGTGAAGGGAGTTTTTACCTGAATAGAATTTTTGCTATAATCTTAAATATAACAATGTACAGAGAATAACGTTCATGATTGCTTTTGCTATTCCTTCTAACCTCTCAGCTTTCATTTGACTAGTTTCAAGCAACAAGTAAAAAAAAATAAGCTGAATGTTTCATCATGTCTTATTCTTTTAATCATTGTGAATACAAGTTTTTTTGTATGTATCATATTTGTCTTTAACAATCTTTAAAATGATTCAATGATCGAGTCGGGGACATCTTCTGTAAGCATGATACTTCAAGAGCCAATTCATAGTTTGTTATAGCTATTTGTTGAAAAGGGAATTAGGCCAGTTCACTCATTGTGATCAACCTTTGCAGCTCAAAAATTAAACTAAGGCCAAATTTTATGCTTATTTGCCGTAGAAGCAAACATTATTTGAAAAATCACATCACTTTAATTCATTTACAGGTATGTTCTTAAAAAAAGAAATAACAGGCAAAGAAAGCTGTATTTATCTAAACAAAATAGTCTCTACCGCAGGAAGTTCTATAGGTGACGTTAATAGCATTCCACACATCACATTCACTTAGTCAATCTACTGGACTGGCAAAGCTTTCAATATACATACTGTCACATCTATCTCTTTCCTTTGATAGATTTTGGATCAGATGCACACACATTTATGTCTCATCAACCCAAACGATAGAGACTTAAAAGAACAATAAGCATTGACGATAGCTTCATTTGTGTTTTTAAGTATTCTCATGCCCTTCACTTAGTTTTATTCATAGGCCAACATCTAAGGTCTGGAATATATACATAAGAGAATTCCCCTCCTTACCTGGTAGAATTCTTCCTTCTACACTGTCCGAGCTTTTCTGTTTCTGTTCCTTCTGAAAATCTTTAGCATTGCAAATATAGTATGACATAGACAATGCCATAGAAATACTCTCCATGTGAATGAACTTTTCATTGTAAAATAACATTGTCAAACAACAGTGTCCATTCAACATAAGGTAAACTGCTGTTACATTGATTAACCTTTGTCGATTAAAATTTCATTAAAAATTTCATCGAAAATATTAAATGAGAAAAAGGTTTGAAATAATCAAGGTAAAATGGTATAACCCTAGGTTTATGGTTTGTTAGTTTAATCTTTCATTGCAAGCATATAGGGACAGTTTTATAATTCAAGCATTCAAGCAAGTTGCATATGGCTTTACCTCGAAGAAATTGAGGTTGTATGTCTGTGTTTTCTGTTGTAACTCAATGTCAACAAGAACCTGTTATACCAGATAAATGTACATTTGTAACTTCTAATTGACAAATTAAAGGGATATTATTCTGAATAAATAATTTTTAGAAGTTATTGATCTAAATAATGTAGTGTATTAATTGTTTGATAAAAAGAGGTAACTTGTCAAGTAAATAAACTTTTGTGCCTTTTGAGATTAAAGAAAATGGTGTAGTCTTATTATGTCTTCACTATTTGTGATATGATGAATAGTGTCAGTTGATATGTATATGCACAAACTACAGACTAAAAGTTTTTCTACATTCATGCTGTCTGCAGTGTGGGCAACCTCGTAATAAGAAGGTAGATGGCTGGTTGGATTGATGTACTCCTGTTAGCTAGCTGCTCCGTGTCTGTACATACATATATATATATATACATACAAACAGAAGTAACGCACCACTCCATACACTCTTGCTGCAGCATGTGTAGACAGAGTCCCAACTCGTCACATTATCATCTGTCATCTTGCTTTATCATCTGCCATCTACAAATTACCAATGGACTGGAGTTGCTTTGAGTCGATTAAGGTTTCAGGTTAGGCTTTGCCGATAGAGTTAGGTTTTTCATTTTTCATGGCAAGATACTAATTATTCAGTGGCATAAAAGTATGATACTTGTAATGAGGAATTGGTGTTTTGGGCCATTTATGAAGAAAGCTTGAAAATAGCAAGCTCAAAAGTCTGATTTGGTAATTCAAACTTGAGAAAAAACATATCTACAAAAGTGATCAAATTTTGGTTTGGCAGATGTGATTTCATGCTTTTGAAGGTCGTTCAACAACATTACACTATGTAGGTAACCAGTATGAAATGCTTGCCCTAATTCAATCACATGTTCTGATAGGAAGGCCATGGTCCAATGGTAATTTGTTTGATGTCATGTTTGAACAAAGCGAGATGACATTACATGTAAATAACTAGAATATCAGTCCCCTCCCCTCCATACAGTGGTAATGGCAGGCTCTACCCTATATCTACCTACAACTATCTGTCTATCTATCTATCTATCCTAGCTGGCCGTGTAGACTTAGTGACCTATCTCAGTGTTGTGCAGTCGATATTGTACCTCAATGGACACTCACAAATATATGCTCTATACGTGGTGAAGGTTTGACATGGATGTTTTCTGTGGTTCTTGGACAGACAAACAATAAAAATCTGCTTTCAGTTGCGCAAGTTCTCTGACAAAAGGAGAATGTTTCCAATTAGAGATGCTATTTCAGCGTTATCGTTGGCAATCTGAATGAGTGTTGTACTTATCCAAAAACCTTCTTACCAATAGAATTCACTCTAATTATAAATAACTATGTATGTTAGTATGTCTACATACTATTGTTAAAACCTTTCAAGTTATGGTGAACTTGACATGAAATACTGAAAATATCTTTAAATAGATTAAACTAAACCCCAATAATGCCAGATAAATAACAAACGTTGTCAATATTTTAATATGGTAATAATTAACCTATTTAAAATAATTTGTTTGTTAAATAAGAAAGATTTTTTTTCCAAGTTAAAGCACCTGTTCCTTTTAAATGATATTTGAAAGAAGTGATGTTCATCCTCAAAGTTAAAAGAAAAATATGATGAGATTGTTGAGATCAAAATTAATTAATTAAATCAATTCCACCAAACAAGCAGATCCAGAATTTTGGATGTGCTGTGTTAACCCTTGTATGCTGAAATGTCTTTGACATTGAGTTAAGGTGAAATAAATAACAGCTAATCAACATCTTACTCCTCATCATTTCATTTTCATTGGAAGAATTGTCTATTGTACATCATTACATGGAACATCAAGGGATCTCCCGCTTATGTTTCTCCATGCTAGAGTCGGCTATGGCAACAATGACATTAAATCCCCTCTCAATGGCCGGAAATTTGCCCTCGGGTCTCTAACAATTACTCTTTGCTCAACTAAGAATTTTTCATGGTTGTTTATGTGTTGTAGACAACAATTTTGATATTGCAGAGGACTATATGGATGACTACTTCTTTGTTCATTGTATGCGACCTTTCTACACAGATTCTTGTGTCGTTTTCAAGAAGAGGAGGAATAATGATGTAGGGGCATATATAAAAGTAAATAGTACAATACACAGTAACAACATCCCCTGCATTGTACATTACTGGCTTCAAACCACTTATCTGTTTAATTATATTTACTCTCTTCATTAAGTTGTTGTTACTGTGTCATCATCATTCCTCCTCTGCTTGAAAACGACACAAGAATCTGTGTCGAAAGGTCGAATACAATGAACAAAGAAGTTGTCATCCATAAAGTCCTCTGCATTATTGTCATTCCAACTTCTAAACTGCTACTCAAAGAAACAATTTTGATATAAATTTGTCTAATAAAGCTTCACTTTGACTATAACTAATCCACTTTTTCCTCCTCTGTTCACGCCTTAGTCTATGTCTATACCAACTACGCCTAACGGTATATGGGTACATTTTTTAAAATTGTTTACTTGAAATCTTTCCGCAAATAACAGCATGACGTAGAAGAAATTTTATGCATCTTTTTATGCATCTTTTTCCTTTACAGGACTTTTAAATAATATTTCAAATTTTGGGATAGAAGTATTTAGTGTTGTTTTAAAGTGTAACCAATTAATTATTTTATCTAAAGTATCCATAACCATCTAAAATAATATTGCTATTTTAGCAAATAACAACATTGTTAACTAGTTTACAGAATGTTCTGAAATTTCTGGTTTCAGAACATTATAAGAAACTTTCTAGTAGTGCTATGTTTCTTTTACAGTTTGAGAAACTTTTACACTATTGATTATATATATTGACAACAACATACCTGCATGAAGTAGATTTAGAAGCATGATACAGTTTTGGCTCCAGTAAAGCAATTTGTTCATTTTGGAACTCTTAATTGCCAATTGGTATAATTCTAATTGATTGTCTTTAACCAGATCATTACCTGCACTCCAATCTCATTAAGATCAAAAGGAACTATAACTCAAACATTGCTCCATTTATGATCTGAGTATTGCTCCATAGAATTATTGTGAGCCAATCAGCTATGAGTTATCTTGATTTGATTTTATGCTCCATCCAATCAGCTACAAGGCTTGAGAGCCTATCAGCACTATCCTTAACACTTAACCACACTTTATTGTCCTTAATCAAGCATACATGTTGGAAATTAGGATTGTGCCTAAGCACCTGGCAGCCACGGTGTTAAATTGTTATTGTATCCAAAAATGGATGTACTGACCTATGTGGTCGTGATTTGCGCAAAGAAGCAGCTGTGAAAGTACATTCCTTCAGGGTAATAAATCATAATGAAGCGCTTTGAGCATGTCTAAGAACATGGAAAGGGCGCCATATAAGCAGGCACAGTCATTTATATAGTGACATTATTATGACCTAAGAAGGCAAGCAGTTCTTTGTATTAAAGTATGAAAAGATATGTAAGGTCACCTGACACAAACCCTATGGAGCATTACTCAGTTCAGAAACAGTGTGATGTAAGTATGAGTGATAGATTTTACCTTATTTCAATGAGATGATACAATAGGAAAGACCAGAAGTATCTCATGTTTTGCCTGGAGCCAATTCTGTCATGAGTCGATTGAGACACGGGATGTTCCTATTACGATTGTGGGTTCTGAGCACCTAGTTTACAGATGATGTCATGAACTGAACACTGCATGGTTATAATTACGCCTCAAATTATAAGAAACCTTAGTCATTGTAGGAATAGCATCTGATGATATGTTTGCACCAGTAAATGCTTCTGCATTATCTTTACTGCACAGCATTATTTCCAAAAATAATTCTTATTTGTCTTGCCTTATTGATTTAAATATATATATCTAAGTATGAAATGTCGTAGAAAAGGGAATTCCAGTGCCACTTCACAAATCCTTCACAAAAGTTATGCTGAATTATGTTTAGATTCACTCTTATTAGATCATTAGCTTTCTGACTTCATTAAATGTTATTTTGTCAAGCGAGTAATCAAACTTATTTCATATTCATATTTTCATATGAATTTTTATCACTTTAGTATGTATGTAATACCATAGGATGCAGTCATCACTCTGTCCGTCTGTCCGTCCGTCCGTCCGTCTGTCTTTAATCATTTCAAGTGAAGAGCAGAGGTCAATAACTTTAAAATCTAGCTCAATGAAACTTGGTATGTAAATAAGTCAGCATGTGTCGACGACTAGGTGTGCCAACTCAGATTTTTTGTGCAGTTTCCATGGAAACATTATTTTCTGATGCAGAATTCAAAAACAAAAACTTAACTCAATGAAATGAAGCATGTGTAGATGTGCCCAATTTCAAAGTATTATTATGTTCGCTGGTTTCAATGGAATTGGAATTTCCATTTCCATAGCAGAATTCAAAAACTGTTAGATCTAACTCTATGAAACTTATTGGATCAACCAACATTTGCAAATGTTCCTTTGAGATTTTTACTTCCTCTGGATCTTTATTTTGGCAATTCTATTGTATCCCTTATCTATTTGGGGATGATGGGATATGTCATCTGCTGATGAGTCTTATCTTAAAAAACCTCAATAATTTTGGTTCCTGAAAATAGTATTTTCTTCATGTGTTACTCCGTGTCTAAAGAATTTATGTTTGTATATGTAACAGAAAACTTTTATGAAAGACAGAATACAAGCTAATCAAATCAATGTTTTTTCATGTAAAGGAAGACAATTTGAGAGCAAAATTTCATTATAAAAATTCCAGGGTGATATTTAGTGGCACGGATTTGAATATTTACAATGGTCAGGATAAGAGGCGAGATGTGTTATTATTTTGCATAGAAATTCTTTATTGTTTCAACAACGCATAATGGAATATGGATGTTTGCAATGGATTGGAGTATATAATTTATTGCATGAATGCACATGTGATGGCAGATATGGACATTTTCTATGATTGTTGTACGACAAAAAGACATAAATATGCTCCTGTAAACTCCTTTTGTTAAGGGGTCTTTTTTCTATACATCCTCTCATGCACAGCATAGCAATGTATTTATAGATTTCATAGATGGCTTTTGGCAAATTATCATTGCTGAGTTAGGAGCATTTTTTCGTGTAAAATGTTCTTTAATTGAATATGAAACCTTGTTTACAAATGTGTTCGTAATTTAAAATTGATTCAGACACAAATCTTTTGTAAATATAATTATAATAAATTTTAAGATGATTTTAAACAAGATCTCTTTCTCAAACGTAAATAACTCCTCACTTCCTACCAAGAAGGTAAATACATGAAAATGTCAAATTGTTGATGTGAATGTTGTGAACTGCAGTCGATGAAGAGTTTGATTGTGTTTCAGTATGGGTGGTAACCAGTCAAGATCCGAGCGGAACAACCCCCGCCCCTTCACCCGACGCCTCCACTGTGAAAACAACCAAAACGCCATAAAGCAAGTCCCCTGGTGGTCAAACAGGAAACAAGGGCAGAGAACTCTTGTCTTGATTTTTGATCCTTCAGCACACTTTGATACGGACATCACACAAGAATCTGCATGTACATGATAATGGTTTTGTTCTCAGTTGCCAGGTGTTTGCCATGTATAGCATTGAGTATTTAGAAGGAAGTTGTGATATTGTATTATTTCCATGTGTGATATTACAGACAGAATGAAATGTTTACTCAATTATGTTTATCAAATCCTTTGTTGAAATGCATATTTAATATATTATCATCACTCTCATGATGATAAAATATTTTTACAAAAAAAGTTGTATCTTTTGTTGAAATTAAATTTTACTTATTTCAGTGCTATTTCACTTACGAGCTTAGTCATGGAGGTGGATCCACATTTATCCAATTCATTCGGTTGCTGGGAGTTAACTTGTGATTGCCGTCATATAACATTCCAATTCTCATTTCATTTTCATTTGTGAATGGTGTAGTTGTTCACTTGTCCGTATCAAACAATGTTGAAGCCATCTTCATATAGAAACTGTTCAGATGACATGGGTAGTGAGTAGTGAATCAGAGCTTGAACATTGTTACATTCACTGTACATTTGCTGTTAATCTTATCATAGGACAGGCTCGTGTTCAGGACTAGAGCGTGATCACGTGGTGCAAACAATCCAGATCAAGCGGTCTTGAACACGGCAGATCTTTCTTGATAGTGGTCTTTACTATGTACTGCTTACCCTTCAAAACAGTATCATTAGGAAGCTTATGGACAAAGCGTTATTACCACTTTGTAGTGGCCTAAGTTGGTCTTACATCGTAATTGTGTGCTGTAAAACATAGGTTATGATCAAGTGTAGATACAGAAATCTAAACCACATGATACAATAACATGTTGTCTTAGTGAAAAGATATATTCCGATTAACCCTTTACTTGCAAACACAAAAGCTCAAGTTGACGTTTCAGCTATAAATGCACAAGGTTCAGATTAAATGATATGAAGTCATTCTTGATTAGCTTACAAAAAGCTAATTTTTCAGCTATTAATAATGACATTTACAGGCTTTACCGGTAAATATCTGAACAAATCGACTGTCACCGCATATGATGCTTCTAAGAGACATGGTGCTGAATGTATAATGATGTACAAGCAAGTTAAGGGTTAATCCGGATTGTAATTCACGAGTTCAAAGTTCGGTTAGAAGCAGTTTATTTCTTGTCGGAACTGCAGCTGATGGATATATTACTATTTCAGCTCCTTCCAGCATGTTATGGAGCTGATGTAGGAGTCTCCTTGATATTATGCAATTTTAGACCTGTACCCTAGTAGTCAGTTCTCTGTATCTAGTGGTATCACCTCACCTCCAACTTCTTTGGGAGATGCTAGAAATTGGGAACTGCATTGATGGAACATTCATGGATACAATCTTCCTTCAAAACAGTGTTAAATGTATTGAAATTTAGAAAATGTATTGAAATGTTCATCAAGGAATATTCCAATGAGGTTTGGTTGTCGATCATGATCCCAATTATAGCTCCAGTATCGGAGTTCTTGGACTATGAATACGGCTGATATCTAGTCCAAGCAACAACAACTCACATAAGTTCTTTATCTTTTCATTCCTTGTCTAGGTTCGTCTCTTAACACCATATGAGATGAAAGTTGTCTTACAAGCAGGTGTGTTATCTTGTTTGTGCAAGTTACACTTGCATCAGCTATATCAGCAATGCAGCCGTGTTAAACCTTGATTCATTGGCTGCATCCATAAAAGAGATGTCCATGAAGTTTAAATCAGTGCACACTCCCTTTAAGAACATTGTAAATACATCTTGCAGTGGGTGGAGACATGCTGAGAGTGAAGCTACTAGTAACTAGCAAGGTCTGTCAGTCTAAAGTGGGTGTTCTACAGGGTTGTTTACTTGCACCTTATCTATTCATGGCATGTTCCTAAACATCAAGTTCACTGTTAGGTGGGATGTGAACATTTCAAGAATAGGAGTTTTAGAGTGCTGAGGTTTGTTGATAGATATTATTATTTCTGGGAACTTATACTTGCTCATGGTTGGCCAGTAAGTCTGGAAGTTCATTTGTTTTTGTTGAACAGTAATTGCCATTTTTGAATTCTTAGTCATAAAATATTTACTTAATCATATGAATGAACATGCTGATGTGGGAATTTATTTTATGCTTAATATAAACTTATTTAAAAAGGAAAGGAAAAGTTCATTCCTAAACCATGTTAAAAATCATATCAAATGACTTACTTCTCCCCAGACATTTGTGAATTTCCATAACTGAATTAAACACCCTAGCTACTTCATATGAATCTTTCTCCCTCCTTTCTCTATTGTATAGTACTATAGGATTTCAACTCTTTGCATCAGTTATACATGATAGAGAAGCAAGAGAGCAGACAGTCCATCAAGTCAGTAGACCTTAATTTGTTGCTATGGCAACCAGGTAAAATGCTGTCCGTCTGTCAACAAGTCAATCCTTGTTCCTCTTTTGAGTTGCCTAGGAACATACCGGTATCTTTGAAGCAAAGATACCGCTTAAACTTTCAAAAGTGATCTTGAGATGTACAAAATTGTTACCATAATGCTTCTTGTGTTAAACTGTTGCTGTTATTCTTTTGTGTGCAAGTGAGTGTTTTACTGTAGATAATAGCTGGTGGGTTGCAGAGAATCTCACAATGATGGAAACGGAGCGGGTGTGAGGTACCATCGCTTCAAGTCCTCGAGGGACAGCATGAGGCTTAGTCATAGGGAAATCATAGGAAATCATTTTAATCAGTATTTGTACAATATTGCACTATTTAACGGCAGCAGCTCAGACCGACCTTGGCATGTGACCAGTTAAGTTGCTGTCCATTCAAACTTTCCACCTCTGAGTCAGACAGCTTGCATAATGGAGACAGGACCCAGTTTGGTCTGCGGCTGCTTCCAAGTCTAATTTTGGTGTTGTACAGTGTCTATAAATGTATCTATCTTCTTGTTGAGGGCTGCCGCATCAAGCCCCTCACATTGCGTTAGAGTCGTCCCTCACCCTAGTTGGAAATGAGCGTCATCTGTATTTAACACTCCGTTCGAGATTGTATGTACATTGTAAATTGTCTTACGTTATTGTAATGAATAAAATTGCCTCTTGTAAATTGGACCTGTCTACTGTTGTTTTATTATCAAAAGAGCAAAGTGACTGAGATAATATCTCAACATTTAGGACCTGCATAAAAGTCAATCCTGTCTTGTGAAATCAACACTCACTACAGTTTAAGATCAATCTATCTGAAGATTTACACATGCCTTGTATATCCATCAATGATAAAAGCTTTCATGCCATTTATATATTTGGAGGTATAGCTAATGACTTGAAACCACAGGACTTTCGAAATCCAGTACCACACTACCTGTTTTTCAAAGTAACCACCTCAAATAGTTTTAAAACAATCTTTCTTAAATTTTCACACGTGCTAGATAATTGTCAAGAGATGTTCAAAATAAGTTTCTTGCATAATGCAATTAAGAATTATGAGTAATTATTATCAGGTCTCAAAGGCGCCAAGAACATAATACATGACAGGACATCAGGCTTTGTAATAAACACCAGTCCAGTTCACCATGGCTAGTGGAAAACTTGCTGGGCTAGTGAAATGCATCAACTTTAAGGTTAACAAGATCATTTCAATGTTTTGGGCTACTGAGATGAGACCCTCTGCATTTATCAATCCATCATTCGACTTGGACCGCTTGACTTTCAAAATCCGTAGTATCTGTTGGGTGGCAAGACCAAACCTGCAAACTTTATGTATCTAGCATCTTCTTTACAAAGCCTAAAACGCCAGTTTCCAAACTGTCAGTTTTATGCCTTGCTGCAGACCCATTGTTTTCTGTGCTTGCTCTTTTGCCTGTAGGGGTGCTGATATCCGCACAGAAAACTGAAGGGTCTGCAGCAAGGTATAAAACTGACATAGAAAGATGAATATTTAGGTGCTGGGTAAATTCTAACAATTTAATGGTTAGTGGATAAACTATTCTTTAGTTGAAAATGTAAAGAGTTCATGAACACTAGAAAACATCTATGTAACAGGCCAAGTCAATATTTCTGACCGTACAAGCTGAATATTCCCAATCTTGTCTACATTATATAAACAGTTTCACTTTTCAGATTGGCCTTATTTCATACACAGATATTTTCTATAAATACTACAAAATGAACATTGTCCAAAAACCATGGCTGAGTATTCCAAGGAAATTGTTGACAAGAAAGATAACCATATTCAAATCCACTTGGACAAATTAGGACACAACCGCAGACAGATGAACTGGAGGAGATTGACAAACGATCATGTGTACATGATAAAATCACCAAATTCATGCTAAAATGCATCCTGTAAAACAGGCGTCTTTATTTCTATCGCTTCACTACGAAATAGACCCTGTAACCATACCCTTTATTTTCTCCGACACGGCAGCTACCAATCACAACAAAGTCTATGGCTTATCTATAGATCCAATCAAAGCTTTCCTTGTATAGTCGTGTGACGCCCCGTTTCGAATAAACTTACTCTCATTACTCATTAATCAACCATTTCCTGCTCGTTTTTAATGTATTTTTTTAACACAAATATGTTGACATCTAGTTTTAATGATTCATTGCAATTGTTTTCATAATGGTTCAGTCCTGAATTTAATTTTGACCATTGTACATTTGTTTTATGCAAATGATTTAAACTTCACGAATGTTTGTCCTTGAAAATACAAGACTTAAAATTTAGCGGTTTGCTGAAGATACCGAAATCGCAGCATGAGAGTAATGTAACGGTACGATAAGGAAGAAGAGGCCCAAAGAAGAATATGAATATTGCTTAAGTCGTGTTAATCATTTGGAATACACCGAAAACACATTTATTAAAGACTCAATTTCAGGTCTTCACACTAAATCTAACATGCTTATCAAACAATCAATATTACAATAAAATAACATCGATTTATTAGATAATACACAGTAAATAAAGTATAGACAAAAATTCTCGAGTTGGAGTATTGAACCGTGCATAACCTCCAGTTAGAAGCTCCTTGCATCTAAATGAGACGCGTTTCTTGATTGGTGTACTATTAATAGAAAATGGACTTTCCATTTTGCTGAATCGGCGGATATAACGGGTATGACTACAGGGTCTATTTCGTAGTGAAGCGATAGAAATAAAGACGCCTGTTTTACAGGATGGCTAAAATGCAATGTGTTCAGACTTTTATAAAGTTAATCGTGTCCTTATGTACCATGAGCATTTTCCATGAACAACTTGAGCACTAAAATCATTCATAACGCAATTTCAAGAGACATATTTTCATGGCCAGATATAAGCAAAAACGATCTTGATGGAGGGAGAATCATTGTGTGGCTGAAGGGTGGTTCAAAACTGGAGTTTTTCACTATTTGGCTGCAACCAAGTTTTGGTGCAACATTTCTTTGATCTAACCACCCTCACAGCAGCCACACACAGGTTCTTTCTCTATGTGGCTTGTGTCATGAAGAAATATAAGTTTGACCCTTAACTTCTTTGAGTAATGTATCAATCTGAGTGAACTGGTATCTCAAGTTACATCATACATAAGACATTAGTTAAAGGACATACACTGTCTTACCCTGTTTAATTGACAAAATGTAATTAATTATATTTTAGCCATTAGCGGTGTGTTTACCCATATAAGAAGCCTCTCGATACCCTTTTCCTCAAACAATGGAGATTATTATAGAACTTACTAATTAGTAAAGATAGGTCATTCCCAGTCACTTTTAGCTCATCTGGCCTGAAAGGCCCAATGGGCTTATGGCATGGCATGGTGTCTGGCTTCCGTCCGTAAACTTTGTACATTTTCATCATCTTCTCCAGAAGCATAAGGCCTAAAAAGCTGAAACTTTGTATACAGACTCCTTGACTAGTGAGGATTATAAATTGTAGCTTTGGTGGCCCTGTGACCCCTAGGGGCCATGCCCTAAAACCTATTTTTATCATTTTCTCCAGAAGCTAAAGGCTATGAAAGCTGAAACCTTGTGTACATACTCCTTGACTAGTAAGAATTACAATTTATGCCTTTGGTGACCCTGTGAACCCCTCATAAGGGCCACGCCCTTTATCCCATTTTCATCTTCTTCTCCAGAAACATAAGGGCTAGAATGCTGAAATCTTGTCTACAGACTCCTAAGTTAGATAAGGAGGATTCTAAATTATACATTTGGTGACCCTGTGGCCCTTACTAAGTGGGAACCACATTTTCCACACCCTTAAGCAAAATTCTTTTGAAGCCTGATGAGCTACAGAGCCAATGGCTCTATTTTTCAAAATAGAAATATGACCTTGTAAGCGGGTTAATGAATAGAAACAAATTCATTTATGTTTTCTGTTATGGTAAAGAAATTTGAGCTTAGAGTCACACACATAATGACATAATTAACAATTAACAAAATATTTCATTTATTTTTTCCTTACATGTTGATTAATAAACAAAGTTATCAGGAAACAGGCATGGCAGCAGCTGAAGATTACTGATCATACGAAAACACATATTTAGTAAATGAAATAGTTGAATTTCTTAAAATATTTAAACACCATGGATCTCAAAAAGGAATGGAAGGGTCAGTTCAATCAAAAAAAATCCATAATGAGAGGATATCACTAAGGAATTGATGAGTCAGTCCTATTACAGCACAAGGTGGGAGGGACATCCCAGTTGTAAATGTATGATTTTCGACTCTTGAATTCTCTCCTACAAATATGTCCCGTTTCCTGCAGATTTTGATGTAAATCTCTCATCTCGAGCACGTTCTTCTTGTGTGTGATGAGGTATGAATTGCTGCATCCTCTCGATTTATACTCTGTGTCAAACCGCGGGTCGTGAACCCGATTCACCTTGACTGGCGCCAACCAAGTTCCAAGAGAAACATCTTCGCTGAGAAATGTTTGAAAATAATCTTTGTTAGCGGCAACATAATGAACCAAGTCACTTGAAATGACATAACCACCACCCAGGGCATATGGCAGATATCTGTCGCACAAAACCCAAGTGCTTTCTTTCCATTTGCCCCTTTGTTTTACATGAGCTCTTCCATCAAAAAATCCCCAGTACAACCTTTCTGATGTCTTGGTTTGGAGTGCCTCTATCATGGCCGGCAACCTCACAAAACTGTCATCATCAACTTTGAGCAAAAATTTAAAATCGACATGTTCATGAATCCATTCAAAACTGTGCAACAATTTTCTGCTTAGCTCGTTATAGGCTTCCTTATGATCCTTCAAAAGCAATAAATCTTTGCGCAACATATTTTCCCTTTTGATTTTATCTTCCACTTCAGGACTCAAGTACTTAGTTCCGATCGCGAAAAATGCGTGGACAGTGACCGGTTTATTTTTCAGCCATGTTTCACGAATCACATGTCTGCGTTGGTCGCCCTCTGGACTAGTCAAAATCAAAATCACCAAGTGAGTGTTTATATCTCTTGGCTGGGCAAGAATCTGCTCTCTCCATCCTCCTGCCTCGTTTCCATGGCGATGATCTTCGTTGGCACGGCGATAGGTACAGTCCTCACAGGGCATATTGCAAAGGGTTAAATACATCATTGCACTTATGGTAAGAAATATTCCACCAATCAGAATCGTTGATGCATGTCGATTCAAGCGCTTCTCCAGTCTTGCAGACATTGTCTTGATAGGAAAATACCTGAAACATAAAATTGAGCTCATTTAATGTTATTTTATTATGGATCTATGTTGAATTCTAAGAGATAGTTTTATATCATAATGATTCAAGATTTCTCCTTGATTTGTTTAAGAACATTAAAACATAATGAGAGAGTGTCTTGAATAAAAACTCAATAACCCCAGGTGTGATATTGTAACTATAATTAAGCTATGGATAATTAACACTAATTAAGAATTAAATAAAAGAGTATATATTGTGTGCACTGTCACTATTGGTGTAGATCTAGATATCTTTTTTATCAATAATAGATACGACATTAATTCAACAGAATAGTGTCTGTGTTAGTGATAGAATTAGCAATTAAATGGATTTATGTATTATTTTATTAATATTTATCACCAGCAGCGAACAAAGTGGGCTGTTTGCATCAGCTTGGTGCTATCTCTCTAAACAACACATCAGACATTGTCGTTGACATGTCAATATCTTCATCAACATGTTGTTGTCATTTTCACAGCTCGTATGTAAACGTGTGAAAAGACATTTTACAGCAGAAACAGGTTTTGTGTGAAAACTTGAATCCGGATTCACATGTGAGGCAACTTTGAAGAATATTTGCGCAACGTACCAAAATAAAAAATCTTGTTTACGTAAACCGCTCCTTTATGTCAGTTGCGCTGCGCTGTACCGTTCCAGAAAGACCGATGATAAATTGAGCCCTATTGTGGAGACGAGGCGCGTTTTCTTATTTGAAAATGTCACCTTCTAATTTTTTTGACATTATGACGTACACTGTTTTGCATACGGTTGGTAAAATACTGCAGTGATCATGGTGAAATTCAAAGAGAATGTTGAAAGATAGGGCTATATCTAGAAACTTGTGTCAGGTGTTGATAAACGACAAAACAGGATAGGCCTAAATCAAAAGAAACGAGAAAAAAACCCAACTTGAGTCGTTTCTTATTCGACAGTTTTGGGTTCTGAAAGTAAATAAATTGGAAACCTGAAGAACTAACTTACACCATTAATGTATATAGGTCATTGGGTTTTATAACTAGAAATAGGCCTATGTGCATATGATGCACTGTGATGTTCCCCGCCCCAACTTTTAATGAGAAAATGAACCTATCCCCCATATGTACTAAGTTCGAATTGTCTCCATGGAAACTAGAAAAATAAAAAAATCATAATAATCCAAGTAGCAAAAAACGTTTCGACACAGCTCCTTGTGTCGTTGTCAAGCAATGTAAGTTTACTGTTGTGGGTTGAAGTTTAACGTCTTCTTTCGCCATAAGGTGATGTCGCCGACGTCAAACGTTTGTAACAGACAGTCAGTTGCATTTATATGTTAATACACAAAAGGATTAACAAAACCAATTAACAATGAAAACAATTTATGTTATTGAGGCACACCGTAGGAACGTGTACGCCTGGAATTTGTTACACAACGGGAAGTGAACGAATTACTCTGCGAGAGATACGTTTGTTTTTGTGCATTTGGTGAAGTTTTTGGTCGATAAGTCGGTTTTCAGGTACTTATGAGAAAAAATATTTCTGGCTGTAAAATTGTAGACTTTAGTTAACACAATGTTGGTTTTAGAAATGAAAAGCTGGTCAGCATTTGGATATAAGAGGCACATTTAAGTGAGGTTTCAAGCTGCAAAAAGATAAGTGAACATAAAAACGATCGGTTAATTGTTATAAAGGAATAAATATGTATTTCCAATCATATTTGCTTAAACACTGATACATATTGATCACAAGTACAAAATTTTATCAAAATCCAAATTATAGTCGCTGATATATTTACATTCAAAGACAGCTGGTATGAAATCGTGGTAAATGCGTTACTAAAGAGACGTTTGCGAAGTGGTGAACGAATTATATTTTCTTTAGTGAACGAGTTACAGGGTCAACTTTAAGAAAAGTTCTTTATTTAAACACCTAAAAATGCTATAATCTGTTCTGAATGTTTCAGGAAACTCTTCATTCAACACCTGAAAAACGAACACTCACCTCAACGTATAACAATTCACAAACTAAAACTTAGTGAAGTCATTTGAACAATGAAATATGTTAGAATAGATTATAGATATGTATATCATAGGTTAAATTAACAGACAAAGACGTTATTATTGTGTCTGAAGTAAATTTTTCAAAACAAAAAGCTATTTCCGAACAGTATTCAGGACGAAGAATAATCAATCTTGCCAGTTATAAAACGAGTATTTCAACAACATATACTAGTCAGCATTTGTGTATTAAAGAAGGGCTGCATAACCTTTTTTAAATATATTTTTCAAAAGATATTGGTCAAATAACTATATAACATAAATATTAGGCCAAAACAGCAACGATACACAGTTTCTCAATGAAGCTACAGCTAAGTAAACATTGCGTAACAAGGCGTCTGCTTGTCGCCGTCCAGCGACAAACCAAAACAAGGCTGAGAGGCCACGGGCAGGGGATACCGGAAGTGACGTGGCAGTAGGCGAAGCGTTCGTCTGCTTATATGGAAAATGATAGGCGAAATCCGCAGTTCTGCCTTTTTAAAGCGATTAACAGTATGCTATATCATTGTGTTGCTGTCAACTGTCCTAGAATATCTCCTGATGAAGTCTCCGTAGACAAATTCCCATCATATTGATGGTTTCACGCCAAATTGACCCGCTGTGTTAGGTCAAACAGAGCAATTTGACAATCTACATCGAACTCACGTGTTCCGATCACTACACCGATTTTCTGCTTCGAGCTCGCATTATCACTGAATGAACAGTTTGGCATGCAGAGAAAAGGGAGATTAGTAAAGTATAAAACATAGCACAAAGAATTGGGCTGATTTATGGTAATAATCCGAATATACAATGCTCACATTTAGATTTGAACGTTGTGTAAAAAGGTTGAATAAACAATGACATCGGTCTGCAGGTGTTACTTACTTTCTTTAGATCAGATACTCACTTATTACACAATTACTTTACTGTCTATCGTATTTCCTAATTAGATGATATCAAATGATGACTATAGCAGGTAGGTTATATAATGCACAATCATCAACACCTGGCTTTTTTATGACATCAGCTAATTAGGTAACATCAAATAGCAATTGTATTCCTAACCATCCCTTTTTTCTCCGATTGGTAAATTATAACCTATTAACCTGAAATTAGGAATACCGTTTTAGCTCTATCTGATAATTATTTTGGATAAGGTTCATTTAATAAATCTTCATTCTGTTTGGCCATGTATCGGCTATTGTTGTGGAAAATATCACCTCTATGTACAAGAGTGAAAACATTAAGATTTTCAGTGAAATGCCCTATTAAAATAATGTTTTAAACAAGACATCAGTGATCATCCAATACATGTCTTTCATTGAGAATTGTAACTTGTCCATCACTAAATGATTTTTTATCCTGTTACAAAATGAAGTCAAAGGCAATTCTAAAAAAATGGTTTAAATTTTAAAAATAAAATAGTATTGTATAATTACATCCTTTCTGCTGTGCTACTAAAGTAATATTCAATAACAACCAACAACTGTGCACGAAGATAAAACAGTTCACACGGGAGCAATTGTTTACATATACATCCGGGTTCTAACGTGCAGTCTTATGACAACATTGCGCAATGCGAGACCATCTAGGCCTGCATGCTGCAGCATTATGCGCACAACTTCGTTTTTAATCAGGGTCTTACGTTTTCATCAATACAAATTGCCAGTTGAATAAATAAACTACCGATTTATTGAAGGTTTGAGATGTTTGGATGTTGTTTAGGGTGTTTAATCGACGGTTAAACATCGAGCTGTACTGTTAGCTTGTGTTGTTTTACATAACGAGGGCACACAAGGGGGTATCACATCGCCTACTAACACGTCACGAGGCAGTCACGCTTCAGTGCGTTTTATTCTGTTCGCCGGCCTAATTAGGCGGTGTTCTTTATACAGTCGTTTCTAGGTCGATTTCAGAAATTTAAAGTTGAGTCCATGTGAAATTGTTATCACTATTTCATGAATCCCGAAAGTTGCCATATAGCATTTCAGTCCCTCTTTAAGCTTAAGCAAGAATGTAAGGGTGCATGGTTAATAGTTATGTTTTTCATTAAACAAACAATATCTTACTGACATTTTGCATCAAATTATGACAACGATGCAGTGTGTCATGAGATTCAACGTGAAACGCACATTTGAGCTCACAATTGACATCTTTCCAGAGAAAAGATACATACTGCGGTTCTATTTTCCTTAAATATTTCATTGTTTCCATTACCGTGTAGGAATGTGACCTCAAGGGACGCTTTATGGACAATTAAATCATTATCGTGCATTATTGTAAAGTAAAAAATATGGGGATTTATGGTGACTAAAGTGTCCGTGACTACCACGAAATGAGACTAAGATCCTTTCTCACATCAGACATCATCAATATCTTCAGAAAAAACTATTGGGGGCTATCATTTTAAAATTCCATCATTGTATTGCTACCCTGAAGGTGAATACCAAATTTGGTTCTCCTATCTAAATAGTTTCTGAGAAAAGCTGGTCCCTTTAACTCGAACAGAAGAACGGACTATGGATGAGTTTAAAAGGGGCTTACAAGGTTGCCTTGTCATTTTTATATTTATAACGAACTTATTATCGACATTTAAAGGGCAGTAGCACGTTAATTTGGTATTCCTTTTTTTTTACAAAAAATGAATAAAATGCGTTCACACAAAAATGGCCGCAAATGGACTTTATACGATTTTTTATGATTTGTTCTCTGACTGTTAATGATTTGTTTGTGTTATGAGATTTTTGACATAATCAAAATAAACATTAAGCATTACCGTGCAATTATCAACGAAACATTTGATATATATATATACAATTTAAAAAAAACCCGGGTTACTGTCCCTTTAAGTCTAATGTTTTTTTATTAGAAATATAAATGTAAGACTTTGAAAATTTCAAGCAACGTCCATTCTCTCCCCACAGAGGCAGCTCAGTCATACCCGAGTAAGCCTCTGTTCCATTACGGCTAATGCATGGTATAGAAAGGTAGAAATCAGATTGAAGGCAATCGAAGTTAGTTGTACAATCAGCGACGCCGTTTCAAAAGTGGTCATTCGCAAAGCCTCGGCTATTTCCGTGTGGTTCGGCAAAGCTATCGTTGAAATTTATCATAATACAAATACTAATTTACACAATCATAAAACAGTATTTTTCTAATGAAAAACCCTATCCATATCTGATTTTCAAATATTTCCCTCTCACACTGTTAATGAAAAATAAACATAAAGGCATGATACTTTCCATGTCACTATACGACAGTTAAGAATTCCCCAAGTCGTGGATATCCAAAAGGTGTTTTCATTGGCTGCAAATAAGAGAGATATCACAAGTTACAACTTTTTGCCGGATCCCCAGGATCTTGGCGTTATAGAACAGAGGCTAACTCGGGTATGACTGATCGAGCTGCCTCTGTGGGGAGAGAACGAGCAACGTCATGCTGAGATTATTTATTTTCTTCAAGAAAAGCAAAACCGATGTGCATAAAAATGTTACTAAATACTATTCAGTGAAAATTGAAATAAAGCATATGATTTCACTTGTTTCATGAATGAACGTCTTTAAGGAAACTTTAGGCAGTGTCCTTCCTGAAGAGGTATCTTGACATTGCTTCTTTTAGGGAAGCAGGGCACCACAATCGCAAGCTTATGGCTGTCCTGGCCTGTTGATGGTTTTCTTATGGATGGTTTTTTTTCTGAACTCGACATAGATCACATTAAAATATTTCCTGTGAAAGCAGCAAACTTATCAGATTCAACATTGCGGCCAATGGAACAGTCGCTTTTAAAAGTTATATATTATATGTTGAAAGATGAACAATAATTACGTTAGCGTGAGCAAAAAGATTTCGTAGCTTTGTGTTCTAAACTGAACAAAATAATGACTTTTTCACAATTCATAAATCATTCTAGTGAAAGGTAATAAGCATGCAATTTCGTAAATTATGACTCACTTTTGGCCAAGGATTGTATAATCTTTACACTTTCATCAGACATGCACAAATCGATTCTAGCTTATTGATGAAAGTAATGATAGCGGTTAAACATTATATTTGTCAATACTGCACTTTATGTAAGCAACAATAAACACAAATTGCTAAATATCATTCATATTGACGGTTGTGGAAGGCGTTCACTAGCTGCAACACCAAGTGACTGTAATTCGTTTACCACCCCCGGCTGTAATTTGTTCACTCTGATTTGACACCATGTCTAGTTCAAGGGTTCTAATGTTGTTATTTGACAATAATATGTCTTTATATTTGACATATTTGTCGATTAATGGATGGTAAACAATATGGTACGAAGATATTGGATTATTTTTATGTATGTTTTGAAAATAAGATAGTATCGCACACATGTAAGTTTCAGATGCGAAATTCGCCTCCTATATTGTGATGTAGCAGCCGCCCGAGGGCACATAATGACATAAACTTTCGTCTATATTTTCACCAGTGCCTACCATTTTACAGCCCGTAATATTTTTTCTCAAAAGTACTTGAAAACTGAATTATTGAGCAAACTCCTACACCGAATGCACATCTAAACAAACTTATCTCTCGCAGAGTAACTCGTTCACTTCCGTTGTGTAACAAATTCCAGGCGTACACGTTCCTACGGTGTGAATAAGCAAGAAATGATGAAAGAAGTCAGGAGTGTACATAGCAGATAATTAGGGAGAAGCCAGGGATGTACAATGCATGGATATACAGTTAATTACCGTATTTCCTCTAATAAGCGCCGGGTTTCCAATAAGCGCCGGGTCTCATAGCTTGTTGAGAAAATAAGCGCCGGGTCTCTTATAAGCGCCGGGTCTCTAATAAGCGCCGGGTCCAAACCATCGAATTAATGTCCCTCAGTAAATATTTTAAAGATATTCATTGTAAAATACTGTCTAACACAAACTTCAATTTTCTATGAAAGAAATAAGCGCCGGGCCTCTTATAAGCGCCGGGGGGTAAAGGGGTGCTGAAAAAATAAAAAGCCCGGGCGGTTATTGGAGGAAATACGGTAGTTTGTTGGATAAGCTGATCATAGGCTGATGGGATGTGATAGCGTTGATCCCTATTCAGAGAGGGCTTTTGCCGTTTAATCCACAGGCCTTCAGTGTATTTCCTTCATAATAAGTGGTTTTAGTTCCACTTAAAACGTCAGACTTCAATATTCCAATGTCACAAATCTGACATATGTATTCTCTTTGATCCCTATTGTAGATGTAGATGTGCCTTTTGTATGTTTTTCAAAGAAATTTGTTTCACCCATGTGAAAATATAACAGCCCGCCCATCACCCCCTGTAATAAATGACAAGTCCACAACTAGGATTCATTCTAACATTGCAGCAGCAAACCTGTCACATCTGAACGGCTAGTTACGTCGGTCGTGTTTTCACGGACAAAGACGAAATGCGGTCTTGAAAGTCAAGTTCATAAAACTACAATGATAAAACAAATTATTTACTGAAACAATATGCAATTGTCTATATCATTGAATTAATTGACTTACCATACAAATTGGTGAACAAAATATTTTCATTTCTTGAGTGCGGTCCTACTCTAAACTTCATCACATGGACTTCCGGGTTCGTCGTGTTTGGTTTTGAGTAGATATAATATTTCCGTGTATATTTGCGTCACATTTTAAAATGTCGACACTGAACTTGTGTTTAGTACGTTTAGTGCTCTATTTACTGCTTGCAGTGTCACTCTTTGCATTCGTTAGTGCAAACGACTGCACATTTGTCAATGATAATGGACAAGCAAACCAAAAAGCTTTACAAAAATTAAACCCACTTATTGGTAAAAGGTAAGTAAACAATAGAATCTTTAAAAAAATCAAAATAACTCATTTGTAAAAGGGGCAAAGTCCAATTTACCAGGCGCACATAGATCCTGTCCGTTTATTTCTGTCTTTTTCAGCTCTTCGATTCTCGTTTAGTAAATACTCTTTAGCCCTAATTAAGGCATTTGTTGACTATGTTCTCAAGATCTAACTCTGTCTGGGGAGTACTGTGCTCTACCGGGCGCTAGTGATTTTAACTACAATATGTAGCAGGAAACAAAATCCAATATTTTCATGTCCTTGCTGGACTCGAACCCAGGACCTCGGGGTTGAGAATCCTACACTCTACCTGTTCGGCCAAAGAGATTTCCCTCCAGCCAAAGCCAGTAGGAATGCTTTAGACCTCACCCTGTCACATTCCCTTCCTCCACGAAGTGACTCGTCCTCGAGTCAAACATTCAGGATATATATATGCCTATGAAGGATTTACATACCAATAAAGATTTACAAACCTATGAAGGACTTAAAGGTGTTGTGACTTTAAGGAATAGTCCAGCCTCACATTGGGCGCCAAATGTAGCAGGAACCAAAATCCAATATTTTCATGTCCACGCTGGATTCGAACCCAGGACCTCCGGGTTGAGAGTCCTACACTCTACCTGTTCGGCCAAAGAGATATGCTTCCAGCCGAACCCAGTAGGAATGCTTTAGACCTTGACCTGTCTCAAATACATAACCAAACCTTATGCTAGACAAACTAACCCTTAAAGATTGTATTCAAGGGTAAAAATTTGGTAAAATGTTTGAAAGGATCTTAATGTTTTTACAACATACTTAACATACCTACCACTACAAACAATATACATTGCATGAAATGGGAACAAAACATAAAAAATAAAATCCCAATTAATAACTGGCCCAAACACAACATGGTCCCTTTCAGATGCGCAAAGGACATTAGTTTGCAATGGTTTCGATGTAAGATACAGCGCTTATTTCTTTAAAAGAAAATTCAACATTGTTTTTATGTTTTAAGTGTCATATATGATGAAAAAGCATCATATCTATTGAAAATATGTTTAATGTTTACTACGAGAACATTTACTTTACTGTTAAAACTGTGTTTATAAATGGCTCGGTGCTTATTGAAGATCTTGCGCTTATTGAAGGAAATTTGGTATTTATTTTCATTAATATCCTGTTGTAAAAATGAAGTAACTGAAAAAGAATTCTTTATTTTTTCCAGATATCCTGTAAAAGATCCTTTGAACATAAAGTACTCATATTCAGTTGGCATATGCACAACAGCTTTGCTGAAACAAGAAGGGGAAGAAAAAGCTGGGGCTGTTCAATTAACAGCGAATGCAGATAAGAAAACAGCCAAACCTACCCAGTTGGGAAGCCTTGACAAGGCTAAGATTGTTGCAGGAAGTAAGAATAAGAATACCGTATCCTCGCGGGTATAAGAACGGGCAAACAAATATCTTGAAAAAAGGGGGGTGGGCTTTAAACTGTGAGAGATCCTAACTAAGAAGAAAATTGATGCAAGTTGCATTGAAAGTTGACATTGATAAATTTGACTGTTGTTCAGGTCTTCTTATCAAATGACACTTTTTTCCAGACGTTTATTATGAAAAAGAATGATAAAAGAAATTGCAAGGGCTCACTTACATTGTTTGTTGTTTGTTTTAATCAGATAACATATTATTCTCATTAAAAAAACAAAGCATTTTTGAGCATTTGTTTCTGATAATTTAAGTTAACTCGATTATCTGACAGACAGTCACCTTGTTTGTCAGATTCCAAGAATTGGGATGGGTGGGCTTTAACCCGAATATGACCCCTGAAAAAGAAGGGTGGTCTTTTTTCGATTATGGTCTTAAACCAGCGAGGATACTATATTATGACAAAAACTAGTTATGATTTATTGAAGATGAGACAAAATAATGAAAACACTCGAAAATGGTTTTCAGCATCTTTTCTTAATTTTGATTCTCTTTTGTACTGGAAGAGAAAAAGTAAGATAGATCAACCACTTCTTTATTGCATTTTATGTGACATTGCAAATAATAAATTGACTTTTCATCACTGTTTTAGTCCTTTGTCACAGCAGCTTCTAAAATGCCCAGTAAAAACCTTTGTACTGTTCAAGGTTAAACCATAATAGCCAGTCTTAAAAAGGGCAGTAGCACGTTTTTTGTAAGAAAAAGGAATCACATGGCTGAACTTAACATTATATATTTGATTTACCAATATTACTGCTTCATTTGGTTTAGATCCATTGTCTGTCAATTTTAACCTTTTATTTTGATTTTCCTGACATCACCTTATATTCCCCCTAAAAACGGGCTACAACCCCTTTAAACTGTCAGTGACTAATTTGACAATGAGCTCTTAGTAACTGGACCAATTAGATTAGTCAACCCTAGATGATATTTTAATCAGTCAAATTACATTAGACATTGTTACTATAATTGTTATGATTGTTCCTTAAAGCTGATTGGATATTCCTGGAGTACGGCGAGGGAAGCAAATATGGGCACCATTGCGGAAATGAGGAGAGACGAGCGCTTGTCATGATCACCTGTGATGAATCAATCTCTGATGTAAGTAAACAATCATTGATTGCCATAAACTTATAAGTATCAGATGTCACGGGGGATTGAGGGGATAAAACACCCTTTTTGCATTTATAAAACAATCACCTGTAAGGGGAGACCTCTTGCCCCTTCTACAGAAAACTTGTAACCACCAACAAGCTATAGTTATATCCTCACAAATCCTTAGTGCTAAATATGTCCTCACCACATTTAGTCCAAGAGATAAGGTCCGTTTATTTACCCCGAAAGGTCCAAAAGTTTTGATCATTGATTCTTATGTAAAAATGTCTGAATTTTCAGAATATTTAAGTCTTACGAGTCAAAACCTGACCAATTTTTCGCTAGGGGGCGCTGCATTCATGACTCAGCAATTTTTACATAAGAATCAGTGATCAAACCTTTTGGACCTCTGAGGTAAATAAATTAGGTCTTATCTCTTTGACTAATTGTAACAAGATGGGCTTTATCAAAAGTGGATGGTATAACAAATTTATCTTACCGAATGTTTGAACAAAACTCATGAAATACGAAAATATAGCGCTTTGACGATAGTTTATATATAGGTTGATCAAAAGTAACGTTGATGTTTTGGAAATAACATACCTTGTACATTTCAAGAAGCTCAGTCCGCATGCTCTTTAGCTCATCTGGCCTGATCATCTGGGCTTATGGCATGGCATGGGGTCTGGCGTCCGTCTGTCTCTCTGTAAACTTTGTGCATTTTCATCTTCTTCGCCAGAAGGCCTAGAAAGCTGAAACTTTATGTATAGACTCCTGGACTAGTGAGGATTATGAATTGTAGCTTTGGTGGCCCTGTGGCCCCTAATAAGGGCCACAGGGGCACGGCCCTTAAAACCTATTTTGGACCTAATTAACCTTATCTAATTTCATCTTTTTCCCCAAGAAGCATCAGGCCTAGAAAGCTGAAACTTTGTGTGCAGACTCCTAAGTTAGATAAGGAGCATTCCAAATTGTACATTCGGTTACCCTGTTGTCCCAGTTAAGGGGAAACCACATTTGCCACACCCTAAGCGAAATTGATATGCAGCCTGATGAGCTACTTAGCCATTGGCTCTATTTAGCAGCCCCGTCTAAGGACGGGGCTGCTATCAGTGTTTATGAAGTTTCCGCCGCCGCCGGCGCGTCCGCTGCCGCGTCCGCCGCGCTCATACTCATGGCTATAACTTTTTTCTACTAAGCTTTCCAGAACTTGTATTCATAACTTACTGCTTATACCTCGGGGGAACGATTTTGACATGTTCACTTTCAAGGTCAAAGGTCAAAGGTCAAGGTCATGAGCTATAAAATCACTAAAAAATTCCTTGTAAACGCGATAACTTGAAAAGTTTTTGTGCTATGAAGCTCTTACTTGGTATGTATCATCCTTGGAAGAGTAAAAAATTTTGAAAAGGTTTTCGCTACAATCTGTCCAAGGTCAAGGTCACAGCAAGGTCACGACTTTAGCATGGTTTTGCGAAAATGCTTTATTTCAACAATGAACACTTTTAATCAATAGATGATTGTTATACTCAATGACAAGTGTTCATTGATTGTGTAACCTTGAAGGTCAAAGGTCAAGGTCATGAGATTTGTGTTATTGCAATGTGCAACTAATTTGGATGTAACTCAATCCCATTAAGCTTTTCAGAACTCATGAACATGTATAAGTGTTTACATCTTTGGGGAATTACAATGACATGTCCAATTTCAAGGTCAAAGGTCAAGGTCACAGCAAGGTCAACAAATATTGAGAACATGGATTATTTTAACTTTTAACACTTTAATTCGTTACATTAATGTTAAATTCAATGAAATGTATTCATTGATTGCGTGACCTTGAGTGTCAAAAGTCAAGGTAATAAGAAAATGCCCAATATGCTGAGGCTTATAGAAGGCGGAACAGGGCAAGGCGAAACCCCAAGTTTCGGGGCTGCTCTGCTTTTGCGGTGTCCCGCAACCGCTAATCTAGTTTTATTAAATGTGTTTGATAATCAATATTTCTTAAATGTCATCTAAAGTAAATCACATATGCTTGTAATTGGACTTATATCAGTATATACTGGCATAAAGTTGATGTTGATGATGTTGATAAACTGTATTCTTCTCCAGCAAAATGCGGAGATGGTTCTGATCGAAGAGAACCGAAACCTGTCGGCGGGCTGCTACTACCTGTTTGAGCTGAGTCACAAGGCTATCTGCCCTGCTACAGCCTCTACCAATCTCAGTCTGGGTTCCATCTTCATCATCGTGTGAGTGTTGACTCGAGGGATGAGCGGTATATAGAGGATACTAAACGACCTTCCATTTAATACTATTTTTATTAAACGAGTTAATGATTTTGTATAAAACAAGTGAAAGCGAGTTTGATACCAAATCATTCACGAGTTTAATAAAAATAGTATTAAATGGAAGGAAGTTTAATATTCTGTTTATTACTTGCCCTAAAAATCACCCAAACTTGCGGAAAATGTGCTGAAACTAACAGTTCCGCGACTTGGCACCCATTGTGACAAAGCGCTTACATTTTGACGTCACAAAAGCTCACTTCTGTGACGTCATACTTGCATTGTGATATAACACTAGTTTAATATTGCCGTATAAATATTACACTGCGGTATCTTACACGGGTCTGAAATAATATTGATTTATCAGCATATTGCAATATAGGAACAACATGATGCATGAAATTTTTTAAGATATTTTTATAATTTTCTTTTACTGAATGACTCAATGTTTTGCGACATAAATGGTAGTCAATAAATTCATTTATATAACCCAATGTATGAAAAACAAGCTTTTAAGAAGCAGTGAATATATTTTAATTGATTCAGTGCTGGATTCAGGAATTTTCAAATTTAGGGTTGATAGCATTGAAAACTGACATTTTGGAATCGATCTATGTCTACCTTTTTGTCCCCTTTTCTTCCAGCCTCATCAGTGTGATTGCAGTGTACATGTTCTTCGGCTTCCTCTACCAGCGCTTTGTGCTGGGAGCAAAGGGCATGGAACAGATACCTAACTACGGCTTCTGGCAAGATTTTGGCAACTTACAGGCTGTGAGTGCAATGATGTTTTTTGCCTCTCCGAGGAAAACATTTAAAAAAATATTGTCTCTAGTGGGGGTTTCAAACTTAATCCATCCGAGACATCATCATCCTGTCTCAGGGTATGAACGTTACGCTAACTCCACTACCCTGTACCCTGGACTCAGAAGCTAGATTTGGGGCCTGACTTGGGATGTAGCTAATCAAATCATTATCTCAGTGAAATTTAATTGAGAAGGTGGCAAGAAAGTTTAATAAGTATTTAAGTACAAATGCTTATGTCAGATGTTGGGGAGAGGAAACCCCTACTGGATTGAGTTCATATCAAGGCAAGACGTGAAAACTTTTAAATTTGTAACAATGTCAATTTTATCAAACTGTGGTTTGAACAACTGTGGCAGAAACAAGATATTGTCTTGATATTAGAAATACTAATCAGATTTGCAGTTTTCTTATCATCCATATTGCCTCTCCGTCAACATTTATTTTTAATAATAATGAGTGTGTGTCACTTTTAGCACATCCTTTTTGGTGTCCTGTCACGAAATTGATACTCTTTTAGTTATTCATTGTTTATGTCCACAGGATGGATGCAACTTCGCATGTCGCTCTGGCAACCAACGAGGCCCAAGATCGTACAAAGGTGTTGGTGACGACCAGCTGGATGATGTCACAGAAACAGACGACCATTTGCTCCCCATGTAGATTTCGATTTGATTTTTAAAGTATTCATTACTTTTCTGTCTTATTTTACTTAATGGATTCTTAGTGCTCAGAGAATTGCTTATAAATTTACTTCATCTCCTTCATCTTTCTTAGTGAAATATAAGTTATGTTTGAATAAGGTTAAAGGTTTTTCTTACATTTCAAAATAAAAATTGATCTCAATTAGTTGAGGTGCTTTAAAATTCTTATTTGTTCATGTTATGAATGATCAGTTTGTTATTTACTTCAAGAGAAAAGATTGTGTTGACAAATGTAATGAATTTGTTGCATTTATGTTTTTTGGGGGACATTAAGGTGTGTAGATACTCAGAAATACATATTGATCATTATTACTCTCCATAGAAGAAGTTATGTTGAAGAATTTTCTAATTGTTAAGACCTTTAATCAAATGTTCTTTCACAAAATTAATTATGTTTGTCATGTACTCGAGCATAGAATTGACACTAGATTGTATATATAATATATATATAACTTACAAATCATCCATCATGTTCATACATTTCCTACATTCCAGGATATCAAAATACCTGTATTATTGATGGTGTCCAGATTTGATATCATAGAATAACATTATTACGTTTGTAGTTTGCCCTTTATGTTTAAAATCGACCGTGTTTTGAGGAACAACTATTATGACTAGGTTTTGTCAGCGCTAACAGATCATGAGGATAACTTTGCTGCTGCTCCGGTGTGGAGGGGAAACACCCTGTTTGAACAAGTTTGTATACCTGTTGTGTCATTAAACTTGTTTCCTCTGAACAAGGTCGATTTTAATCACACTGAGGTTTGTCTGACCAATTATGTTTGTTTATTAATCATAATCTTATCCAGCCACTGTTTAAAGGGACAGTAGCATGTTTTGAGGGGGAATATAAGGTTATGTCAGGAAAATGAAAAAAAATGGTTCAAGTTGAAAGACAATGCATTCTAACTAAATGAAGCAGTAATAAATCAGATACATGATGTAAAGTTCAGCCATGCAATTCCTTTTGCTTAAACAAAATGGATTAAAGGTGTTCACACCAAAATGGACTTTATCTGAATCTTTATATGTTCTCCGATTATAGGTGATTGGTTTGTGTAATGAGCTTTTTGACACTATAAAAATAATACGTTAAGTATTTAGGTACAATTATCAGTGAAAAATTAAAGATATAAAATGTTAGATAACGTGCTACAGCCCCTTTTAGATGAAGATTTCTACATCACCAGCTGTGACAGGTGTGAGGCCCTATGAATGCTCTGTAGCTCAATAAAGCACAGGATTCAGTGAATTCTGGACCTCCTGTGGATGTTTGGCTTAGGTTAGATTCTACAAATCTGATTGACTTACTTTCAACTAATTTACTATGTGTCCAATTTCATGTTGTTCAGAAAAAATGGCCTACATATCATACACATAGTCATCTTTGTTTTGGGCACAAAGAATGAACATTTTACAAAAATATCTCTTCTGGATATTTATGATAGGCAGAATATGACATTTTTAAGAGTATATAAAATTTCGAGAGGATCATTAACTTCAAGTTTTACATTTTATTTTGAGATTCTATTTGAATACACACATTGATAGAAGAGAATAGAATAGAATAAAATAGAATGGAATAGAATAAGCAAAGATTTTTTAAAAAGTCCTAGTGCTAAACCAGTCTGGAATATCTGTAACTAGAAATGTGTACTAGCTAAGTTCGGAAGTAAGAAATGACAATGAGGTACTGGCCTTTGATAAGTAATTGTCCAGGAGATGCCTTATGTATATATGTATATGGATAATGCGTTATGTTGCTTATGAAATTATACAACAAATTATTGAAAATTGATATATTCTACAATTATCAAACTAGGCTGCTCTGTTTTAGTTCCCAGATTAGTTAGTTCAAGAATTGTTGTTTTAGCAAAGATGATGGCCAAGTTTAGAAAGATATTTGCTCAAAGTTGCACGAAACATCAAAAACCTTTCTCTAAGAATATCTCTTTCTTATGGTATAACTACCGGTATATAGGCTAGACTTGGTTGCAAAAAAACAACAGATTTAAGATTTCACCGATTCAGGTCAATCTGTAGATAAAAGTTAATCTCATAATCAATATTATCTGTGTGTATATGTTGAAAATTTGAGCAAATTAAAAACCATATTTATTTGCCTGTTTACAATAGCTAGAATGTTAAAATGAAGACACAATGTATCTGTTTGTATGAAATTATTATTATGTACATATTCAGATGCTAATTGATTTTGTTTGTAAATCCATATTTATTTGTTTTCATGCACAAATAATACTGAAATGATTTTTTTGATCAAACTGGAATTTATGTGTTAACTCTGAAATTTGCAGTTCAGTGTAAGATTTAAGATGAATCCTGACAAAAAATATTTCAAATAAAAATAATTTTCTGGTTTTCCAGTTTTGTACGGGGTAATTCATTTGCATTTAAATTTCCTAAAGTGATTGGTTAAAATTGTATTTGATAGTTTTATAATCTTGATCCTTTGGTGTTTTAAGAATGAGTATTATTGTATTGAATGCCTTACTGTTTTGCATAATGAACAAAAGTTGTTTGTTAATTATTTGGTGATAACTTGGGAGAGTTTGTGTTTTATTTATCAGGACATGTTTGTTGTTGCTTGGGTGCAAAAGAAATGTTAAGGCCGGCATTCCATGTGTCCGTAGTGCGCAACGCGTATTCAACACTAAAATAGTAGAAGTTAATTCCATGTACGTGTAATGCGTGATGTGCGATGCGTGTTCTCTGGAACGCTTGCAAGAGAGTCCGAATATGCATCACGCATCACGCATCACGCACCAATACGTACACATGGAATGCCAGCTTTAGTCAAATTGATTGTCAAAATATTTCAATATCTTTAAATAATTTTTACTATCGGGTGATATAGGTATCAGCAAAGGTGAAAAGAGTTTTGTAATAATTATTTTTCTTATAATTAAAAATACTGTATTTCAGTGGTAATGATAGCCACTTTTCTTCAGTGTCCGCAAAGGTGAAAAGAGTTTTGTAATAATTATTTTTCTTATAATTAGTGGTTCAAATAATATTATTTACGTCTTTGAGTGGTTATGATTGCCACTTTTCTTCAGTGTGTGAGTTTTCAATAGTATTTGTGTAAGGTTATAGGGTGTATATTCATACATCCTCAGTGTCCCAGGGTTCAATCTTCTCATCCTTTACATTATGGCTGCATTTGTATTAGGTGTAAAATTATACCAAGTTTTATACAAATACCTCTTTAAGTTCTGATGTTGTATATAAAATATTGGCAGTGTTGTTCCTGGATGGTCAGTTAAGGGGCTCATTATTGCCTTTTCTGAGTGGTAAAAGTATCCTACTTCTCCAAATTCTAAGGGACACTAAGCAAAAAGGGTAGGCAAAAGTCCCAAGGACCCCTTCTAGGAACAACACTGATATTGGCTTTATTATCTTTTCTTAAAAACATCAGAATTCACAACGTATGGATCATGTACATTGATAAATTATTATTTGATGAACAGAATTGTGTTCACAACATTTGATCCAATTCACTACAAAGCATATGTCAACTTAATATATTGAGTTGTGAATGAAACAAAACCTATATAGGTGTAGAGAAATAAACCCTGGGAAACTGAGAAGATAAAATTCTTGTCAATATAAATTATATAATTTTCTTGTGTTTGCTACATTAATCTAAAAATTTGTATTTTACCAAATGATGAAACCAAGAAAATCGAACACAATTTTTAAATATAATTTATGGCATGTTTTGGAAATCTGAAATAAAAGCAATTGGAAGTGTACTTAAATGTTTGCTTGCTTGATGTTGAAATTGATCATTTTTTAATGGAAGAGACAAAATTTGCATTGTAAGAGTTTCGTGTTTGATCAATACTGAAAAAGGATAAGGAACTGTCCAAAATACATGGAGCCTGTTTTATTTGTGGGATGAATAAACGTTATCCTTTGTAACTGGACTTGTTTTTTATGCCTCATCTTAATTATTATCTTGCAGCAGCAGCTGCTAATTATGGACAAGTAAATTGTATTGAGCTTTGAAATGAAATATGATTATCTGTTTTCCCAATATCATATTGATTTGTTGTCTAAAGAAGGAAATCTGTCCCCAAAGTCCTGATAGCTCTCCTAATAATAATTGCAACCAAACTAGATCCAGTATGTTTTTGTAGCCTTAAAAATGCTCTTCTTGTGACAGGGGAAAAATGTATTATCTGTGGGGAGTGAATAACTTCCAAGATGCTTGTATAAAGAAAACCTGACGTATCCCTTAGTCTGTCGAGTGTTGGTATTTCATTTATCTGAATGCCATTTTCATGAGAAGAAAAAAGCAAACCACTTGAAGAATGTTTCTATAAAAACAAGCAGTAATACAAGTTATGCTTGTCCCAACATCAAAATCCCATTGCATTTAGTTCAAGCATTATTCAGAGAATGCAGGATTATACTTCTGTAATCAGTGAGAGGTGCAGTGAGTTTGGGTTTAATGCTCCTTTCAACAGTTTTCACTCATACCATGCTTGCAAGTATAATTGCCTGCAACACTATTGTGGCTATGTCGATCAAACCTGCGAACCATAGGTGGTACTGGACTGAAATTCAGTGCAGCACACTTTTAATACCTTACTACGTGCAGAACAGTTATCTACTGGAGGGACTTGAAACCCAGACCTCGATGGAAAGTCAAATGTGAAAAGTGTGGACTATCCTGCTCAAGTTCTGTAAGAGAACAAATCCAAAGGCATCTTTCTGAATAAACATCCCGAAAGACTGACAGGTCATTTACAAGATAGAGAGGGTGTAAGGGTGATGTGGCGTTTATGGCCGCTTTCAAGAGTATTTCACTTTTATCGTGGCTGCTAGTATTATTGCAGGGAGAAAGCCTGCAACACCATTGTGGCTATGCATTATGGTGAAACCTGCGAGCATCGGCTGGAACTAGTGAACCATGGGTGGTACTGGGCTGAAATTCAGTGTAGCATTGCACCCAAACCTGACTGTGTGTAGAACAGTTCTCTACTGCAGATGAAGTTGCCTAGCCCCTGGCGGGATTCGAACCACGGACCTCTTGATCCTCAGCCGAACGTGCTAACCACTGCGCTATCCCGCCAATAAGCTAGAGAACATTTCCATTCAAAGATTATAATGTATCACATATCAGGTTTTCATTTGTTACACCTTGAAATAAAAGAAAAAGATGCAGAACTTTGTTTATGGTTTTTAATATAATGTACATTCAAACATGCTACTTTGAATATCAAGCAGCACTTCTACATCTTGCACACACATGAATAGTTAACATTCTTCAACAGAATGAAAACAAAGAAATTTCCTATATGAAACCAATGTTGTCCGTCACAATTTTGCAGTAAGCCAGAATTTTTTGTCTTGTTCGCAATTTCCGAAACTGGCATCTTGTTGAAACGTGTTGTAAGTCTCAGAAAGTCTATACTTTGCCTGTTCCTGTGGTGAAGTCGTCGAGTTCCTTGCCCTCCTTAGCGGCGTCGATCCTAGATTTATCCATGGGTATATAGTACCACCCCTTATAGTCGCCCCTGGCACTCATTAGTTCCTTCACCCTCTGGTCAAGCAATCTGTCAAATAGATAGTTGTCATCTTCAATTATAACTTGCATCTTTTTGATTACTTACATTAACTATGAATGCTTCAGATATTCTGGTGACCAAACTATCATTTTGAATATTTACATTAACTTGGAATGCTTCAAGTTTTCTTAAATAGATCATTGTACTTTCAAATGAAATTTGGATATATCATCATACAACCTATTATTTACATAAACTTCAAATGAGGTTAAGTGACAAATCAGAAAATCTGTAAAACAGATTGTTGTATAGTCAAATGAAACTTATATATATATATTATATATCTTATTATTTACATCAACTTCAAGTAAAGTCATGAGCTGCTCTAAGTAACAGATCAAGAATTTAATAATCTGTAAAATAGATTGTTATATTGTCAAATGAAACTGAATGTATCATCATATAACTTCTTATTTACAAAAACGTCAAATGAGGTTATGAGCTAATCTAAGTGACAGATCGAAATAATCTGTAAAACACATTGTTGTATCGTCAAATGAAAATTGTACATAATTATCATACATTAACTTTGATTGGGTCAATAGGAAGTGGCTAATAACTACCACTCATGTAGTAATATTTTTAGACAACTGATCTTTACTTTGTGATCAATCCTTTTTCTGTGAAATGGTATCTTAACTGTCTTTTGTTTTGAGGAAAATATTCCATTCTTGCAGATACCATTAATATGCCCTGTAACACAGTTCGTTAATTGAAAACCAAGTGCTTCGGGAAAAGTGACTGATCTGAGAAAAAATTGTTTGGAATCAATTAATTCAGCAGCCACTGGTGATATTCTTACTTGAATTTCCTCCTCTCATTATTTTCGTGTAGGACGTGGAGGGTCCTCTCGTATGTTTTTTCAGGTGCTTCGTAGACGTTGCGTGCAAGGAATCTCACAATGGGGCTCTGAAACATCAATCATACCGGTAATTGTTATTGACAAAATTTTCAATTTCCTTATGAAAATAAGAATTGATATGATGACAATAGTCATAATCACCACTAAAATCTCATTTAACTCTAGTTACAATGAAGTGTTGTTCCCAGGTGATCAGCTGAGGGGGTCATATTGTCAAGTTTTTAACAGATTGGTTCCTTTTCAATGGTAAAGGTATCCTAATCTAATAATTTTATGGGACACCAGGTCAAAGGGTGGGAAAAATTCAACAGGACCCCCTTCTAGGAAGAACACTGCCATGAAATAATCACCACTATTTGCTCAGGAAAATAAATTAAATTACCTTGTAATACTCCCAATGTTTTGGTTCATAATCTTCTGGGATGTCAGACAATTCAGCTTGACCTAAAAAAAAAAGGGATATCTGCAAATGTGATTGAAACACACAACCTACTTCTTACATTCACTTTCTCTTGTCCGGAATAGAACAACCAACCCTTACAATTAAAATTATAACTTGATTTTCAACATGTATTAAGTTTGCAGACATAAGGTATATGTAGTTTGAAGCAGATATTTTCTCCAAATGAAATTTTTTTCCATGATGATATTTACATCTTCTAAAATTTGGTTTGATTTACTATCGAAGAATACCTACCAATATAAACATTGGAATAGAAGATGAGAAGTCCGATAGGCACGAGACCAAGAACAAGGTAGAAATGCTGAAAAACAAATAACAATAGAACACATTGAGCCAACTGTTTCTTATAGGATCAAAGTTGTATTTGAAATATTAATCATTAATGCATTGATTTAAAAATTTAAAAGAATATTTTGCTTGTATTTTCAAACAATATTTCTCAAGGAGTCAAATACATGATAAGCATATATTTTCAAGAGTCATTTGTGTATAATTTTTATCAACCTACAGATACAAGGTATTTTGATAAATCTTACTAAACTTAAACCAATGTTAAATTATCGTATAAAAATAGATATTAGATAATTGTTTAATGATTCATGACTGGTTTACTTATTTTATTCAAGCATACTCTAGCACCCACCATGTCATCCTTCCAACGTTCCCACTCGAAGCGAGATGGGATCATGTCAATGGTCTTCTTGTGATCTCCCATGTGTCTTGCAACCACTGAAACAAGGAAATACATGATTATTGATTAAGATAACAGTTTTTTAATTTTAGAGTGAGTATTCTTGAAAATTACAGTCAATAACTTCATTGAGACCAATAAAAAAGATTCCTTTTTTTTAATTTTTTTTTTTATTTTCCATATTTTTAATACAGGCAAATACATGAGTTGAAATGCTTATAACAAATCACATGTATACAAATATGTAATCCACAATTAGCTAGTTCACTAACTAAATAGGATAATTTCTAAATAATAAATGCAAGGTTGACCAATATTGAAAAAACATTTCTTCTGTTTCTGTAGATAAAAATATATATCTTGTTGAATTATAGTAACGTACAATTTCATTTTTTAAGATATTCAAACTTTGGTGTAAAACCATTAATACTGCATTTGTAAATATACTGTTTGACTAATAAAATGATTGCATTTACAGGATTATTGTTCTTTCCTTTCATTCCCAATATGATGATTTTATTTGTAAATTCTAATTTGAGTTGAACCGAGTTTAACCACGATTCTATTTCTTTCCATAATCTAAAGATTGATTCACATTCCCATAACATATGGTTGATTGTTTCTGTTTCTCTTTGGCAAAATGGACAAAACGGCGATGATATATATCAAATTCTATAAAGAAAATGTCTTGTTGGGAGTATATTATGAATAATTCTGTATAAAAAAAAGATAACTTGAAAACATTGACATTTATCAATTTTGTTCTGCATTGTCAATGTTTCGGGTCATCATATTTACTGAGATTGAAATCATGTTTGCATTCAAAGGAGAAGATAATGAATCAATGTTTGTTTTAAAACCATATGGTTGTTTTTGTACTTTTGTTCCGAGTTTAGACACTTATACTCTTCAAAGTTAAAAAGTAGGTTTCAAGTTTTGAAATGCACATAAACATTATTCAGCAAAGTAAAAATGGAATATTTGATAAGGCACCTGTCAAATAGTCTGAAAACAACAAACGTTATTCATCTGGCCAAATTTTCAAAATATGAAATCAATAGAAGTATGTTATTTTTACTTAGATAAGACTGCTATATGGAGATCAACATATCATATGTAAATTTCAGTATCTCTCCAACCTGCAGATTCAACAAGCACTATAGTTTAAACATTTTATTACTTAAGGTGTCCAAACAAACATTCCTAACTTAATTTAACAAGGAAAAAGAACTGTGTGAACTGTGAAGCACATTGGTGTAGTGGTTAGCATTCTCGTCTCACGCCAACAACCCAATATTTTCAGACTTTACACCAGGTTTGAATCCCAGGAGACACCAAATGTTTTGACCTGGGTCTCATACTTTGTTGGGTTTCTGGGCAAGGCACTTCATCCACATTGCATTCAGTTCACCCAGCTGCTAAAATGGGTACCTGACAACAGGATGTAAGGACCGATAGTCGTGCTTAGCACTTATATGCTGCTATAAAAGTACACTTCCTTCAGAATAAAGATGTAGATCCTGTAGTGCTTTGAGAAGGTTAATAGTAGGTACTTCGATAAGGCGCCATTTACATATTCTCATTATTATTATTTTAGCAAGGTTTTATTCTCATGTTTATCAAACCATAATGTCAATGATGTTATCGTGTTCCTGCATAAAATTCCTATGCAAGTTTTTGGAGACTTCAAGTCAGGCAAATCATTTCTAAACATCCAAACATTCTCTTACTCAACACTCATATCATAAACATTGACAATAAAAGTTTATTACCAGCATTGGACGATGTAGGGGTTGTTGCCGGAATTTTAGCTCTTGCACATGTCCTCAGAAGCAGTGACCGGCCTCCTTGCAGAGAAGGCCTGAGGACACTCAAGACCACCATCTTGAATTTGAAGGACACTGCAGTTCCGCAGTGAATAAAAAAAGCGATGTTCACAACAAATATTTTCTTTTTCGCAGAAAATAACCATATTCAGACTGTAATGTTTAACACTGACATAAACTAATTGCTTTATACGTTTTCATGTTAGTTGTATGATTTCAATTTATCTACATTAGGCTTTTTGAAAATATATTTTTGTTTGAGTACATCACGTCGCAACCACAACAGAAAAGCATGGATTTGTTAGGGTCAATTTTAGGTTCTATGGAAAAACCGCCTACAGTTGGCGATGCAGAGAAAAAGAAAGCTAGAGGTGATTTTCAAGAACTTGTAATGCTTTTATTAGCATTTTAGATGTAACAATAGTTAATAAGTCGCCGATCTTTTGAAATTAACCATAGATATTTACCAACAACAACACAATTTTTCTCAAATCATGTCAATGACATTCATTCAGAATCTATAACTACAGAAATCTAAACACCCAACCATCTTTTACTTATAGGCATACTAGAAATGAAGCACGTACATAGCATAATATATTGTACATATATAAATAAGGGCCCATGTATATGTTGTGTAACATAATTTATTTCTGAAAGAAAATTTATCACCATGTTTATTTTTTGTTGAAAATATTTTCCTTTTGTTTACAGAACAGAAAGAACGATTAGAGAAACAAAATGAAAAGGAAAAACAAAAACTCAACCAGTTCAGGGAACGGGTAAGTGCCATTCAATAGCTGTCAACCCGATTTGACAAAGAGAACCTAAATGACAGCAAGCATTGATTAACTTAGGAGGCATAACTGTTACGTGGTCTGAACTTAGTGAGTATGTCCCTTTGACTAAGCATGAGAAGATTTAATACTACGTCACATATCTTGTGAAGTCGTCCATAGTGAATAAATGAAGGTCATCTTCTATCCAGAAATGTTTCAATTCATTGACTGCAAACCAAAGTGCAAATGTTTTTAAAAAAATACCTTTTCGTGTAATTGGGGTACGGGATAGCTCAGTCGGCAAGAGCCCCGGTCTCACCTTGCTGAGGTCCGGGGTTCGAATCCCATCCAGGCCAAGGTGTAAAAACTAAGGGTGCAACGATACACCGATACACCGGTGCATCGTGATTATATGGCAGACGATACGATACATGATACGTTTTGCCTCTGAATCGATACACTACGATACGACCTACAGTGGAATTAAATTTCTTAATTTTAATTTTTTACCCTGTCATTGTCAACAGTGTTTATTAAAATATTATAGACAAATAAAGTAAATGTTATTTTAATACTTCACTATCCTGTGTAATACGTATCGAGATACATATCGTATCGTACCCCAAATATCTAGATACGTATCGTATCGCGACCCTCCTGTGTGGTTGCACCCCTAGTAAAAACCTAGAGTTGACCTCTGTTAGAACTCTATATGTGTCACCCTGGAGCCCCAGGGTACGAATTCGATTTTTTTCAGGAACTGCACCAGGTGCAGTTGACTGTTTTAACAAGACTGCACCTTAGCCTCTCTGGCTGCACCAAAGTGATCACCTTAATAAATGAATTTGTATAAAACACTATCAAAACGTGTCAGTCTGTTTTGTTTTTATTCATGTATGATGACGAAAAAGAATGGGTTTTAACAAGACTGAAACTTACTGAATATTATATCTGATCTGATCTGCTAATCTTTCTGTAATCTCCTATGGGGGAAAAAAAGAATATATATGCTTTGATTGTGGTATATTATACTCAGTGTTTCAAATATTTTTCAGTCACAATGAGACAAATGGCTCATGAAGCTCAAAAATGATGAGACATTTTCAAAAACAATGAGTCAAGTATTAACACTAAATTTCTAACATAAAATAAATAATTTATATTCACCATCAGGTCTGATATTTGTGTCTATAATTTGGCTAAAACATTTCAAACAATGCATGTGTCTAAAAATAAATTATTATAGTATAGTAATTCATATAGTAATTTTCTTAATTATTGTTTCACTACATGTATATAATATGCTTATAATATAAATGTATAATCATTAAGTTTCAAAAGTGTCAATTATTCAGTGGATCACTGTCAAAAAATGCAAGTACTTAAAATCTAATTATAACAGGAAAGCAGACGATGTACAGATCTATTTATAGACACGTGTAACTTGTAAACTTGCAAAAGTAAAATACTGAAAATAAATTACTTTGAGTAAAATTAAAAGTCCTCAGGCTGTTTTAAACACCATTCTATTCAATTATGATGCATATCCACTACTTGACACACACCACATAAGGCTTTTGACCCAACATGCTTACAGATCGGTCCGATCTCGTTTTGCTGTCAGTGCATATGATGTAGGTCGCTGTTCCTTTCACCTCCCTACAGAAATGCAAGCTCCAAACACTGTGTAAATGAGGTCTTGCATGGACAGTCGATGCATGGAGCTTTTAAACCGAAACTTGAAGGGAGGGTAATGTAACAGCATGTAAAAATTACACTGACTTCTTGTAATTTCCCGACCGTTTTTATCGTATACAGATAAGTTGACTTGCCAGCTTTATAAATTCAATCGACTACGAACGTTTGTTATGATTTCTTATAAATTTGTTTGAGTATAATTGATGTAAGTTATTTTTCAAACTGCACCTAGTGCAGTCTGCTAACTAGTATAAGTTGCACCAGCTGATTTTAACCTGCACCAGTGCAGTCTTTATATGACGATTTCGAACCCTGAGCCCTAGTGTGTAGTGCAACAAAAACTGCGCACTTAAAAGATCCCACAAATTCATGTCAGTAGCTGAATGGTGGATACATGAACATGTGCATACGCCGAGCTGTCGGTTATCAGCGTTCAGCAGTGTTGGACAAACTGCTGTGACTATGTGTCTCAGTTCACCCAGCTGTGAATGGGTACCCTGTGAGGCATAGAATGGTCCCTAACCTGAGCGCCACATATTGATGCCGGTTGAATACTCCCCAGGGAGTTGAATTGGAAAAAAATGATCGAACAGTGAAAGAATGCCATTGACCAGGGGAAACAATGTAAGCGCCTTGAGCAACCACGCCTTCTATCCAGCAATGTTTTTATTCATTGACTGAAGTTTACTATGCCGGGGCTTATCCCTTCTCAATACAAACACGTAACAATAACAATAACAATGCTGGACTACTGTCCACCTCTCACACCTCCGCCAGGGATATTCATGTAATCGATTGTGTCCATATTTTCAGTCTGTAGGTAGGAAATGCTGGTGCACAGCAACAACTAAATGTTCTCTCAAATCGTTTTTATTCCTTAAGTCGTGTTATTTTTCAGATGCAGAAAGAGATTCATGCATTCATCAAAGACAGCTCCAAAGAGAAACATCAGTTTAAGCCTATGGATAAGGTTCTACGAACAATTGTGTGAGTTTCATGACCATAATGATTAGGGGTGTATTGAACGATAGATCAAACTATCGACTTTTTGTCTTAGTTGCTGTGCCAATAGTTTTTTAACCATAGTCATTTTTATGTGCTATCAATAGTAGGACATTTTAGTAAATTCAGTTGTACAGTTGATTGTATAAGTAAATTTCACAAAAATTTTTTTTGTACATTTGGAAAATACTGGAACTCATTAAACAGAGAGTTAAAAGTAGGAACAAGAAGATAAAAAAGATAAAATTCTTGTTTCAAATTCAAAATAAGGACTTCCACACGGGCAGTTCAGTTTAGTTTTGTTGGGAAACTCTATTTGGATTTGAGGACCAGTACAAATTGAAGGTTGGGGAAAAAATCATCTCAATTTATGTCAACTCATTTTAGCTTTTTTTCATTTTATAAATTTCTGTTAAAGGAACTTTTCTATCCAGATTAGTAATGCTGTGTATTCTCTTCCTGTTCTTTAGTCATGAAGTAGCCGATGTAGCTGGTTTGACGTCATTCTCCTTCGGCCATGAAGAAGTAGACCGATATGTTATGCTGTGGAAGAAAGTAAGTTGATTGTTGGATGTCGTTTTTCCACAGATAGAATCATTTCCAGGGCATAACTAAAAACTTGGAAACTTCAATTATTGTGGAATAGAAAATATAAATGTGTTGATTTTTAGCTCATCAGGACTGAAAGTCCAGATGGGCTTATGGCATGGCCCGTTGTCCGGCGTCCGTCCGTCGTCCGTCCGTCCGTCGTCCGTCCGTCGTCCGTCGTCCGTCCGTAAACTTTTGACACTTTCGACTTCTCCTCATGAACCATACACATTAGAGAGCTGAAATTTTGTGTACAAGTACCTTAGCATATGGAGATTCTAATTTGTAACTTTGGTGACCCTGTGACCCCAAATAGGGTCACAGGGGTCACAACTTTAAAAACCTATTTTCATCTTCTTCTCCAGTTCCAGAAGGACTAGAGAGTTAAAAATGATATGTGCAGACTCCTTGGCCAATGGGGATTCTAATTTGTAACTTTGGTGACCCTGTGACCCCAAATAGGGTCACAGGGGTCACAACCTTAAAAACCTATTTTCATCTTCTTCTCCAGTTCCAAAAGGAGTAGAGAGTTAAAAATTATATGTACAGACTCCTTGGACAATGGAGATGCTAATTTGTAACTTTGGTGACCCTGTGACCCCAAATAGGGTCACAGGGGTCACAACCTTTAAAACCTATTTTCATCTTCTTCTCCAGTTCCAAAAGGAGTAGAGAGTTAAAAATTATATGTACAGACTCCTTGGACAATGGAGATGCTAATTTGTAACTTTGGTGACCCTGTGACCCCAAATAGGGTCACAGGGGTCACAACCTTAAAAACCTATTTTCATCTTCTTCTCCAGTTCTAAAAGGACTAGAGAGTTAAAAACGATATGTGCAGACTCCTTGACCAATGGGGATTCTAAATTGTAGATTTCGTGACCCCATGACCACAAATAGGGTCACAGGGGTCACAACCTTAAAAACCTATTTTCATCTTTTTCTCCAGTTCTAAAAGGACTAGAGAGTTGAAAGTGATATGTGTAGACTCCTTGGACAATGGGGATTCTAGTTTGTAACTTTGGTGAACCTGTGACCCCAAATAGGGTCACAGGGGTCACAACCTTAAAAATCTATTTTCATCTTCTTCTCCAGTTCTAAAAGGACTAGAAAGTTGAAAGGGATATGTGCAGACTCCTTGGACAATGGGGATTCTAATTTGTAACTTTGGTGACCCTGTGACCCCAAATAGGGTCACAGGGGTCACAACCTTAAATACCTATTTTCATCTTCTTCTCTAGTACTAAAAGGACTATAGAGTTGAAAATGATATGTGCAGACTCCTTGGCCAATCGGGATTCTTAATTGTAGATTTCGTGACCCCATGACCCCAAATAGGGTCACAGGGGTCACAACCTTAAAAACCAATTCTCATCTTCTTCTCCAGTTCCAAAAGGTCTAGAGAGTTAATATTGATATGTGCAGACTCCTTGGACAATGGGGATTCTAATTTGTAACTTTGGTGACCCTGTGACCCCAAATAGGGTCACAGGGGTCACAACCTTAAAAAACTATTTTCATCTTCTTCTCAAGTTCCAAAAGGTCTAGAGAGCTGAAATTATATGTGCAGACTCCTTGGCAAATGGGGATTCTAAATTGTAGATTTCGTGACCCCATGACCCCAAATAGGGTCACAGGGGTCACAACCTTAAAAACTTATTTTTATCATCATCTTTAGCTCCTTAAGGTCTATTGAGCTGAAAGACTGCATGTAGACTCCTTGGCCAATTGGGATTCTAAACTGTAGGTTTTGTGACCCCATGACCCCAAATAGGGTCACAGGGGTCACAACCTTAAAAACCTATTTTTCTCCATTAGATGACAGTCTATGGCAAATTTATTTCTCCTTGGATATTTTAGTGTGGACTTCTTTCACTGTCTGATATTGGCGATCTAGAAAGTGTTGAATAATAATACATTTGTTTTGTAAATTTTTTAAAGGTTTATAATAATAAATCATTTGGGTAAGGAAATTAATTCCGAAATCGTTACATTTGTTTTGTAATTTTTTTAAATAGGTTTTCTTGCAATAGGTAACATCAGTTTCATTTTTAGCACATCTTGCCTGTATAAAGCAAACTTGATATGATGCCTGATGAGCTACAGAGCCAATGGCTCTATTTTTAACATATGAGGTGCCAACTTTATATTGCAATTATGTTTTGAAGTTTGAACCATAAACGACAGATTTTTAGCTCATCAGGTCTGAAAGACCCGATGGGCTTATGGCATGGCATGGCGTCCGGCGTCCGTCCGTCCGTCCGTCCGTCCGTCCGTCCATCCGTAAACTTTTCACATTTTCGACTTCTTCTCCAGAACCAATGACTCTAGATAGCTCAAATTTGATGTGGAGACTCCTTGGCAATTGGGGATTCTAAATTGTAGATTTCATGACCTCATGACCCCAAATGGGGTCACAGGGGTCAAAACCTTAAAAACCTATTTTCATCTTCTTCTCCAGTTCCAAAAGGTCTAGAGAGCTGAAAAGTTGTGTGTAGACTCCTTGGCCAATGAGGATTCTAAATTGTAGATTTCATGACCTCATGACCCCAAATAGGGGTCACAGGGGTCAAAACCTTAAAAACCTATTTTCATCTTCTTCTCCAGTTCCAAAAGGTCTAGAGAGCTAAAAGGTTGTGTGTAGACTCTTTGGCCAATGGGGATTCTAAATTGTAGATTTCATGACCTCATGACCCCAATTGGGGTCACAGGGGTCAAAACCTTAAAAACCTATTTTCATCTTCTTCTCCAGATCCAAAAGGTCGAGAGAGCTAAAATGTTGCATGTAGACTCCTTGGCCAATGAGGATTCTAAATTTTAGGTTTGGTTACCCCTTGACCCCAATTGGGTCACAGGGGTCAAAACCTTAAAAACCTATTTTACTCCATCTTCTCCAGTTCCAAAAGTTCTAGAGAGCTAAAAAGTTGTGTGTAGACTCCTTGGCCAATGAGGATTCAAAATTTTAGGTTTGGTTACCCCTTGACCCCAATTGGGGTCAAAGGGGTCAAAGCCTTAAAAACATATTTTACTCCTCCTTCTCCAGTTTCAAAAGGTCTAGAGAGCTGAAAAGTTTTGTGTAGACTCCTGGGCAAATTGGAATTCTAAATTTTAGGTTTGGTGACCCCATGACCCCAAATGGGGTCACAGGGGTCACAACCTTCAAAACCTATTTTCATCTTCTCCAGTTCCAAATGGTCTAGAGAGCTTAAAAGTTGTGTGTAGACTCCTTGGCCAATGGGGATTCAAACTTGTAGATTTTGTGACCCAATGACCCTAAATGGGGTCACAGGGGTCAAAACCTTTTTCCATCAAAAGTCTGATGAGCTACAGAGCCCATGGCTCTATTTTTCTTTTTCAAAGTACCTAGTCGGGAATAATTCTGTATTCTGACAATTGCAAAATTCAATGATAAAACAAAATGACCAGATTTCCTGCTGATTGATAAGGGCCAATAAAACATAAGGACTGTAGAACGATGCTTTCAATAATAACAATTTGTTTCAGGAGTTTGCCCCAACTGACGATGAACTGTTAGCGTACCGTCGAGGGGAGGAATGGGACCCAGCTAAAGCTAAAGAGCTCGCCAAACAGAGGGTCAGTTATCTCCCTTTGAACACTGATGCCTAGTGCTTAACTAGTTTGATCATCAAACTTTTAGAAATTTTTCACAAATTAATAACATGACTCAGTGTCATTTGTTATGAATTAGCCATGATCCATGGGCAATACTAAAAACTAAGATCTTTGTTTGGGGAATTTTTCACAAAAGTTCAGGCTCCATGTTTTGGAATATGAACCATAAGGGTTTAAGATGGCATATTAACTTAATCACTTGTAAGTGACAAAATGAGATTTATTTTTCAAAATTAATAGTGAGTTAAAAATTTGACTTTACAAAAAAACATAAATTCTAATGGATAAGACATGATCCATGGGCATTACCAAAAAAATTAACAAAACAACCATCAATTCTTATAGTGAAAAATAATTATTTCAAGAGGGATCAACTGAACACAATTTCCGTCGTGAAGATGTTGATAATAACCTGATTCTGTGGGACATAAATCAAATAATGCACTTAAGGATGCCGTGGTTCGAAGCCCGCCAGGGGTTCTGCAACCTTGTCTGCAGTAGAGAACTGTTCTACACGCAGTCAGGTTTGGGTGCAATGCTACACTGAATTTCAGCCCAGTACCACCCTTGGTTCACTAGTTCCAGCAGCTGTGTGCAGGTTTCAACGGAATGCATAGCCACAATAGTGTTCCTGGCTTTCTCCCGGCAATAATACTAGCAGCCTCTATATAAGTGAAATACTCTTGAAATCTGCAAATATGGATTAAATAAAACTTATAGCCCAACTTAAATGTCGCAGATATTCCTTAGGGTTTTTCTTATTCTTTTCCAGGAACTTGATGCTCAACTTGATGCCAACCAATTAAAAAGGAAACACAACGAACCGGCGCCATCCAGTAACTATAGAGACAAGTATAAACATCTTATTGGAGACGAAGCAGCTAAGGATGCAGCCAAATCTACAAAAGCTAACAAGTCTTATGGATTCGGTACGATGGCATTTTGCATTGTTCTTTTTGGACAAATTTCCTTTATTACTAAGTATTTTATGACTTGATGTGAATTTTAAGATATGTAGGTATGTGAGTTTTTGTGCTGACATTGAAGATATGACCTTTGTGTGTCCTCCAGTGTGACAAGTCTCAATGCATAGAGTTATGTCCCTTTGTTTATGTTGTGATCTATTACACAGTATTTAGATGGGAACTTATGCACCTATAAGCTATGATGATAGTTACATATAAACATTTCTTGATCAAGATTTCAATATGCATTCAAATGAGTCATTTTCTCCATGTTTTGACAAAAAAAAATTATCAGCAAACCATTGAGCAAATTTAGAATAAAACTCACTGTACTTCTCCCCTGACTCAAAGAAATAGCCCATTCTGATTAAAATCGACTGTGGAAAAAGAGTGTATAATATAATATTTATTGGGGTTCGAACCACACACACATTCACAGTCTGAAGGCACCCCTATTACCCGCATGTTCTGACGTAAGCTCATCTAGCCAATCACAAGGACAGCGGCAAAAGCTTTCGATATCGGAGCTAGGGGCACATATCTCCTGTGAAATCAATTTTCCACATTTTGCCACCATGTTGGTTTTTGAAAGATCCGATGTGATTGGTCCATTTGTGACTGGGTTTTTTCTGCGCTTAGCTGGTGTTGAACAAGCGCCTAGCTCGGGTGCTTTCAGACTGTTGTGGAGAGAAAGCCCTGATATATATTTTTTATTTTGATTCCCTTGAAACACGGTCGATTATGATCAGACTGAGAAATAGCCATACAATCAAGAAATAGATTAGAAAATATTAACATTACTTTCAGTCCCTATCAAGAAATACTCAAATTCTATCCCAATAATTTGATTATTTTCAGTTCCAAGTGATAACAAGAAAGACCAGAGAACCATTGAGCAAGTGTTGGCAGATTCAAGAGCCAAGAAGAAGTTGAAGACGGAAAGCGGCGAGGCTGTAGAAGTCGGACAATCTCAGCCAGAAGAGGGCACTGGCACTGACCCCGATCAATCTTAATGAAAATAGATACCTAGTTTTAATTATATCTCAGTTTTTCATCCCGCTTTATCAGGGTATTATGTTATGTGCTAAAGAACTTCAATTTCCTGATACCCATCACAGCATTTGCTTCTTGGCAGTTACTTGATTATTGAAGGTTATAGTAATAATAGTCATCATAATTTTCAGTATATCGATGTTATTCAAGGTGCTTGTAGCAAAATATCTTGAACTCAACAGTCCTCTCATCCAGGTACTGCAGATACTGATTCAGTAAATCTCATTTCATTGGCTATTTTTATGTAGAGATGAGGCATATTCTGTGATCTGTATCAGGGTACTGCAGAGCTTTGCAGTTAAAAATACACTGATTTAGCAGGATGCTTATTGCATTCTTTATAATCACCAGGAATGGTATCTAGGAAAGAGGATGGTTTACAGTTGTTGATATCAATTGTGCTGTTATAATATGTTTAAGCTTTGTTAATGAATGATGTGATTGTTTCCTTAGCTCTAGAATGTTGATAGGTCTTTTTCATTTAATAACAGTTTGAAATTCAATATCAATGTCACATTTTCTCCAAGCTGTGAATTGCTCAATTGCATAAGTTCTTTAGGACATAACAATTTGTAACATTTTTACTTTTGAAATTCAATAGCAGATACTGCCAATATCATGTGTAGGTACAACTGCCATAATGGCTGAGATATGAAGAGATGGCATGTACTCATATACCTCAGTTCTATATTATTATTGATATATTAATGATATGATAAATTGGTTGCTGTGATTGGTTGATTCTCTGGAGACACAAAGAACAGTGCAATCAAAGGGAGGAAATGAATTTTCTCTCTAACAACCACTTTGTGTCCAGCGTTTAGTGTTGAATTTCTGAAATAATTTTCTCCTGGAGATTATTTAGAATGTTTATTGTTGTATAGTTGTTTTATTGGAATAAAATACAAAATCATGTCTTCAACAGCATTGTTACTTAATTTATCACCAAATATGTTCTTTAACTTTCTGCCTAGTTATTTTGCTGTTGTTTAAAAAAAACCACTTTATATTTGTTGATAATAGAATTGAGAAGGTTTATCAGACTTTTATCTATCAAATATCAATCTTGTTTGCCTTTCAATCTAATTCAGATTTGATAAACCGTATCTTAACCCCTTTCCTGCTGAAATATTAAATCTTTCTTAGAGGTTAAATGACAGTAAGCATTGGCATCATTATGCAAAGGGTTAACATTACAACCCTTTGCCAGTTTAAGTAAAACTAGCCTCAATAATACTCCCATGTTGAGTCTAGCTAGATGTAGTAATGGGTCGCATCAGCCAACTTACCCAGCCAAAATAGTATGCATTTGCACATATAACGTTGGAGGGTCATATGTCGCTGAAAGGCAAGCTGATGCAACCTGTTACTTTACAGGATCTCACTAGACTCAATATGGGAGTCTAGCCAGTATTATTGTGGCTAGATTTCAAACTAGACTGAACCCTTTGCTCTCACTTTTCTTAGTTGTTGAAATCAAACTATTGATAAGTGTGCATGTACACATATTAACTATCCTGACTAAATTTCAAGACATACAATATCCCATATATCTTTAAATAACATTCTTTAAAAGTTTGAACCAGCGTGTTATTAATGAATGTATAATGTCACAAATTTAATACCTACCACTTATTTAGACAATGGTAATGACCAAGGAAGGGTGTCAACAAATTCGAAATGTCAATTGCTGGTCAAACCTGAACTAGAAAGGTCAAAGTTTGTAATGTTGATAACTTCTCAGTATGAAATCTAACTATTAGAGAGCCTGTTGTTTGACTTCTAACAAAATCAGAGGATGCTGCTGTATTTCAATCCTGAATATATATAAACGATGATTTTCTAATTCATTTTGGAACTTGATCCTGAGAAAACAGGAAACCCTTCAAATAATTGTCGAGTTGTTAAGTAGGAGAGGGTTCAACAAGTTCTCTAACAATATTGATGGTAGATTTTGTATATGTTTCTTTTCAATATTCTGTTTTCCTCTTTATGAATTATCACTATTACAATGATTCCTCAATTAATTTCATTGATAAATTAACACTTAAAGGGCCACACTGTGATTTTCATCACATACTGTTTTGCTTTGATACAACAAAAATGGCATATTAAATAATATCAATTCAACATATCTCACATATTCATTCCTAAATACCAATTATATGATAAGGTGACTTCAAATTTTTTATGAGTTTGTATAAGTCTTCACTACAATTTCTCTCCACAGACGGCACAGAGGAAAAGATATTACATTATATCACGTTGTGATCTCGATCATGCAAAACGAGTTCAAATTGAGTAGAAATGAGAAAGGTATTTATTGTTGCAGAATTTCACTGCTACGAATGTTTTTAGATATACCTTGGTGACCTCCGTTCAGTGAGAAAACATTTGATTTTAACTGTCAGTCTAATAAGGGTGTTTTGAGATAATTGTTAACTGTTTGAAGGAAATTTTTGTTGTTGAAGAAATGATGTTTCAAAAATGTTCCAAATTAAATAGAGGATATTATATGAGTGTCCATGACACACTATGTTTACGACACGAGTGCCTAAATATTAGTATTTCCCGAGCGAGAGCGAGGGATATACTGATATTTAGGCACGAGTGTCGTAAATATAGTATGTCATGGGAATGAATATAATATTCTGTTTATTACCGTAGTCCCAAAATTAAACAAAGTACTCAAAACCTACTTCTCAGCATAGGCGGACTAGCCGCCGCCGACCCGTATAGATTGTGACGTCATAGGTGAACCGTGACGTCAATGCAGTTTTTAACGTGACGTCACAATGAAAAAGGGATATTTTGCCCTAGGACAACATATTAAAAATATGAACCTCGGTATGACTGCCCTCGTAGGTAATAATTTTATTTTATTAATGACAAATGTTCACAATGGCTTTGTATAAAAAATCCGAGCTCACTCATCAAGTAAGACATACCTACATGTTGTGGTTAATTTACTTTGATGATGATGTATTATAGACAAAGTTAGGTTTTATATAATATTTGATTGTTTCAGGGATGAGCTGTACATGAAATGAATTGTCACTTGTTTTGATTGTTTTTTAATTTAATAAAAGTTGACATGATTTTTGTTTTATTGTTTTTAAACCATGTTTCAGAAGAGATCATTTCACCCTTGGTGAATCATTCAATGGATATGAGTTACTTTTTATGAACAAGTTAAGAAAAATTAATTAGCCAGAATAATGTAAAATGTTGATAATAAATTTTATGCAAAGTTTTATCAAACCTGTATGTAATACCTTGAAATTAAGTCATTGCCCCGTCCGACCATAATCTTATCGTTTCCGGAGCATAATTGAAAACTATTTGATCTAGATTATTGGAACTTGGTACATGGATCAATCAGCATGTGTAGATGTGTCTTTTGGGATTTAAAACTTCTTTGGCAATTTAAATTGAAATGGAACTTAAAATTTCAAAAGTTGACTGCATCCTTTATATGACCCTTACATAATTTTAAGATAAAAAGGTTGGGGGCGCTTGTCCACGGAGGTTAATGATGGAGGTCGAATTCTTATGTCAATGTGGATCCACTAAAGGATACTGACGGGTGCCGCTAATATAAATATTAGTAAGGCAAATGCAAAAGGGGGTTTGCACCCATCGAAACACAAAGAACACAAGAGGCTGACTGCATCCAAGAAAGTTTTATGTTACGTTTTGGGGAGCGGGTTTCTGATGAAGGGGAGCACCCGCTCCCCGAAATGTAACTTAAAACTTTCTTGGATGCAGTCAGCCTCTTGTGTTCTTTGTGTCTCGATGGGTGCAAACCCCCTTTTGCATAATTTTAAGATAGATATATTGTTATATTGATTTATTTCGGACACGTGGGATATGTCATCTTTTGATGGTTCTTGTCTTGCTAAGAAAATGGCTTGTTCCATGTGTTACATTAGGGTATATATAACAAGGTTTCTACGGTTCCCCGATTTCCCAGTCGACAAGATATTCATTGATTTCGTATTATAATTGTGTTAATCAAACACTGGCAAGCCACTTGGGGGCACATTCTCTCCCCACAGAGGCAGATTAAATCATTAAATGTTGATGGTGATGATAATGTTGATCAACCTCTGTTTGAAATAATTGATATTGTGGTGTAGAAAGGAAGAACATTGCAATCAAGTCCCTTTCACAGAACACTTGTCACTTAAACTGGCAAGGCCTCTTGGACAGCCAAGCTTCTTTGTAAGAAGTGGTTTTATTGGATGAAACTTTTAAGATACATCATTTTCATACTTTTGCTGATATTAGAAAGTACTCAAATTAAATAGCAGTCTAAGTAAACCTTACCTCAATAATACTAGCAACACTACCATATTGAGTCTAGCTAGATACAGTAACAGGTTACCTATGACCCTTCAATGAAATGTGAGATGGTTGAATAGATTTATCAAATCTCAGTGCCACTACCGGGTACTATTACCGGTAGTATTATTTGTAAGTTTGAAATTGGAATGTTATATGCTGGAATGCAAATGGTAAGACGAGTCCTGGTCAGTCAATAAGATAGACGTTGACGCTACCTATCAGTGCATCTAGCTAGACTCAATATAGGAGTGTAGCGAGTACCATTGCGTCTAGGTTTACTTAGACTGAGCTACCTTTGTGGAGATAGAATGTGAGTTATTGATTTACGCTTGGGCAATTTTCAGCCATTAGTGAAGTTGAGATAGAATGTACCACGCTAATTCTTATCCTTTAATCAGTTGTCATGGAGAATCACTAAAACAAGATTTCAAGACTCTTAAAAAAACTCCAACACAAATGATTCTTTGAATATTAGTTTATTATGACAATTTGGTAACATTTACACTCGCCTACAATCGACTCAGATTTCTTTACAAAAACTGTTACATGTATAACTTGCAGCAGAGCATTCAAGCTGTTCCCACTCGGACGAGTCTTGCATTCATGCAGGATGGATGAGAGAAACACCTAGATAGGCAATGAGCTACGTGAGAACAACGCAATACAAATAATCAAAATATCGCTCGGAGATTCTAGAGAAAACAAACAGGGCAACAATAATTTAACCTGTATTAACATATGGTACAAATTCAAAATTATAAGAGACTTTGCTGACCATATTTATTCCTTATCAAAACAGATCGAGTATCAAATAGCTGTAAAATGATTTTACAAATAAATGACCCAAAACAATCTGACAAATAAACAAAGTTAAAAATACCTTTGTACAAAAACGAAATTATAAGGACATGATATGGCCAACGATTGACGATGATAATAAGAAATAATTTTAAATTTCACATTTTTAAAGCTTTGTATATATCGGTATGGTTTTGTATGATTGTATGAAAAGTGGTCATGGATGTTTAGTTTAAATTCATAAAATATTGGCAAAATGGATAAAAAATTCCAGTAAGAACCCAGCTCTTACAGGTTTGTGCGAATCATAGATCCATATATTAATGTTTGCATTGGTTATATTCATTGTATTTGTATATTGCACATGACTATACTATCAATGGTTTGCAATGGTTTATGATGCTTTTGGCGATGATATTTGGTTACACATAGCACCAAGTTCTAAAGCCCGAGACAGACATGATTAAAATCTTATGAATTAAAATTTGGTAAAATCCTATAAAATAAATTACTAACTGTTCTGTTCGATGAATCAACATGAAACCTAAAAGAGGGTAACTACGACAATCAAGAATTCTAATTTAACAACTGATTGCAAAACAAACTAAACAGAATCAACAAAATAATGAATCTAATGAAAAGTTAAAGGATGGACATAAATGCATGTGAAAATTTCCACTAAATATCTCGGTGAAAATTTCAATGTAAAATAGTACATAAAAACTCAAGTGTACAGCTTTATACAAGGACAGAAAATATCATACAATAGCGAAAGTGGTTTATACAAAAGGGGAGATTATCCATAAAACGTAAGATAGTCCGTCCGAGTAGGTTTCCATTCTAGTGGCTATTTATATTAGCCAATCATATCATACATTCATCACTCAATCACACTTGCACATTTTCTCAAACATCAGCATTTGTACAGGGCATTCAATAAGTTTCAGTCAGCTTGTGCAATAGACATTCCTAGCAACAGGATTTTGAAATCTTAACCATGGCCCTAGTCGGGCAATTCTTATTTTTGAACTCTGTGACAAGAGTGAGTAGGTTCGTGCTTAACGCCACTTGGGCAATATTTCAGCCATTAGTGGCGAAGGTTTGACAAGACATAAACATTGCAATGGACCTGAACATGAATGAGATCTATCATTAAACACAACTTAAGAAGACTTTAATCTGGTACTGCTTCGGTATGGATATGTGAATGTGACGAATTTACAAGTTTCATAAATAATTTCAAATGTTCTTTTTGCATAAGCTGACTGGAACCCCTGGTGTAAACATGAAAACATCGTAAACTACCATGCATAACTCAATCGTAGCAAGGTGTACATACGCACATGATATATTACATGGCTCTTCGGCATAGCGTAAATGACGTACGCATTATTTACGTCAATCTTAGCACGTGCACAACCCGTGCACTCAATGTACAGCAGATGGGTTACAAGAAGACGAGTTAGGCAACAGCCTAACCCTCAGATAGTGTATAGTAGAAACACAAAGCAAGTCTGTCAACTTTACCAGACTAAGTCAATCACCTTGCAGTAGTCCAACTATGGCTGCTTCTACTTCAGCTACGTATATTCCTAAAACAAGGCACAATAGGAAAAACCAGGCCTGTCTATTTGTCATTTTCTTTGTCGAGGGTGTTTCAAGAATTGTTTTATAAATTTAACAATTGAAAATTGTCAAATTTTCTTAATAGCCAGAAGTTGAGATATATCTTCATCAGATTTAAGAAAAGTTTATTTTGTAAGAATTCCAAATTATTTAGATATTTTTAGATGTACTTATAAATAAGATCAAATATATATTCAAAATATGTTCAGAACAAAGACGTTATTTCCAGCATGTAAACCATTTCATGCTTGTAATTAACGTTAAACATTATTAAATATAATATAATATTATAAAATTAGCGTAAAATATCCAAATACACTCTCTCGAAATGACACATTTATTCAGTACAAGGTGTGACTTTCTTGTAATCAACACATTATTCACACTTGGACCGGATATAACACTTCTGAAGTTGGTGGTTGGAGTAACCGAGCTGTCTCAAAAAACGAAAAATAAATCATAAACAGGGTAGACGTCGGACATGCTAGCCACTGAGAAGGGTTCATGCCATGGGGAGAGGGGGGATGGGAGGGACACGAGAGAGTCTTGTTGATTGACATTAATCAGACTTGTTTAAATTTCAAAATGTCAAAAACTTTATGAATATTGAAATCCAATTTTGAATTTTTTCTTTTTCATCAAACATTGAAAATAAAGGATCAGGGTCTTGTTGATTCACATTAATAAGACTTGTTTAAATTTCAAAGTGTCTAAACTGTATGAATACTGAAATTGAAATGATTTTAAGAAATATTGAATTTTTTCGTCGAACAGAGAAAATTGAGGATCAAAATTCAAATTTTGTCTTTGTTTTTTTTGGGTCAAATATTCAAAATTGACAATTATTGATGAAATTCATGAATTAATTTTCCAAAACTGTAGAGACCTCTTTTTGGTGCACTGGCAGGATAAAGAAGGCATGCAAGCAGGTGAAACGATCTGGTAAAGAAGACAGCTGCTTGAAGGTGAAGCACAGCTTTACAACCATGCTGCTTCAGAGAGGAAAGACGGACAGGCAGACAGACAGACAGACAGACAGACAGACAGACAGGCAGGCAGCGGGATGTTAGTGTTAGTTATTGAGAAGCACGAGACATGCACAAGCTGAGGGCAAAAGAGAGCAAAGAAGATGGACGAAAGACAAGGTCAAATGAAAGGGAGACAACTGCCTTGGACGCAGCATTCTCTCCAATTGAGCTACACATCTACTGGCATCTTCAAAAATAACTTTGTATACAGCGTCTCATTCTCTCACTCGTGCTTCGTGTGTGTGAGTGCCACGGGCAGGATTCATTGGCCGGTTCCCCGGGGCTGGATATCACATGACAGGTCACATGACTACACGGATCATGTCTTAAGGAGCACACCCACCCGGTTGCAGCGGTCCCAGTTCGGAGAGCTCCACGGTTAGATCAGCAGGGTTAGTTGCATGACGAGAGAAAGAGCTGAGAGAATATGAGGGCGGTTGTTGCGATGGGTTAGCGTTGTTAGAAGAACGGGGTAGGTTAGATGTGAGATGGTAGGCGGGAGGGTTCGCTACTGGGGAGGAGCAGCGTGGGCGGTTGGGCGGGTGGCAGCGGACAGCACGTTCCGTCAGTCTATCGTGGTTGGTATGTCCTCAATCTCTAGAAGCGCTACAATAAATAACAACACTGTTCACTGTAGTTCATGCAGTAAATACACACAAGTTCGTATACATCAAATGCGCTTATCATATAACACAGTAGGCTCGACAATTCAAAGTATATAGATATCGTACTTTAAAAATCAGATCCTTGGAACAAGATTGCCCTGTCAAATATTTGGACTAATTTGGTATTGACGGACACGGCAAGTTCCACAAAGTTACTATAACTCATAAAGATGGTCATATCATGCTCAGTTATTACAAACTTGGTAAATTCTTCCACTTGGGTAAGAGTTACTTTAACTCATCAGATTTGCCTTCTCACATGCAAATAGTTTGAAATGTAAATTCGATTTCGCTTCCATTAAACAATCAGAGTAGCCTTTTCAAAACTAAAAAAGATTGCTTCTTCAAATTCATCAAAACAGGTTTTGCATGTTTCAAAATGAAATCTTTGCATGTTTCAAACTCAAAGGTACTCAAAGGTTTGCATGTTTCAAACTCAAATGTTAGCATATTTCATACTAAATGTTTGCATCTTTCAACTCAAATGTCATCTTTTGAACATGTGTCTTTCAGTTCAAGTCTATTGATCGGCATGCAATTCAATCAAGCTGATCGGTGGAGCCAGGTCACGTGACCTCACATGACGTCCACAAAGAACTCACATGGGTTTCCCATGGCCATACGGAAGGACTGTCGACTACCGCTGAGATCGGGAGGGATCTGACCCAGTGATCCGGGCGGAGGAGGGAGACTGCGATCACTAGGGGCGCCGCGTCGGGCGCTCGCCAAACTGGCGTTGTCGGTGTCGCTGCCTCCACTTCCTGCAGGACTTGCTGACTTCCTGTCCGCTTTCTCTTTCTCCTTCTTGCTACTTCCTGAAGCGCTGCTTCCTGCAATGAGAAGAAGTGGTTTAGTTAAAGCGGCCATATTTGGTGTGTTGACATAAGGTTGAATTTTGATATTTACTTTGTCGTACGAAAGATGAGTAGTTTTTGATTGCAAGGTTGATATTGTAAAAATATGATAAAGAACATCATTCATTAAAAGGGTCCATGTTTGGAGTTTAAATTTTGCAGATATTTACTAAAATCTTCATTTTGTTAAGATAAAAACAAATTATCAGATAAAATATTCATATTCTTAAGAAAAGGTATATTCACATATCAAGAAAATCTTGCTTTTCGAAGTTAAGATAATAGTAATAAAAAAGACTTTTTGATAAATTCGTAATTGTGGTTATAGGACATTCACTTTGGTTCTGATCAAATTCAGGAGATTTCATAAGGTATACAGCTGAATACTCTGTTGCAACACATAATACTGTATGATAATTATATGACTATGTTTTCAAGTAAAGTTTTGATAATCATTTATAAAACGACCCCATACATAAAACTTGTGTCAATCATCTTAACTAGTGCATAATATAAGAATAACAATAATACCTTGTGAATGTAAAATAATAAATTATCCCAATCATTCTTTAATCAAAGAGTTTCAAATATAAATACCATTTTATAAGGATATTTCATGATATCTAGCTCACGAGAATCCACCTTTTTATTATTATTGATATTTTCCTATGACACATAAACTGACAATGATCACAAGGACATAAATGTACATTGCATCTACTCTAGAAGCTGCAGAAAAAGCACTAATAAGCATTAATCAGATTAAAGTTTTGCAACAAAGAGTAACCTCCCTTCACCACTTATTTTACAGATAATTGCTATGCAATGTTCGACTACAAACGTGTATAACATGAATTTGGTTTTATAGCTCATCCATCAATCAAACCTAATTGCAATCAAGGACAAATGCCATGAAATGTTTAATAATACTGTATAAGTTTAAGTTTTGATCAAAAGTAAAAATCTTACGTCAAAAACAGAAATGTAAACAAAGACAGGGCTTTCCATTTTAGCTTAATAGAATCAATTAATTGTTGTTTATCAGTTTTTTTATGGTAGTTATTTGCTTTTTCATAAAGAAGTAATGGAATGTATAAATTTGTTTTTTTTAAATAAAACAACTTGTTAAGCACAAACATAGCAAAAAGATTTATCTTTAGTTTTAACTGTTACATAACAAAATGGAATACCTCATACAATTTCATTTCATTGAACATTTATTAAATCTGAAGATGAACAGCTAGTTATTTTAAAGTACGAGTTAAACTTGCTATACAAAAAGTCTGCACCCGATCTACATCCACAAAACATCCCCAAGCATAACCAAAGTTCTGACATAAATTCTCATATCAAATTCTAAATATGTTGGATAACTTATCAAGACGAGACAGGAACAATCTACAAAACAGCTGCAAATAAAACCAACAGCTCATGCCAAACTATGACAGAGTCTGAAGAGACAAACAATCTCTACTGTAGTGGTCAATCTATTTGACAAACTCGGATATATGCGGAGAAGCTAATTGCGAGGGCTCATGAGACCGATGAATGAAACATGTTTGATACTGATGGGTTGACAATGAAACATGTTTGATACTGATGGGTTGACAATGAAACATGTTTGATACTGATGGGTTGACAATATAACATGTTTGATACTGATGGGTTGACAATATAACATGTTTGATATTGATGGGTTGACAATAAAACATGTTTGATACTGATGGGTTGACAATAAAACATGTTTGATGCTGATGGGTTGACAATATAACATGTTTGATACTGATGGGTTGACAATATAACATGTTTGATACTGATGGGTTGACAATGAAACATGTTTGATACTGATGGGTTGACAATGAAACAAGTATTTGATAATGGATTGATAATATAACATGTTTGATACTGATTGGTTGACAATATAACATGTTTGATATGGAACGGTTGACAATGAAACATGTTTGATGTTGAAGGTTTGACAATATAACATGTTTGACAATATAACATGTTTGATACTGAAGGGTTGATGGGTTGACAATGAAACAGGTATGTATTGAAGCAGACAATATAACATGTTTGGTACTGATGGGTTGACAATCATGTTTGATTTGGATGGTTGACAAAAAGCTGTTTGATAACTGGGCAAAGAAATCACTGTTGAAACTGATAGGTTGACAACAAAACATGTAGTTGATTATGGATTGACAATAAAACAGGTCTCTATTAAAGCATTGACAATAGAACATGTTTTATGTTGAAGGGTTGAACAAATTGACATAAAAGGGTTGACAACAAAATATGTTTGATATCTAACATTTGACATGCATGTTTGATTCTGCATGGTTGAAAATAAGCTGTTTGATAATAGAAAACAAGGAAATGTGATTGATGTCTAAGAATTCATGTCAGTACAAAAACATGATTGACATTCAAGATATCACACTTTCACAAATATGATATGAAGGGTGATGACTACAATCCCTTGTAAAGCGGTAATTGAACAACATGACAATGTCATACAATATGACCAATAAAGATGACATATCGCATATTGGAATAGCAAGGTTTATCAATGCTAATGACAAAAAACAAGGGTGATACTTGATGTGATTGGGATGTCAAAAAGTAGAATGGTCAATAGATGACAATGTGGGTGACATTTGATGTGATGTGATGTGATGGTTTGTCCACCAGCCTATTATCAAGCAATGAAATGACCCAGATGACATTTTGATGAAACGATGGAACGGCAAGATCCATCAACGGATGGTAATGTGGGCAACATTTAATGTGATGTGATGAGAATGTACATCAGCCAATTATCAGTGGAATGACTAGGTAACAATGTCAAATAAAAGGGTGATGGCAATTGATGACAGGATGTCAAATAGTTGGATGACAATGCCCGCTAGTCAAATACAGAGCAATGGGAAAACAAGATCACAATGTGAAACGATAGATGACAACTTGGTGACATATTGTCAACAGTGGGATGGCAGGGTAGATCAATGGATGACATTTCAAGGAAGATGGGGAAAATGTGAAGCGATGAAGGTTTTCGTCGACAAGTTGTGAAATGATTCAGATGATGATGTCCTACAATTTGATGACACGTCAAACAGTGGGTATGGTAACGTCCAGTAATGGATGACAAATGTCAAACAACATAGTATGACAATTTGATGATTCGATGTAAAACATTGAGATGACAACTTGATGACTTGACTTGACAAGATAATGGGGGCACGAGCATAATGATATTTTGATGATTTCACAATAGACATTGCACAGGACAAATTGCTCACGATGATAATATTTCCAGCTCGGAGATCATGATTTTACAAGGCACAGCGGAGATGAGTAAATAAGATGATGGAGAATAAAATTTCCAGCTCGGAGACCATGAATTCACAAGACACACCGGTGATGAATAATTAAGAGCAGTATGTGGAGAATGACATTCCCAGCTCGATGATGAATGCGGCCATGATACAAAGCTCTACTGGGTTGCCATACCAACTGACCTGGCGCCGCCTCACTACGAGGACTGCTGACTGACTTGGCGGAGGCAGATTTGGCTACTGGTATGTTGTTGTTTGGTTCGCGCGTGTTCTCGTGACACAGGGTTTTGTGAAGAAACTTCTCTGCTGCACCATGCCAGTGTCTTGGCAGGCATAAACATGCATTTTGAACTGGGAGGCCGAAAAACAAGGGCAGCAGTAAATAGGTTACCATGGTAACCAATGCAATTACATAGATATTTATATTTTTCAAGAATTTTCAAATATCGTTTACATTTTAAGTGACTTTTCCAGAAATTAAAATATTTCATTTGACAAAGTTTGTCATCTTCAAATCAATAACTTCTTAAACATTTTGATATCATAAAAGCACTTCATACCAAATTTGTACTTCTGAATGCATGTCACTATGGAAATAAATCAAGATTTTCTATGTTTTTTCCCCCTAAAGTTATGCATGATATTCCTTTCAGCATCAGATATATACTTCACAAAGTTTCTAATTAATTTTCTTTTTGATAGATTGAACATGTTTCTTTCTATAAGCAGGAATTGGAAAATAAAATTTGCAAACTGAAGAGAATCAAATACAGAAATTGGACACAAATGTGTAAAGCTAAACAAAAACCCAAGGAGACAAATACTGGTACATGTATTCAAGTTTGAATACAATAAATTTGTGAATTACATGGAAACATCTTCAAGAAGTTTGGGCCAGAGAAGCCATTTTGAGATTTCTCTGTGTAAATTTCCAATGCAAGCCGTCTATTCAACAAGAAGCAAAGAATTTGGTATTTCTTGCTGCGTCAAGATTGGAAGGGTGGACCAAGCTCGTAACATGGCTGTGCTAAGCAGGTACAAGCATAGCAGTGCAAGAAGCTAAGCAATAGAAGATTTGTTTGAAGCTATTACAAAGATAAGTCAACCACTGATTTCATGAGTCAAAAGAACAGAAAGAACTCTGATCAAAGATCATTTTTATTTTAAAGGGTTTCATGATTGGCAAAGAATGCTATTGTGTAAGAAGGCAAAGAGTCAAGGAGAGGGAAGGGAATTATCGGTAATCAATATTTTCATCAATTATTTTCAAAATGGTCAATGTAAACAAACCACCCTCAAAATTAGCATATTTGTCCGTGTGTGTCCCCCATATCCATATATCTACCAGGCAAATGCTGTTGAGTTTCAGAAGACGAGAGAGTTTCTATTTATCATCCAAAATCATGACGTCATAGCATTGTGACGTCGTTGTGTTTATGACATCAGATCATAAAAACATCATTACTGATGATACAGAAATTTTTGTCATGTCATATCAGGGTTCGAAATTAGCACTAGCCCGGTAGCCAATGGCTAGTGAAAAAGATTCTGGGCTAGTAAATTGTAATTTTGGGTAGTCCGAAGGACTAGTTGAATTTAAAGAAAATACGATTATATCTGTGTATTTGGCTAGTCAGAATATGTTTGGGCTAGTGCTCACAGGAATGCACTAGTCCGAATGGCTAGTACCCATTTAGGACTAATTTCGACCCCTGCATATACTTGTGATTTCAGGGCATTGTTAAAGAGACATTTTGGTGTGATGCAAAGGGATATGGGATTAGATTGATGAACTGTTTCTAAACAAATATGCATTCCTATTCTTGATGAATATGTATTTATTTGCTTTCAGCAATGAACGTCTTCAATGTAATAATTTTTGAGGAAGTAAAACAAACTGAGAATAACAAAATAGCTGAGATGGATTGAAAACATTTCTAGAGACAACTGAAACATGGTAATGAACTTTTTCAATGAATCAGAACAACAGAAGAAACTCTTAAAGATGCAAAGCCTAATGTCTGACCTCTTCCATTCTTTCCCTAGTGACGTTACTCAGGCCAAACCTTGGAATGTAACCCCAGAGTTACAGATAGGGTTTCCTGATTGACTGCACTCTGCGTTAGTTGTGAATTTCTCTATTTCTGAATTGAATCCTAACCTTTCATACAGACGGCGTACCTCTTGCAATTTTTACTGCTTTGGGTCTTTTTTAAAGCCCAGATAAGCTCCTTATGAAACAGAATGAATCAATTTCTCACAAGAAGTTGTTATCCATGATATTTGTCTTGTACAATCAAACCAACTTCTAAATACCTTTGAAGAATTTCAGAATGAGGTAACATTGACTGACATGATTGAAGTAGCCCCTGTTAGGAAAGAATAGAACACTGGGCAACCTCGTAATATTGACATAATGGACAAACTCTAGACAAATGATTGATCATAACAATGATTGCAGAGCAAAACACAAAAGAAAATCACCAAAGGCTGAAACAAAACAGGTCTAAAATTCTAAAAACACAAACAACACTTGGACAACAACAACAATGACATCTATCAAAACAAACCACACATTCCACAAAATTAATTCCACACATGTTAGAAAGTTGTTAGCACTACTGGTTGTTATAAGTGTTAAACTATGGGTGCAGACATAGGACAGGTTATTTGTTACGAGCAGTAACACGACCGCATTATTTATTAGTTGCGATGGTTCATGGAGTAAGGGGTCCTTCGTAAAGAAGTTGCAATCAACTACATTTGTATTTTACTTTGCATAAAGACCAACGATAATTTATTTTAATTTATTACTCATTTACAAAATTTACAGGTAGTTAAATTGTCTTTCCCTTAAATAATGTATTTTTTGAAAAGATGGAAGTTCAGATAATTTTTATTTTATAATTTTCAACTTCTGCTTTATTTTTCTTGTCTGGCTGACAGATTTCTAAAGCTAGTACACATAGAAAGATATATTTTGACTACATGACTCAGGGAAACTATAGCTACAGAACAAATTCACCCCACTCAAACAGAAGAGGAATCTAGACTCTTTCAAAAGGTCTTTTCCATACCATAGTTTTTCAGGCTCTGGTTACAGACAAGCAAAACTAAAATTAGATCCACTCATTCCATATCTTGGTTTCATTATTAAAAAGTAAACCATATTTAAATTTTAAACCAAAATGATGATACTGCAATAAAATCAAAAGTGTTAAATGAAAAGAATTTGATGCTTGCACAGAAGGGTTAAACAAACATTTGGCAAAAAGAAATGAAAACCAAAATACTTGGCTACTTTTCACCCCTGATTTTTTTAAATTTCACTGAAATTTAATATCTGTGTAACTGTTCAAATTTGTCTAAACTACTAAACTTCATGGGGAGGTAAAGAGAAGAGCCTGTCATGTGACCAGAGCCATGATGCCTACCGGAGGGAGGATGATGGAAGTGCAAGGTGAAGACTACAAACCCAAACTACTTGAGGAATATTTTTTCCATGCAATATCCTCTCTGCTCCCATGCTGCCTGAAACTACGCCGATCGCCCGAGGAAGGCTGCGTGTGTTGGTGGTGACCTTGCTTATCCTTATTTTCCCAAAGCTTGCGCAAATGATTGTATGTACTAACTAAACACGTACAGTCTTTTGCAGCGACTGAAAACAACGGAAATCAAAGAGAACAAAATCACACAAAATTCAAACAAGACAAAAAGCTAGATTTGACCCAGACCAAACTGAGGATGAGGTGACTGTTAAGGTGAAGCAACTAAAGCATGCATAAGCGGTGAGGGGAGCATGCACAAGCGGTGAGGGCAGCATGCATGCTGGAAGGTCATTGTGGCATCTTGCAGTTTGTGTTATGTGACAGGTCTAATGGTTGTGATCTAAGGTGTATGGATTTGTGTTGAAACTGCAATAGATGACAGATGTTCGATCTCTTGCGCTGGATAAAGCAATGAACTGAAGGTAAGGTTCAATCTCTCTTTGACGGCATACCTGTGACTATTATCAAATGATCAAGAAAAGAATTAATAAAATCTTAACATAATTCACCTGTCACTGTAATAAAAATCGATAAAATATTTGGACAAATTTCCCTGGAATGTTTTTGAATCATTGAAGAAGGTTAATAGATTTGAAAAGATGTGAGGAATACTTGTCCTGCGAAGTAATAAATCCCTTCTATAAATATGAATAAAAGAAAATTTGTAAGAGATTCCGTTCCAAGATCTTAAAAGATTGCATTTTAAGCGAAAGAGTCAAGCTAAAGCTTTGCCAAAGTTTGCATATTTTACCGTAACGACATGCCATGAAGTGAAAATGAAAGAAAGCTCAAGGGAGGCAACTGTGCAAGCAACTTGAAGACAAACTTGCCTGAATCATGCTACTGCAGTAATTAGAAGAGAACTCAAAATTAGCCCATTAAAACTTTACAACAAACTTTGCAAGAAAGTTAATCTCATGCTATAAAGAAAATAACAACATACATCGCACTTACAACCTAGGTTTAAGAAATGTTAAATCATAATTTGTGACACCAAGTTTCCTTTGAAATTAAGTTGAAATTTAATCTGGCCTTGCTAAACTTGGCATTTATGGAAAGAGGTGATTTACTTGACATTTTAGCTGATTAAGCGATGATTCCTATGAGAAAAACCTTTGCCTGTGACACTAACGAGCCACAATATCAGCTGGCATATGTATATTCATATTAGAAGCGCTATCAGTTTGGTTAGTAAAGCATATATCCCGCAACCATTTCATATAATATTGCAAGCATGTCAGTTGGTCGATATCAAAACATCATGAAGCAAAAATCAATCCTTTTAATGCAATCAAAAGCTGGCATTTAAAGCTCATTTATATTACTTTTCAAGCCATACTTAACAAATTAAACCTTAAAGCATCTTAACAAATTCTAAAGCAAGCTTCGATAAAGCTAAGCAGAGTAGTCGATGGATTCTCTGTACAAACTTTCCTGATCGTAACATCTCTTTTCAACTTATTCATTACAAATAAATTCCAAATTGTCTCAACTAAAGCAACAAGTTGTCTTGAACATTGTCTACATCAATGTTCCCTAAAAATCTTAAAAACACAAAAGCTAATCAAAGTACTAATACTTGTCCCTCTTTGAATGAACTTGTCCTTTATTGAAATTCACCATGACACTTGTTTGCAACAAGAAATCATAACCCTTTCGAAAGATGATAGAAAAAGACGACCATTACTTGTCATTTGACCATTCTTTTCTTGGTCATCTTAAGTGGCAAGGAAGAAATGTGATTTTAACACAATTTAGCTGTGAGTTTATCAAGGAAGATAAATGATTTTCTATTCTCCTCTGTCAACATTTCAATCATATGCTTAATCAATCCCTGTAATTCTCCATAGCCAAAACATATTTTGTTGAAGAACATAGTTTAAATCCTTGCCACATACGACAAAAAAATATCAAGCTTGACTTGTTCCTTTTTTCTTGGTACTTGTTCCAGTACTGGAACAGATATTGTCTCTTCAAACAATCTGTATATACTCTTTGTATAAAATCTCTACAAAATATCCCTCATAACCATTATTCATCAGCGACGATCCTCCTATACATATTCTACCAAAAAATAATCAAATGACATCTCTTCGTAACATCCACAAAAACCTCTAGGTAATCCACAAGAACACAAAACTCACACAGACGACCTTCGAACTCACCTGACGCACTGTGTACGCTGCCGGCGCTTCCGTTACCCCCCGGCGCCGATGGGGGCGCACCTACGGGGGGCGGGTGGTCGACGAAGCTGCCCACGTAGCTGGTGTTGTCCGTGCTTGTGTAGCTGTAGGGAGGGATATAACTGAGGTTCTGTGGTAGGTAGTTGGAGCTGCTGTACGGGTACTGGTTGTTCCAGGCGGGGGGCGGGAGCGGTGCTAGCGTGTCGCGGTCCGCCTCCGATACAGAGTCCACGTCTTCCAGGCTTAATGATGTTAAATCTAGGCAGACAAAGGGTTAATTGGTATTGATATGACATGTTTTCCAGGCTTAATGATGTTAAATTTGGGGGACAAAGGGTTAACTGGTATTGATATGACATGTCTTCGAGGCTTAATGATATTAAATTGTGGGGGACAAAGGGTTAATTGATATGCATATAACATGTTTGAGGCTTTATGAGGTGCAGATAAATGAATATTGATACTACTGCCATGTATGGATATCCATCCAAAACATTAAATATGATTATTTCTGGTTTTTAAAATCATAAAGCTAAAGCTTTTCAATTAATATAAGTTTATTAAAATGACATGAAAATTGTGTTTCTTTTCCTGAATAATGTTTCTGTGAAACCAGATCCACTTACCTGGATATTGTGGGGGACCTGAAACAGATAAGTAAAAACATAAGTATAAGAATGAATCATATTCACAACAATCTTGTACACATCCTGCACAAATATATTTAATTTTAAAAAATAATTTAAGACAAATTTTAGATGAACTCAATAATTTACCAAACAATGTTTATTTTTTACTTCATTCGATTAGACCTAAAATTACTGAAAGGTTTTTGTGATATATTGTTTTGAATAATTAAATTCTTATTTTCTGTAATTGACGGTGGAAGTGTTGATGACATACCACAGAGGTCCCCGAAGACGTAGTAGCACTGCTCTGAGAAGGTGAGCTTGTTGACGGTGTGTCTGATGTAGCCCGCTTTCAGCAGATTGCATGCATACTTCCTCGCGTCTCGTCGGTCGGCAAAACCCTCCACGTGCGTAAATAGCCAATCTACAAGATCAGACCCTGGAAAAACAAGATATATAAATACATATAAACTTTTATTCCTCTTGAAGAGAGTACAGTGGATTTAAGAGATATAAGTACAAATCATAGGGGACATTGACCTGCGATAATACAATAAAAGATCTGACCCTGGAAAAACAAGTCTTGAAGAGAGTACAGTGAATTTAAGAGACATACATTAAGTACAAATCATAGGGGACATTGACCTGCGACAATGAGATAAAAGATCTGACCCTGGAAAAACAAGATACGGTTTTGAGGTGCAAAGGATTTTTAAGCGCTACTTTCTCATTAGTTATTCAATAATTGGAGCTTCCTTGGGAATATTCAACCAACGGCAGCAAATTAATAAGATCGTATATATCCAAACAACTAGATAACAGATTGTTCTGAATTAAATACAGACTCGAGTCTCTTTAATTCCTCTGCTTAACACACAATAATTTTTTAAATTACACTTCAAAACAAAAACTTTTAGTCATATGTTCTGTTTTGAACACTACGTTTGTGCAAGACTTTCCATCATATGTGAGTATTGAACACTACGCTTGTGCAAGACTTTCCAACATATGTTCTGTATTGAACACTACGTTTGTGCAAGAAATTTGGTCCTTCTTATCAAAGGAATTTCAAACTTTTGTTTTAAGGTAAAGTCGAGTTGAGAAACATCTTACCTATAAAAGCATTTGGTATTGTTATTTTGAGCCACATTCTGTCCCTGATTTCCAAACCAGAATCTGGCTGAGCCATGGCCTTGACTACTGTAGCCATGTCTGTGTTTACTGTGAGATTTAAGTCGTCAAAACCTGCAAACAAGACACAACATTTATCATTGGAAATTATACATATACAAGATGACAACCCCTGCAAATGATAAATTCAAAATCAAGAGAATCAAATATAAAGATAGTTTTACAAGAAGTTAGATGTCAACAGAAACATGATTGAGTTGGATTTCTTCATAATTGTTGGTGAGGCTTTTGTAGTTTTCATTTCTTTCACTCTGATCTTTTACTAAGCTCAAGTCAATATGGTAAGTGGTAATCGGAAAACCCTCAACAGGTTACCCGTGTTGAAACATGTTTCACGCACTGCAATAAACTCAATGAGTGAGTGTTTAGAGTTGCTTGGGAAATACTTTAACCATTTGACATATTAAATTCATGAACGTCTCAGTTAATAATTCTGTTGAAGACTCACGTTCTGACTCTGGTATAGAACTAGTTAGTGAGGAGCTGGTTGAAGTCATATTGCTGATTGAGGTGCTGGGGCCGCCCCGACCCATGTAGTGTTCCCGCAGCGCCGTCGTGTGGGCCACCCACGCTGACGGGTCAATAGGTCGTACTGGCTCTTGCCTCGGTACTGTGAAATAACCTTTCGGGTTGGGATCCCAACACTTGGCAACGACTAGTGTAATTGGACTGAAACCGAAACTGTTTTTCAATCATTTTAATGTGTGCATAATGAAAATGACAACATGAACAAATCAAAGATGAGAGTGAATTTAAAAAATATATAATTGGAGATGATAATAATAATGAAAATGTTGATGATGATGATGATTTTCAAATGATAATTCAACAGATCACCAAAGGAACTTTGTCTGTGGCAACACTGAGAATATACAATTTGAATGCTTTCCTTTTACAAAAAAAAAAAACGTAATTTTTTTTTACCAAAACTGAATTAAGCCTCATTGCTTGCATTGACTTCAACCACTAACAAAGATATTCAGAAAAGAGAGGATTTTGCACTGAAACTTTCAACTCACCCCGGTTTCTGCACAGCCTCTCGCAACGTGCGGACAGCGTCATCATTACTCATGTTCTCGAAGCTGATTCCGTTCACCTCAAGGATCATGTCTCCTGGCTCAATACGCCCGTCCTGCGCCACAGCACCGCTAGAAAATTGGAATACATTATTGAGTGTCTCCTTGATTGTACCACAATATGACAGAAACATATATTTGGATCATTGCATGAAAATCTCTTAAAGCTTAAATGTTTATCATGACACCCTTCCTGGGCCACAGCAACTAGAAAATAGAAACATATACATCAGTCTTTCCTTGATTGCACCACAATATGATATTTGGATCATTGTGTCAAAATTTCGAAAATTCTAATTGTATATCAAGGTAAAATGATAAAATATCTTTGATTGAACCCTTTAGAAATATGGAGGTTGTTTCTTTTAATTGAAAGAATTCTGCAACCAATATGATTGTCGATAGCAATGAAACCTAGTAGTCCTTACTGGATGTTAAACAGACACATTCTCTTGAAACTTTTAATCAAATTTAATTAACGATTATCAATTCTCTGAGTCCTTCAATGATATTATAAGAGTTATAGAATTGATAACAAGTAGTTCTTTCATTTGCGAATGAGTCTGCACATTTATACATAGAACAGACACATAGGAGGTTTAGAAAGAATATCAACATACATAATAATGCAATCCAGTTTCATATTTTTAAATACTGTATAACCTGTTGATTTAAAATCATTTAGATTGATAGTAATGTTGAAAACACTTACCCCTTCATGATGGAGCCCACATAGATTCCCCCGTCACCCCCCTTATTACTCTGCCCAACAATACTGATTCCTAGGAAGTTAACAGTGTCTGAAAAACAATTGGGTGAAAATTAGACAAACATTACAGAATAAAAGCACTTATTTATTGATAACAAACATGAGTTTCAATTTTTACAATTGCAATGTAAAGGCTATTTTGGTTAAAGGCTGAGTTAAACAGAAAATTTTAGAAGAACCTCTTCATCTATGATATTATTCTAAGAATGCTCAGTTTTAAAAAACAACAACGTTTAAAGGGACAAATTAATACAAATACTACCAAGTAATTTCATGTTTTGTTTATGATTTAATACATAAGATGATACCCAATAGTACAGGTGAAAAAATGTTGTTTTTATCAAATAATACATGAAATTCGGAGAGCAAGATTAAAAGAAAAAGTATCCCATCCTTGTGAATTCATGTTTTGGAAATAAGTTTCATTTAACTCTTAATACAAAATCTCAACAAAATCTTGATATATGTGACTAAATTCATTTAGTTCAAATTGTAACCATGTATAGTAAAGTAAATGCAAATTCTATGTACTCACCCATATTAAGTGTTACGGTTATTATGTTAAGGGACATTGTAGAATCTGTTATACTGCTAAAAGAAGATGCCTGCAAAATAAAAAGATATTGATTCAGAACTTTGTCATTTATTAATCAATCAATATCATCTATTTCAAAAGAAGACAGATCAAGTGAATTAGGAAGACGAGATTTAAAGCGTTGTCAGCAATATATCAGCTATTCAACATGTGAAGAGATAGAGGACAAACACGTTTACTAGGAAAGTATGCAATATTAAATATCAAAAACCCCAGCGATCTCAGAACTAGAATATACAGCAAAATGTCCTTCTTTAGGGTTTTTGATAAATATGATTTCAGGGACAAATGAAAGATTCTAGTTTCTTACTCGACTAATAGGGGGAGGTCTATGGCGCCGGCGTCGTTTCCGATGGCGACCATACCGCGATGACATCCCTGTTGTTGTGTCTGTTACTGTTGAAAATCTGAAAAAAGAAACCATTTGTAAATGAACACTCACTTTGTACACTGAAGTCCAAATAACCCAAGTATATACCAGTTGATAAATTGCATCAATGTGTCTTCTTTACATTAATCAGTGGTTGAAAAACTTACTGCCAGGGCCCAAAATATAGACATTTTTCTGAATTGAACCTAATGAAACTAGATATTGATGATTTGGTTTTATAGCAAAATCCAATGACATTTACAATCTTAAATTCCAGTGAGGATTAATTGGTTACCATCTAAATGCCTCTTGTCTTGCTTATTGACAATTTTATGAATAGCCATCTCGAAAGGCAAAAGATTCATACTTTTTCAAACAAAGGTTACTTAGGTCTTCAACAAAAATTTGGATTTTTTTAAAAGAATTACTCAAACTTTTTCATCAGTCAGTCATATCGTGCACACCAGTGATTGGGAAAGGCAGGGGCCATGGGCCATTTTGCACATTGGATGAAAAAAATGTCCGATTAACATTTTGAAGTATACCATTGATCCAATGGGCAATGGCCCATTTAAAATACAGAAAATGACCAAAATCCTTGAAAATGGCTCATTGTCAAAGATGTCTTTCCTCATCCCTGCACACAACAGTAATATTTTGCACACGGCACTAACCTGCTATCATCCTCGGAGTCGAAGAAGCTTGTGGTTTCTAGATCACTACTCATCATGGTGGACGTCTCATACTGCCGTGTTCCCGGCGCTCGGTCGCGGTGCTTCGTGTGCCCATTTACCCGCGGAGCTGCAATGAAAAGTAAACATGATAATCTGATATAAGAATCAAGATGTATGTATACATATACAGAACGTCATACGTGTGCATTTGGGTCGTTTGTATTGAACGAGTAGATGTCATGGACGCGGAGGAACAACGAGTTCGAAGAACGAGTTGTTTCTCCGCGTCCATGACATCTTCGAGTTCAATACAAACGACCCAAATGCACACGTATGACGTTCTGTATTTATTGTATACTCTCTTTTTAACCTTTTTAACAGTAAATTTGAATTGTTTAAATAAACCTAGACGTCGCACTGCGCATTGATACATAATGCGAACAAGGCGATTACCTACAACACGCTCGACTGATGATTTGATACCTCAAATATCTTTTTATTTTCTCATTACTTTTCGTAGTTAAACGTAAGAGGCAATTTTCTCAAGTGTGAAAACAAAATAAAGTGAAAAGTTATTCCTTAGTAATGATTTATAAAGTTCTGAATATGATAAACGTAAGTTCAGGATTCCGAGCGACGGGATTCTTTCAAACGACGTCACCATGGAAATGACGTCATAATCGTTGTCGGCTATGACGTCATAAGGGCGAAGTGTCGCTGGCGATGTTCTCGGAGTTTTGTTTAGGATTTCCTTTTTCAAAGTGTTTTTCAGTTTCTTTACTAATGATAACTCTAGTTTCGTACTATTGTATTCTCCAATGTCATATCAAAAAGTAGGTTTTTACCAATGCATTGAGATACATTAATTTTGATGTTTTGGTTAGAAAAATGATTGTTACTTGCGGAAAATTCCGAGAATTGGCGAAGCTTAAAAAAAGTAGAACCGGCAGGCGTGCAATACGGATTCTGGAGTGCAATACGGAATTTGAAGACTTATTCCGTATTGCACCCTTGTATTACTATCATAAGATTACATGAGTATATAATAAAACTTTACATTCACACATATTGATTGTAAAATAAAAAGGCACATAAAGGAAACTTAGGAAAGTCTACATAAAAAATACTGAATGGTTAGTAAAGAAGAGCTGTGAAACAAGATATGAATTCTTATAATGAATTTCATTTTTAATAAACTTTTATTGATTTGATAAAATAGCATTATCAATAACAAGATTTAATTGGATCTGAAAGAGAGTCTGCAAAGCATTTAAAGAATATTGCTGGTAAAACTGCAAAGGTTTAAAGGGGCAGTAGCACGTTTTTTGATAATTTTATATTTTAAATATTTCACTGATAATTGTAAGTTAATGCTAAATGTATTATTTTGACAGTGTCAAAAATCTAATTACACAAGCCAATGATTCATAGTCAGAGGACAAAGTATGAAGATTCACATAAAATGCATTGGCGGCCATTTTTTGTGAACACCTTTAATTCATTTTGTGTAAGAAAAGGGAATCTCATGGCTAAACTGTACGTTATATATTTGAATTATTACTGTTTTATTTAGTTTAAATACATTGTCTTTCAATTGGAACCATTAATTTTCATTTTCCTGACATCACCTTATATTCCCCCTAAAAACGTGCTACTGCCCCTTTAAGGTACCTTAATAACAGAACAATTTAATTATAAGTTGTCTATTCAACCCGAGGTAAATGAAAAATGAATTGTTTTATTCATCTGTGAAAAACCAGAACAGCCAACAGAAAGTCACTTCGTTTATCTTACAAATCTAAGGATGGAATATTGCAGAAGGAATCTTCATTGGAGAAAAAGTTTGAATTGATCTATCCATCACAATTTGCAATTCACATTTTTCAGATTAACAATCATTTTAGGAGATATTTTCATCAATAAAAAGAAAATATTTATATCCTTTTTATAAAAGTTCAATTACACTCCAAATATTCTTATGCTATAAGTATTCTTAAAAAAAAATAATTCTGCGTCTACCATTCGATAAATTCTTTAAAACATACACCCTATAATCAGTGACCCCACAACTTCTGGCGACATTTCGATCATAAATATGCCCTTGTTTACATAAACATTCAGATTGTGAATGATAAGCTGTCAAATTTAAAGTGCTTAATGTCTCAAATTGATAATTTTCAAAATGGCATTCAACACTTATCTTCTTTAAATGAAGTGATATTGCAGTGCTCAAGGCAAATATCATGCTTAAGATGAAGATAGATGAATAAATGCAAGTATAGAAGTGCAATAAACAATGCCAGAATATCTTCAATCCACAAGAGAGAGGTTCCATGTCTGTTTTTCCTAACACCGTCTCTAATTCAAAACAGCTTCCAGACTGATAAAATGGGAGATCTTTCAACTAAAAGCTATATTGCTTTCTTGTCAAATTGTATTATGTCCTTTATGACATTTCAAATGAATCAATATTATGATATAAGTCATCTGTTATGTAACAATGTTTCAGGGGCAACAAATCTCATAATTTTATAAAGAAAGTTGGGATGCTGTTATGTAACAAGTTGATTTGAACTTCATTTACCCTGCACAAGGAGCAGAATTGGCTACCACTATGAAGGCAATTCAATTTCAGAAAAAATATCACATAAACAATATACAGTGATATAATGACGAGTCGTTGAGAGAGTCATTGTTAAACACTGCTTGGGTAGTATTTCAGCCATTAGCCGAGTAGTGGTCCTAGAATGTTATTGAACAGCCATTAGGTGTCAAGTGCAGTTACGACAGGGGCAGTATCTTCAGTAAGCGAGTTTTATCATAGTTCTTAAGTTCAGTATGTATAAAAATGCCAAAACATTTTACGGAGACTTGGCAAGTTCGATAGCATGGAAAGGTTATGTATAGAACAAGTGCAGTTATGACAGGGACTGTGTAAAGATCTTATCTGAGTTATCAATTCAGGATGTGAATAGATGTATTGAAAATTAAACATAGACTTGGCAAGTCTTTTAAGCTTTGAGGGTTGCCATGTGCATAGTGCAGGGCTGTATTTAGAGTGAGTTTTATCTTGGTTTATAAATTCGAGGTTTTGTAGAGACTTGGCAAGTCTATGATTCTGAGAGGGTGAAATGTGTAGATAGTAAGTGCAGATATGCAAGGGCTGTATCTACAGTGAGTTCATAAATTCCAGGTTTGTAGAGACTTGGCAAGTCTATGATTCTGAGAGGGTGAAATGTGTAGATAGTAAGTGCAGATATGCAAGGGCTGTATCTACAGTGAGTTCATAAATTCCAGGTTTGTAGAGACTTGGAAAGTCTATGGCTCTAGGAGGGTGACATGTGTAGAGCAAGTGCAGATCAGACTGGGCTGTATCTACAGTGAGTTTTATCTGGGGGGAACATCACTCTCAATCTGCCTCTCCTTACTGACATGAGGGAGTACCTGTCAGCTGAAAGGGGGGGGGGGGGGGGGGGGGGGGGTGTTTGGGGTGAAAGGGTTCTGTCTTACCTCTGAAGCTAGGGGGAGGAGGTTCAGTGGAGGTAAGAGAGGTGTAATTGATAAATCATCGATTCTCGAGTATGAAAATAAATAATCAGCTAATAAATGAAATTTCGAAATAAAACAATATCTGTTTTGTTAACATTTCAATATTTATATCGATTGATGATAATTCCATACTCATATTATTGTTATTTCATATGCCCAAGATGGACTTTTGCATAAGTTTTGAAAACGATATGCAATTTCTGTTTGTTTGATTGCTTGTCAACAAAATTATGGCAAAGCGATAATAGTCATTGATACAGAAGCCAGAAGACATGTTTTCACTTCAGACAGTCTAACAGTAAAATGGTTAATATAACTGCAAATATTTTGTCCGAGATTAAGACCTATTTAAGAATATAGAAAGAATATACAAGATCCTGCAATCACAAATATTGCAATTTTACAGTAAAACAAATTAGTGCTAAATTTTCCAGAAAAGATCTGAAAGTTAATATACTTCTCATTAGTGCACTAATGAAAACAAACAGCGTGTCAGAATGCTCAATGAAGCGTAGGCCGTCTGCCCAATCATTCTCTTGCCACTAACAAATACAAGCAGACGGCTTCCACCATTTCTTTCCTGGGTTCTCATTGGCTAACTGGCTGGTTAGTACGGGCACAGAATAACTTCTCTAATACAAAGTAAACAAATGTTTTTGTTGGTAGGGGATAGTAAGCTTACAACTTCATCTCCTGCCCCACACGATTCATTAGGCTCGAAACACGATTCATCAAGCAATAAAGAGGGAAGAGCTTGCAAGATGGAGGCCAGATGTTGTGTCTGTCTTGTCAATTAACTCCCTGGTTCCCACTGTACCAGTTATACATCACTTGCTTTGTAAACATTGTCAGGACTTATGTAATTTGATCAACATTCATCTTGCTTTTCAGGTGCATCTATCATTTAATTTGTTGACCGGATCTAGAAAAGTTTTTATGTCTGATGAATCTTTGTCAATATAGCAATTTACTTTTTTGTATGTATATTAATGTTCATCTTTTTCTTTGCGAGTACTGCCTTCCAAATTTGTTCAAAGCATAATTATTAAATCCTTATTCCTTTTACACAAGACAAACAGTTGTGAATTCCATCACTAGGCATAAACTGAAGAATGAAAAATGGCAACAAAAGGCAGTAGTGTATGTGTATCTGTCACTGTTTCATGTTATGATTCTGTTAAATGTTATCTGCAGCAAAAATTTTGAATTGGTGCCATCTAAATGTTTTGCAAAGCAACATTTAAAAGAGATAGCGTTTACATATATCTGACACTGTGATCTGAAGTCATATTTAAAATCTAAATTACATTCAAGAATTTCAACTAATTCATTTCTTGAAAACAATACCTGGACAAAAAACACCATGACCATTAGAAAATCACATCAGAATGGGGACCTCTCATGAAATAATAACCTCAAAAGTGCATATTCATTGAAAAAGTGTCATCAAGCAATGTGCAATAATCTTCATCCAAATATTTTTAAAATCAAAAGGTCAAAACCTGAAAAATCCTCCAAACCATTTGACGTCTGCTGAGCAGAAGTGAAACAATAGCATCTAAATCTAGTGATTACTGTCTCTATGGCTAATCAATAGGAAGCACAAATCACTGAGGATTGTTATATTGATCTATATCTGTCAATTCAAAGCCAGAAACCGACCCCTATTACGACAAAAGCGCTCCCAAGGGCCTTGTTATTGGTGGTGGAAGTAGAGGAGTGTCAATCAAATCTGAATCAACAAGCCAATACTTGCCAGCAGAACAATCAAGAAGGGCAGAGATTTGCTTGCATTTCTTCATACACTCATCAACCAATAATATTGATTGTGCTCTTGCTTTATAAACAGATAAATTGTCCTCGGAATATCTTGCTTGAACTCTGCTTGGAACTTATCTGTTAGGGAGAATACTGTTGAATGATACATATTATGTTCATATTTCGACTTAGATTTGCTAGCAAAGAATGGCACAAGGCTTAATATAAACTCCTATTAACATAAATACAAGAAGAGTTTTGAAACTTATCGTGAAACATTGATATTAAGAACTTTGTTTGATATCAAACTTCAGAAATCTTCGTCAAAAGTTTCTTACAAAACAGTTTTTTAATGACTTTAATTAAGTGGGGATCTCCATTTCTTTTGAACCAAAATATTTAATAAATATTATGTTCCTAATTTGTAAAAATACTCCTTACATCAAATATACTGTATTCTTGCATTTTTTTTAGCCCGAGTAAGAGACGACAGACAACAGGGATCTGCACAAGATCTCCATCCTGAGCTAGAGAAATCTATGACTTTTCACCAAATAAACATTTTTGAAGGAGAGGACACTGACGGTGAGGTGAGGTGATGTGGGTTTATCGCTGTTTCAAGAGTATTTCACTTTTATCAAGGCTGCTAGTATTATTGCAGGGAGACAGTCCGAAACACAAGTGTGGCTATGCATTGCAAAGAAACCTGCGAGCATTAGCTGAGAGCGAACCAGGGGAAGTACTATGCTAAAATTCAGTGCAGCATTGCACCCAAACCTGACTGCGTGTAGAACAGTTCTCTACTGCAGACAAAGTTGCCGAGCCCCTGACAGTCTAGAGATGCAGATGGCGGCAGTCTGTATGTATAGTACAGAGTAAGTGGCTATACTGCCCATCTGGGCTCCACAATGCTAGAGATTTGGATCTCTCTGTATTTATATAGAAACCTAGGATATCAAGTTTCACTCAGATAGTTATAGGTTAATGGCTACAAAGGAGCCTTGGAGGGGATAATCGAGAAGACTTTTTCTCTAAAAAAATACCCAAATATTTCATATCAATATGACAGAAAAACTACCTTTGGAAGCTGAATTTGCTTTCTGGTAAAAATTAACTATGTTTTATTTGCACTTATGAAATCCTTCTCTTTAAATTTTGTTAATAAACTCTCAAGTCTTTGAATGCATCAAATGAAGAAATAGCTTTAATGTGCTGATAAACAAAATGAAATGTTACATAACCTTCAAGTTTTAACAGCTGTTTGAAGTTTTAAGCTTTTTTTTGCATAAAGATCCAGAAGTGTGCTCAAAAGTAAAACATATCTTTCTTAACTTGATATAAATTGAGATCTTTTATGAACATTTGAAGAAAATGATAAGTTTACATGTATAGTCCTGGAATGACATAAGTAATTGCAGTTTTCATGTTTCTTCTATAGAAGCCTCCTCAATAAAAATCCTCTTTTGAAACTGCACAAAGAAAAACCTGCAGCATCCCATTCAAGCGATTCTCTCATTTATCAGCCTCTAAAGACTCCCTCATGTGCCAGATTTCAGTGACTAGAAGGTCTAGGCTAAAGTTGAATTAGGAAAAGCTCTGAAATTTCCTGTAAGAATCTGTAGCCATTACCAGGAATTAGAAGAGGGTTAGCCGGCTGATATAAAGCTTTACAGAAGGACCTGTCTGATCTAGCACTCATGGAGTAAATCTTGCAGCTGGGTTTGATGGTTCTCTACCATGACTCGGTTCAAGTCTCCTAGTTCTTATTAGTAGACTTGAGTCTAATCTTCTAAATTATAGTTTGAGCCTTGATGCTTATCTTGGGCTCTACAGGAGGACATGTCTGATCTAGCATGACTTGGTTCAAGTCTCCTATTGAGTCGAAATAGTTTGGCACAAATTCTTCAGAGAACAAGTTTTGACAACAGAAAACTGAATATATCTTAGAGTGAATCTATACTGGACCGTGACAGTATTAAATGCCCATATTTGGTATATAATCGTGGAACAAGATAACCTTTATTGATAGGAGGTGATTCAAGAAAATTATCCACTAATAATAATTTGACACTAATTCTACAGCACAAATGTAACCAACAGAAAACAGGTGATCTTAGAGTTACGACTGTTAATGGTTGATTAGGTGTACAGTCTGGAGATGACTGAATCATAGATACATTATATCTCCAACTAGGATACCACAGATGTGTCCGATTACTCCGCCACTCAGACAAGGTACTGTCTGTTAGCCACTTTACGCTATTCCTCCGAGGTACAGGCTTCTAGCTGGCGGCACCGCTTCTAATTGAAGGCACCAAACAAATTTGTCCAATCATCAGACGCTATGAAGTTTGTAACTGATTTACTGGTCAATTTGGGACAATCTGAACAGATAATTTACCTCATGAAAGTAATTATCATTGTTACAAAAGATTTCCCTCTGAGGGGGAAAGTCTTGAATAGACGACAGGATAAATTCTTTACTTTTGTCATTTTGCATCCACATATAAGTTATTTCAAGTTGAATGTTTGTTTTAATTTTTCAGAAACTTCAATGCCATTGTTTGTTTGTGGTTTGTGTTACACAAATTCTATAATTTCGTCATTTTGCATAAACTGATAAGTTATTGCAAGTTTAATGCTAGTTCTCTTTTTTTCTTCAGAACATACATTGTCATTATTTGTGGTTTGTAATGCAGTGAAACCTGAATGCTACAGTTGGAACCACATTGAGCCATTTGAATACAAACATAAGACCTTTTGAGAAACTAAACTGTGTTGGCTAAAGCTGTTTACAGGAAAACAAATCAATCTCTTATTATCAAATGCTGACTTTGAAGATACCAAGCTGCTAGAATTCTGTTCTATGCACAGATAGCCAAAGTAGGGAGTGAGTGGGTTATTGTTTTACTTCGGCAATATTTCAGCCATTAGCGGTGTCCAAGGTAGGACGACCTGAAGTCTATCCATTTACATCAACAAGGGAACCAACAGGCTCTGGGTTGCTTAGGACAACATTATTGCTTTCTGGACAAAAACTCATCTGTTACATTATAAATTTTTCTTACTTCATTCTCAAAATTTGTAAATGAAGGTGAATCTAGAAATTGGTTTACATATTCTTCAACTGCGATTCCATCAAAACATCCTATCTTCAAAATAAGTAGGGTTTTTTTAATGGGGAAAACGTTGGCATTTTACACCAAATGTGATAAATAGCATTATTTTAGAAAGAAAGAAATACATATAAACCTTCATACAATATTCTTCCTAATAATTGAGCAAAGGGAACATAACTTGCAATTCAAACTACAAACTTAAGCAATAAATTCATAGCAATTCCTGCAACATCTCAAATGAAGCCCCAAGGTGATCACAACACAATGTCCTAACACCAGCTATATCAACCTTAGCGCTAAGGAGAGTTTGAAGTGCGCAGGGTACACTGTCCACTCGGGATGGTTGTCATTTTGTCAGACCTGATGAGGTGGTTAATAATGGAAGCCCAATTTATCTAACTTGGCATACTTAATCCGACAGCGGCCATTCCAATCACATCAATTTTCTGAGAAGGCCTCTGGAATCATATCTCCTGTTACCGCTTCTGTTTGAAGTTTCTGACTGACGGCCAACAAACACAAACCCCTCTGCTCACCGTGTCAGTCTCAAAGTCAAGGGACCTCAACCACCAGTGGCAAAAAACGAACCCAAACATTTGGCCCACCTAGAAAAACATTCATCCATTTTATGGCTCCGAACCACTGAGAGAGTCGGTTCCCATAACTGAGACCGTCCTGGCAATATCTAATTGAAACACTTCAAGATGTTTTATACAAACCTAGCTGTACATAAACCTAACTCAAAGCAGACGCAGTCTTTGTATTTGCAGACGTAAAACTTGTATTAGCAGAAGTGACTCTCAGTGGAGCAGACGTATTCATTTTAACAACTTTCTGTCTAGAAATATATACATTTCCTCTGCTAGAATTTCATAAGAATTTGTTAATCGATTTCTGAATCTGAAAAATTACATTCATACACGACGTCCTTCATTCTTGTTTCTCTTGTTTTCTTTACTCAATTTTGACGTAAGAATCTCAAACATGTACCAGTTTCATAGTGATAATTCTTATTTTCTCTATTCAATTTCGACTTATTTGTAAGAATCTCAAATCTCAAAAGTTTCTATTGAAAAAAAAAGGAGATTCATAATGATCAAATCAACTATGAAGGCAAAAAATCTATCCACAAGGTTTTGCATGTTCCAAGTAAAATAATGAGAGCAATATGATGATTGTTTCAGGTAAAACACTAATGAGTAAGTATTAACAATCATTAAGACCTCACTTGTTCAAAATCCAGGCAAAATAATGAGAGCAAAATGACAATTGTTTGAGAAAACCTTTACACTGATGAGTAGGTATTAACACTGTCATCAAGCCGAACAAAAATATTCCAACCGATTTTTGCAAGTTCCTAGCAAAATAAAGAAGACAAAATGATAATTATTTGAGAAAACTTTAACACTGACGAGTAATTATTAACATTGTCATCAGGTCTTAACTTGTTGGACCCAAAATACAGAGAGCAAAATGCTTATAGCAGAAGAAGCCAATGACAAAGGGCTGCCATCAATCAAACTTATCCAATAAGCTGCATGGAAAGTATTATTTCTGGATGATTCATAAGTAGGGTAAGCCCTTGCTACAAGCAGATATGAAGAGTAAAGCCCTTCCAAACCAACCTGTGATTCCCAAGTAGAAATACTTCCACTGTTGTATAATCCTCATGCTTGACAGCCTCTTGTGAATAACCTTTGAGGAATATCTTCAACAAAATGGTGGCACTTTGATAACCGGTTACCGAAAACACTTCCACTTTGAGTTGGTAAGATATTGTCCCCCTTTCATGCAATTCCACAATTTGATGTTAAGTTGCCACTGATGTTTGCAATTTAATAAAATAAATAATAGCCATAAATGTTTGAACTTTTACAATTAGTTTTACATATTTTGTGACTTTATGCAGTTCTTCTTCTTAAACGTGCTTGGTAAATTGGTAAAAAGTTGCCAAAATTTTCTAGCAACAAACTTTGATCAAATCTAGATGGTATTGTTCACACATCAAAAAGCTAAAAACTTCACAAGGTTGATTCCAAGTCTTTTACAGGTAAAAGTCCTATTCTTGAAGTGAAAAAAACCAGCAGGTCTTTAAAGTTGAAAATTCTGAGTTTTATGAGGTTAACAATTCGGATAATCCACAAACAATTTGCAGCATCCCTGAATCAGAAAGTAAATCTGGCGCTTCTCTAAAACCAAAATGTCTGATATTTGAACAAGTTAGCGACCTTGACCTTCAATTAGGATTGTAAGGAAGAACTGTGTACCAGCAGACTCAACTCAGAAAGAAGTTTAAATTAGCTCGGTTGTATCTGTTTGTCAAGATAATCTCGCCATATAACATACACCCTGGAGCAAATATTCGCTGTTTGCTTACATAAGTACCTAACACCCTCATAATGAAATGCAATCTGTGGGAACTGGCTTCAACTGTTATCTGGTGTGGCAATTGTACTGCCAGTCAAATACACTTATTGTTCATTTTCATTACAAATCTGCTGTCAAATGATAGGTGGACCAAACATTCCAAAAAATTTCCTCTCTCCTTGTTTTGAGACTTTTTTGTGACTAGCTAGATTAAGACTTTAACTGTTTGATTTATGGGAATCGGATAGCCAAAGTAAAAGAATGAAAGTTTATAGAAAGTAAGCCACTGACTAAGGCTACTAAGAGCTCTGTAGGTTAACATTTAAGGGAAATTTCACAAGTATTGGCAACAAATAATAACAGATTTGCATACAGGCTAGAATCTGCAACACAAATTTATCATCAAATAGGAGACTTGAAGACATGCTAGAAAGAGATTTGAAGTAAATTGGGGGAATGTATTCAACATGGTGGAATCTAGTCCCAATGCAGCTGTGGTCATTTTTCAGTTGTATCACCGATGAAAAAGTGAGCTAAGATTTCCCAAGTGGATTGGCCTCATTTGAGGGGGAAATCGGGAGGGGAGAAAATGTTGAGAGGAAAATGGTCGCAAAAACTACTTGCACATTCCTTTCAATAAACCCAGCATCTATTCCAGCAGTGAAATTCAATTATTTCTCTTCTTTGTTTATTTTGTTACTGCTCAGATCATTATGGGGAGGTATGCCATTAGGGCTTGGATGGTGATGGAATTTGACATGTTTGTAAATATATGGTTATGTAAGTAAAGCGATTTTAAAAATCATAAACTGTTTCATTCATAGTTCTAGACTAGGACTGCCGCGGCAGTACTTAGGTCTTCAAGATTCCTGTTTGACCTTCACATTCTGTTTGACCTTCACATGCATGTTTGACCTTCACATGCATGTTTGTTAAAGAGGGTTCAAACATACCCAGCAATACACCACTTTTCCATATGCAAAGTTTGACCTCTCCTCCTGACCGGAAGTGACTGTTCGCGAGCGATTTTATTCTTTTATCGTGAAGACCTTGCTCATGTGTAACTCTCATGCAAAAATCATAAAGTTGTAAGGTCTGGTTTTTGAATTATCTGCCCTTGAATTTTGCGATTTTGAGATTTTGGTCAACTTTGAAAGGTCACAGCACAAAAAGTATTAATGTTAACAGCATTAAACGACATAGCTTTTATGTACAATACTTCAGCTACATTCAGTATGAATTTCAGCTCTGTAGTGCAAGTATCTTCAGAGAAGAAGATTGTCAAAGGCGGGTGGGGTCGGAAACGTTGAAAATTGCACTAAAAGCAAGATGGCGGCCAAAGCACGTGACCTACGAATTGGTCCTGATTTCCTTTTTTTCAGCATTTTTCATTGCGGTTCTTTTGAAAAAAATTTCAAGTCTCTAAGTGCATTTTGAAAAAAAAATCAATGTAAAATTTTCGATTTTGGATTCGAACTGGACCTTTAACATACCGGTCGATTTGACCCAAAAGCTTAGCATGTCGATTCCAGGGTAAGGGCTATCAGCATGTCAAGTTTCGTCACATTTGGAGTAGCCGTTTGAGCTGTAGCTCGTTCACAAAACAAGTACAAATAATAATAAAAAAAAAGAACTTGAAGAAATCGGATAAAAACAATAGGTCTTCCAGACTTTGTCTTGAAGACCTAAATATAACAATAATTAATTTATATAATAAAAACATTTGATAAACTGACTATAGAACATAAATATATTTTGCAAATGAGAGGTGGATTTTTGAATTCGAAAACTACCTGAAGTTAAAAATTTAATTTAAAGAACAATTTAATACAGGCACAAATTCAGAAACTGATAATAAATCCTAAGAATTTACAAGAATATATAGGTCAAAGCTGTAAAAAACATAACAATTAGTAAGAAATGCATTCATCAAAATATAAAATCTACAAAATGGAATATGATGGCACAACAACACCGAGATGTAAAAGTGGTGAGAGGCACTTCTTGTGTACTGGGAGATTCTCAACGAGATATTATTTACCTGTGCATGCTTAAATTAGAACACGAAGGTGAACATTCAGGTGAGTTTGATGGCTCGAATGCATGGTGCATTCACACTGCAGTATTGTGCATTCACGCCCCACTGAGAAGCGCAAACATGAGGGGCGTAAAACTGTGGTTGATGTACACGAGAGCTACTAGCAGGCCTGTTTTTGCGAGCAATGAGCTTCAAATTGAGTTAGAGCACATCAGTGTGTTTAACTTATAACCTGAAGAAATCTAACATCAGGGATTGTCTATCTAGAGAGGATTCAATAAATCAGACCAAATGCTTCGTGTTGACAGATCAGCATCAAAATCACTTTGATTTACTCAAGCAGAAATCTTTTTCAGTAGAGATGCTTTATGGCCAGTGGCAAATTGTTTAGTAGTTTATTTGTAAAAGGTTCCTGCATATTGGTCATTAATAAGTGTCTGTACTGACGGATTTAACTTGATTGAGTTAAGAGGATTAAATATTTCATGACAGCTTCACTTCAGTTGACTATTACCATTCCTTGATTATTCAATTTGTTAACAAGTTTCATTCCTGCAAATTGACCACTAAGAATAGGTTGAGCAATTATGATGTTAGTTGCATACAAGAGAATGGTCTTATCAATATTGCACATGTTGACCACTGCAAAGCAATAAATGCATCCATGATCCTATTTTACAAGAAAATCATCCTAATAACTCGAGTGAGTCAATGCACAACATCACCTCGAAGCTGTAGAGGATAAATGTGCACAGCACATGTCGATGCAATAACTTTCAGGTTCGACTTCATTTATGAGAATTTTAAACATGGAAGATGTTTTCTTGTAAATGAAGGATGTCTAATGTCTATCACTGGAAAAACTTTATTTTGGGTTATCTTTACATAAATGTTAACACTTAGGCATCCAAATATGCTTGTGCTAAGCAACAAAAGAATTGCAAGTGATCATTTTTCTAAAGTGCAATTTGTAATAACTATGGATTGGTGTGTATTTTGTAAGTTCTTGTGCCATTTACAGCACTTCATGTACATTAATGTTCTGCTATAGATATTTACCTTCCATAAGAAGGACATTGTGCGCATTGCTTGCAGAACAAACACAAAACTAGCAAACAACATTGCAAAAAGCAATTGAAAAAGTGTGATCAAAATGGTTCAAAATGGTCTTTCTGGGGCCAGCGCTATATCCTAGCCTAGTAAAAACAGGTAAAGCTATGATACTATGGGCCATCGATCAACAAAACCAATAGCTAATGTGTAACTGGTTGGTGCAAATATGGCATTGAACTAAGGTGATACTGCACATAAGGGCTCGAGCATAACTTCACATAAGGGCTTGAAGCATAACTACACATAAGGGATTGAAGGCAAAACCGCACATAAGGGCTCGAAGCATAACTGCACATAAGGGCTCAAGCATAACTTCACATAAGGGCTTGAAGCATAACTACACATAAGGGATTGAAGGCAAAACCGCACATAAGGGCTCGAAGCATAACTTCACATAAGGGCTTGAAGCATAACTACACATAAGGGATTGAAGGCAAAACCGCACATAAGGGCTCGAAGCATAACTGCACATAAGGGCTCAAGCATAACTTCACATAAGGGCTTGAAGCAAAACTACACATAAGGGTTCGAAGCATGACTACACATAAGGGCTCGAAGGCATAACTATAGAAAAGCTTGAAGCATAACTGCACATGAGGCAAAACTGCAAACATTGATAATAAGGCAAAACTGCACATGAGAGCAAGCCTGAAAACTCAAGGGCAGCGTACAAGTAACACCATTCAAAATGAAGGGGCAAAAAACATGCAAAATGAAGGGCAACAATCATGCAAGAAGCCGCGGTGAGACGGGTGAGTGCGAGCAGCGGATGCGGTGAGGTGCAGAAGGTGAAAGAAAGAGAAAGGGCTGTTCTTACCCCCTAGATGGCCTTGGTGGCGGTCTCTATATTGACTAGAATGATTGTGTCGAGAGCTCCGACTTGACGGGCGGTCTAGCACAACCAAAGAGAGAGAGATAGTCAGTTCATGCTACAATCAAAGTATCATTATGGCTAGAAATTATGAGGGATGACAGAAATGAAAATGAAGATGGAGAAAACGTAAAAACATTGATACGAACATGATGGACATTTAGACAAAGATGACTTGCTGACAATTCATCTTGGATATAAATATGCACCGATTTGAGTTGTTGATGGGATGTCAGAATCAAAGAAGGCCAATGAAATTATGGCTGGATGAAAATAATCTTTGAATGAATATGTAGTGATTTGAATTGTCAAAGGTTTTGGATGAAATGTCAAATTTAGCCGATGAGGATTAATACTTGAATAGTTACTTCATCCTGTTCAATAATTGATGATGCCGACAGCTTCAATCGACCATGGCAATGAGAGGCTTAAACTAATTCAATCTGAGTGAATTATATATTATGAAATAAATTTTAATTTTTAATATCGCTTCCAAAATATAAACCTGTTAAAACTTCAAACATTCAATATTCAATTTGCAACATAAGGATTGTCTTAGTGATTGCTTTGGAGAATATTCAGAGTGAATGAACTTTGTATGTTTTGATCATTGAGGAACATTTCCAGACTATTTTGAGAAATTCCATTTACGTGGCCAATTGAAGATAGACAGGAACGATGGAACTGTGTTACCAGTAGACATGAAAACCAAACATGGACATGTTTGTAAAGATTTTTCAGACAGCATAATCAATATCAGGGGCCAACGCAGTACTTTAAATAACTTTAATCCAAAATTTCTCTGTCGATCCAAAATATTGACAACTCTTCCCAGTTGACATAAAAGCAATCTCAATTTTGACAAGTTATTCTATGGATGTCTGTAAAAGCTCTTCAGAGCTTTCATGCCCAATGTCTTGGCATTGGCACCAATATTCTTTGGGACACCAACCCATTCTAAGCAACTCCGCAAGTCCCTATGAAGAAGTGGAAAATATCATGCAATTTTACACAAATATGAACTGAACTGAAATGAATACATAAATAAGCCAAATTTCTCTTCATGCACAATTATAAGATAAGTAGAAGCGGAATCATTAATTCTGTTAATTGTTCTGTTAATTGCTCAGGGCAAAACTGCCAAACACATGCCCAAAGCTGTTATTTCAAGACATTGACCCCTTGACTTCATTAACCTTTAACCTTCAGACAGTGTACATAAATAAGATCAATACAAACTGGCACTGTAGATTTAAGTTGAAAGTTCCCGGCTAAACAAAAAGTTTTAAAATTTTGGGGAATATAAAGTCACCAACAAACCCTTTTCGAAACACCTTGTTGCTTAACCATAAACTTTAAGTATCAATACTTCTTTTCAAATTATATCTTGACAAAAAGTTCATAATAATACAACATGAAATTCTTGACTTTACAAATAATAAACAGTAATATTATCTTCAGACAAGAGAAAAGAAATAATGATGAGCTTATTTCATGAAACAATACTCTCATAGCACAGGTCAAATGAGTAAATGGCATAATTCAAGATGGCTGCCTCTCCTTCATGCTATCTGTATGACAACTAGTGACAGGTGGAGGAAGATTAGACCGTTTTCCTGTCAACTGTATCTGATCCTTATCCTGCAAGTCTTTATTTGTCAATCTCATAACTACATGACTAATGATTGCTTTCATAAACTGCCTCACTCAGAACAATGGAGTTCTTAAGGTGGAATCAAGTATTTTTCGGACAAATAAGAAGAAATGCTAAAAGAAACCTAATATTCATCCGAGGGGGGGAATCAATTAATGTTTCATTTTGACTCTACAATCGATTGAAAGATTCATTGTTATACTGATTTGGTAATACTTGCCAGTAAAAAACATCTCATCATAAACTGCCTCACTCAGAAAAATGGAGTTCTTAAGGTGGAATCAAATATTTTTTTGTTGCCAAATAAGAAGAAATGCTAAAAGAAACCTTAAATTCATTTGAATTGAATCGAAAACAAAATACATCAATTAATGTTTCTATTTGACTCCAAAATAGATTGAAAGATATATTGTTATACTGTTTTGGTAATACTTGACAGTAAATCACACCTTATAGTAAAACATTTACAAAACATTGGCTGAAGAAAAAAGCATTAAACAAACAAGAAGGAAAAACAAATATCTATTGCAAGGTAAATGATTGTGATGGATCCTGCTTAACTTTCACTGCACACAAAAAAGACACCCAAAAAGCCAAATATTTACTTAATGTCAAAGATAAATAGAAAAAAGAAGAAATTTTTTCATAGCTACTTTACAATGTATTTTAGTCATGTTTTTTTCAAACTATTTTAGTTTATTTTTTCTTTAAAATGTAGCTTCAAATTATCCATGCACTAGATTTTGTGCAAGTTGTCAAGGAATTAGTTTAGCCCTACACAGATAAGCTCTATTCTAGAGGTGTTGACTCATCAACACTGATATCTAATTAAGATAACTCTCTCAGTGAATTAGCTCCAAATGAACTCAAAATGTTTTTCCTGGGGTTGTTTATCAAGTTGACGCTTCAGAACATCTTTAGGTGCAGGTGTCTCAAACAGGCTACATTGTGAGTAGCAGTTTTAAATTCCTCAACTCTACATTACACTCAAGCTCCAGCATAATGCTTTCCCAAACACTTACTGTTGTGAAAATATTTCACAAATGGCTTCTTTGTCCTTAAAATATTTAAAGATGCCACTTTCTGAATTAGTCTTTAAATGTGTCATTTTGGTTTGAAACTATATGTAAACATTGCTTTTATAATGTAGATTTGCTATTTCACTTTAGATATCTTGTGAGAATATGCCAAACAGCAACATTTCTTTTAACATTAACGTGTAAGGTTGAAATTTAAATTAAAGATCTTTTCAAATATTCCCTATAATACATAAGGACTGGTAAAATACTTCTTTTTATCGAGTTAATTACTTGTTTTGTCAAATTCCTTTTTAGTTATTACAAACCATAACATTTGTTTCAAATTTTTTTCATGAAACATATAACATCCATATCTCAAACTGCAATATTCTTGGTTTGATTCCTAAATTCTTTCATAACCATAACATGCCATTTTATTATGCTGATATGCAGAAACTGTGGAAGATGTTTTGAATTAATTTCTCAGAAAAGAAATAATTGAAAGGAGATTCTATATTTTATGTCTAAATTCAGTTGAACTATCCACCCTAAAGTGATTTAATCCTGTAAAATAGTCAAAATAGTAAGACAGCTAACAAGATAAGTTTCCACTAAATGGCAATGGTGTTAAACCAAGAAAACGGTGCATCTACCGTATTCGTCCTATTAAGCGCCCCGGGCGCTTAGCTTTAAAAAATCCAAAGGGGGGCGCTTATTAGGATACCCCAGAAAGGGGGGCGCTTATTAGGAATACGTTATAGACAAGCTAAACTAGCACTTGTCGGGATTCTGAACGAGAATGAAAGTAGGTTGATCGTTGAAATTCAGTGCAACTACACATTCACAGGCCCGGATAAATAAAAACTATTGGAAAAGCAGTAGAGTTAGGCCATTTTACGTATGAAGGGGAGGGGGGCTCTGTTATATGGAAATTTGTAATAGGGGGCGCTTATTAGGGAGGGGGCGCTTAATAGGACGAATACGGTATGTAAAAATCTTTTGACTTCTGACAAGATAATTTCTTCCAGTGAAACAGATTTTACAAATTAAAGGCAACCTAGAATGGCAGTCTTCACCAACTCCAGCTTCAAACTGGTTTCAGGCTCTCCCTACCTCATTAGACCACTAATTAGATGAAAGGTGGTAATTTTCTGGGAACTCTCAAATCCTCCCCTTAATCAGGAGGCAACATAGTGGTTGAATCTTTCCCAGTCTATCACAGACAGACATCAAAGTCCAACACTCGAGCCAAGAAGCTTGCTTAGTTTGCCGTCTAAGATCAAAGGCATCGCTAACCTGTTCTTTAGAATTTACCTGAGAAAAATGCTGACAATAACTGCATTTCTTTTGAATCTTATTCCAGGCTAAATAATTTTTCTGTACGTTTAAGGTTCTTTTATTCATAGCAGCATGTTCAAATAATTTGATGCATATTAGTTAATAAATGTCAGTGCATTCGAGTTTGACAAATCTATCAATGCTAAAAAAAAATCTTATACTCATAACATTTCTGTTAATTATCAAATCCTTACAATTCAGTTTATCTCGTTTTACTTGATCCTACTTAATGTCACATTTTTATTTTCATTGCATAGAAATGCACTTCATATCCCTCTGTAATAATTCCACTTATTTTAAGGTTTTCTTGATTCATTTGCATAGATTCTTATTTCACTAAATCAAGACGAATGCTTTTTGGCCTTGAGCAAATATACAAGTTATACTAAAGAGAAAGTATCTTGTTAATTTGAGAATGCATTTCCCCTGTTATATTTTCCGCCATGTTTTTTCATGTCATGAAGTAATTAGCATTTCTTCAACTGCCTTCCGCAACGACCTCAATGCACTAGAAGACCGACCCTCTGTCAAACTACTTAGCATGTAGATAGTGAACTAATACCGGTGACTTATTGAGTAAACTTTTAGACTAATTTGGGAGGGTTACTCACTACCCTAGCATTAACATTGCAAACATTTATTTTTTCAACATCTTCTACCTATACTCATATAAATTTGTTGAATTCAGTTTTGAATTTATTGATTATCAAAATTCTTGGTCAAATAGCTGTGTTTTTTTCCACAAAAATGACATAAAAATTGTCTATACTCATCCAAATGTGTTGCATTCAGTTTTAATGTTTTGATAAAGCTTTTGAATTTATTGATTATCAAAATTATGGGTCAAATTGATGTGATTTTTTTTCACGATACACAAACTGTTTTAGATATAAAATAAATATTACATCATGCCTAATTCTTGGAATACAAAATGTAAACATTCTAAAGAAGTTTTTTTTGCATCAATATATTACAAAAGAAAATTTAATATCAAAATCTTAATCACTTCACCTGTGGAAATTAACCACAAAAACCTGGCAGTTGTAAAAGCTTGCCAATATTTCTAAATATTTCACCTTTTTGCGGCTGAGCTGTCAAGATGTTGAGATATTAATGATAGCACATGTTTTGGCAGGTAGCTAATTTGTGTTGAAGGTTGGCAAATTTAGATCTAATGCATCTGTCCTGAGCGTCAGTTTCAAGACAAAATCAGTCACGCATCAAGGCAGACATAAACACCCGTGCATAAACTAAATGAACCGCGATAGTTCTGTTAGCCCCCAACGTTCTTTTACCCAAGTATGAACCTCTGACAATGAAATAATCGCATGTTATGAAACAGCGAAAAAATTCCGATTTATCGTGTTAAGTCAAGTGCAGTGAGCTATCAAAATCTACGCCCATGCATATGGAATTACTGAAAGGTGCCCTTTGTAAATTTGGGTTTATAGATTAAGATTTATGCTGACGACGATAAAACTTGTGTTAGATAGAACACAAAACACTTCACTATTGAAATGAATGAAATATGTTGATACAACTATTTTATGTCAATTGAAAATAGTTATTCAGAGTTAAACTCACGATTGAATAGATCAAGTACATAAATCTACATTTTGATACTTGATTCAGAGCTCGGTGAAGGTTGTAATGATGAATCCATGTCAAATATCAATTCCAAATTAAAACTTTTATAAAATTTAAAAATTGAAAACACAGACTGAAACAAATTTCTAAATAATTTTCAAAATCTTCAATAGCTATGGAATTACACTAAAATAAATCTCAGAGCCCAGAGATCCACAACTTTGATGCTTGACTAGGTTCCATACTCTATCGTGTAATGTTATCTTATCAATTAATCCTCGTTTATTACCTATGGATAATTAACGTCTACTAAAGAGGTGATTAACTGGTAAGGGAAGCTTACTTTTATCTATAGGGGTGGCCATCTTAGAATCATTTTACACCTTATCTCCTTTTCAACATTCTAGTATTTCCTTATTTGCAACTTAAATGGTTTTGAAAGCGTTAGAAATAGCTACAAATGGTAAACTTCTGTGGATGCTTATTCTGTATTTTTATGCATCATATTTTTAGAACATGTACATTTCAATGTATGTACATTTCACTAAGTAATGATCTAGACTAGCAGGCAGTCATTTCAATTTAAAAATCCATTCTTGAGACATGTCCTGAGGCTGTCTGGCCCTGATAGTGGATATTCATCATTTGAAACTGATCTACAGTTCTGATAGCTGAGCTCTATCCTGAGTTACAGAGGTATTCAACTATCAGATGTCAACATGTTTAGGATCTGATTTATAAATCTAAAACAGAGACAGTACACCTAACAAAAACCAATAAATCAATAAATCAAAGTGGCAGAGCCTTGAACTATTGAAAATACAATATTTCTTGTTTGGACATGTTGTAACCACTTGAAAAAATCTGTGACATTATCTTATCTTGTGATTTAAAAGGGAATACAAAAATATATCAACAGCTACCTAAACCTCAAGTAATTCAGAAAGTATGAATGGTGAAATTAAAAAAAAAAATTTTAAATCACAACATGTTAAACAAACTTAGGCAAAACTTTTGCATGGATTTAGAAAAAACCCAAAATATTTCCAGACACATTAAACCTCCTAACTGATGGAATTGAATGATTAATTCAAAATCAAAATCAAAATCAGGAAAAATCAGAAAAACAAGATCTTGTTGACAATCTCAGAATATCTTTTTATCAAAATCATCTTTATCACACCCAAAATGTATTTAATTGCTGTTAGCCTATAGTAGTTATTTATCCAAACAATCACCAAAACTACTTATTTTAGACATTGAGTCCTAGATATTGACAATATTTATAATCACTGATTATCAAAATACCTTGCCAAGGTCCACAATTCCAGAAATCTCCATGAAACTGACAACACATCATGGCCAGTATTCTGTAGTTGACAGCTTGTATATTACACGACGTACATTCCACTTCTCTAACCTTTGTTTGCCTTAGGTAACCTATACACAACTTTCCATCTATTGTGGTTCAATGGAACAGAACGAGCTACGTAGAGTGTACTATCAAACCCCTCTCAACCTCTCCACTCCGTTTGTTTACAGATAAGTTCATTGGTCACACGGGGACGTTTATTTTAGAATGTCAACGAGATAAGGTGATGTCATCGAATCAGACGTGACATGCCTATACGACCACTGACTCCTCTCTGTGTTTAGCCACTGAGAAGTTCCTCGTATAGAAACTTAAACAAAGTAGGGGTTGTTGTAATGAATATTTATGATTCAGAGGTATTGAAGTCTCTACCATGGTCTGATTCTTGTACTTGACATTTCAAAAGGGATCTTCTTCTCTATACAAACATTCCTGCTGCTAATGAGATTCGGGGGCAGCAAATCACCAGTTGTTAGTCAGCCTTGATAATATTACATTAATAACATACCTCCAATGAGAATCTTGACTAGCATTAAAACTAATCTTCGATAATCTTATACTTATAGATTCTTGGAGTAGGTATAAAATATTCCATGTTTAAACACAATGGTATAATAGTTACCCGATCAGTAAATATTCAGTACGTATATACAGAGGAATGTCTAAAAACTTGTCTATCAACCAAAAAAATACACGGATGAATAGCATCTTGATGATGAGAGGACTGTAATCGTTGGAAAACATTTTCACATATATTTCCCAACATCATGTCAACTTACTGTTCATTGATTTATTCATGTAAACTCAATCTTCAATTATAAACACTTCAAAATGAATAGCTTCCGAAAGTGAAAACAATAAAGGATTTGAAACTTTTCAATGATGTCAAACAACAAAATGTCTATACAAGACCTTATGTTAGACAATATCTGCTAATATTTGTGCAATCAGGGTATACACAAAGCAATATCTTCTAAATAAATACTGGCTCATATTTGACATTTAGGAAGTGAGGGTGCTAGTTATCTCCCCTTAGCAAACTCTTCTGTCCAATTAAATCCTACGTACCAGAGCAGACGCAGTATTAAATCTCTGCCACACGCTTTTGACATTTCCGAACTGTTTCTAAAAGAGGGGCCAACTAGATACCAGATATCGTGAAGCAAATAATTTATATCAAAATGAACACACAGGAAGCAAAAGAAGAAAGTATCAACAAATATGGAAGAAAGGTCTGCACTCCCTGTCTGCTAAGAATGGAGTGACATTATTCATTTGAACTTTGAAGTGGTAGCTCTTGGCAATGAATTTTGAAATTTTTATATTCCTGAACAGCATCATTCATGGGGAAAAACTTTCATATTCAGATATTTTTTTTGACATATGTGAAAATTGTCAAAATAACCCTGACTAAGACAAAGTTCTTCCTTTCTTCAAAAGACTTTTTTATTTACTTGTTTTGCAGACAAAATGCAGTTTATATATAGGAAATATTCAAATTTTATTTGATTAAGAACCCTGAGTTTTTGACAGTTTATAGCAAAGAGTAATTTTCTAAAATGTACACAAAAGATGGCAACTTTACTCAAGTTGCTGATCATATGCAAAAAATCACTTAGAGTGCAGTTTCTAAATCAGATGAAAAATACTGCAAAAATATAAGACCGTCTCTGTGAAACACTAACTTTGACATAAAAAGCTGAATGTGCTTCATAATTTCCTGCAATGATGATGAAAAATTTATGGTCACAAAACACATAGACACATTCAATTCAAGAGCAGATAACTCTACATACCTCTCCTTGCCGCAGCACTGATGACTGAGTCTGTCTCTGTACATGTATCACATGTTTCATCTCGACTCACAACGGATGCGTTTGCACTGAAAGCAGAACGATATCATAAATACAAGAATTTAATGCCACAATGATCAAAGATGTTTTTAAAGATGGTTAGTAATTAAAAGGTTAGAACAAAACAACAAACAAGATTATAATGAATGCACACACCGTTTATAGTCTTGAAGTTTCGGGTTTATTATGTTTCTGAAGCAAAAAGAAGAAAGCATTGAAAGCAAAATAATGATTATCACAATATCAGATTTTCATGGCATACAGAGAAGATAAACATTCATAACAGATGAAAGGAATATTATAAAGCATACACAAGCATCTAAAACTACAATGTTATTTTTATTGTATTCAAATCACAATTACTATTTCTACAATTTTCATAAGGGCTTTTTTAGCTGTCAACATGTTTCTTATTCTTTCAATATAGAGTATAATAAAATAAAGCACTAAATCCCTGTTTTGATTTTTAAATACTTATTGGTCAAAATGTATTTACTTTTCATGGAAGATATTTAACATCTGGTGAACATTGATTAAATAATTATTTCATATCATTATCAATCACATAAATGGAAATTGAATACCTCATAATGACCTTTGGCATTTCAAACACTAAACAACAACAATTGTTAACAGGCAAAACAAAAGTCTTTATATTTACCGGGGATTGGGAAAGACATCTTAGACAATTGACCATTTTCATGGTTTTTAGTAATTTTCTGAATTTCAAATGGGCCATTGCACATTATATCAATAGTATACTTCAAAATTTTAATGGTCCATTATTTTCATCCAATGTGCAAAATGACCCATGGCCCCTGCCTTTACTAATCACTGTTTACTCAGATGTCAATAAATGCTTTTAGGTTATTTGGGTAGCCTGACATTGAATGCATTCCCATTATTTAAATTTCATAATGGCAAGAGTCTGTTTAAAGAAAAATGTGAACGGCTGTCAATAGCACAAAGGATGAGACAATTATGACATACACAGCCTAATAAACAAAGAATGTAAACATTTGGGCAGATGCTGAATATTAGATATTGATGAATATTTTGTAGACATTTTCTGGCATTGTGACTAGGCTATAAACAATAAGATAGCTTTTCTCTGCATTACACAAACAAAACAGAATCTTTTTCAATGCATATTTGCCCCTCTTAGTGCCAATTTATACTTCTCTGCACCATTTACAAAATAATTGCAGACCCTAAAATGTTTCCACTCTTTTGATTTCTTTTCAACTGTATTTATTTCATTCCTATTTCCAGATGTGTATTTGCTGATGGTTTTGCCAGAAATAAGTTGCACATTTAGTGGAATTTCTACAGGAGAATATTCTTTTAAATTTTCGAGCATGCAGGTCGTGTTTCCTTTGTAGTGGTGTTTGATCTTTCCACGTTTAATGTTAAAGAAACAAGTAATGAGAATATACAAATACTAATTTCTTTTGCTGGTTATTAAATTTCTTCTCAGGCCCAGATAAAAACTTATCTCAGAATGACATATCATGTTTGAATCTGAAAAACATTGATTTTTATAAGCTTTAGATAAGAATTGTGTCTAAAGAAGTAAAACAATATTTTCACAAAATAAACTTTTTCATTGAAACTCAAACTTCAACAATTTGTTTTTTTAAAGACTAACCCCTTCCCGTTAAAATTGTCCAAAAGCAAGCAGCTTTCATAAAATAAAATTATCACATTGTTTACATAAAAACTTTACACAAAAAAGATATTCTCTTATTTTTTTCATATCCAAAAATTCTATAACATTTTCACTCCAGCAAGTCATGGGTTAAGCTGGAGACATATTTTCCCTGTATCATTTTTTCCCATATTTTCTTCATCTAAAGAATCTATAACATTTTCACTTCAGCAAGTCATGGGTTAAAATGGAGACATGTTTTAAGGTTAAACTGGAGACATATTTTCCCTTTCTCATTTTCTCCCATATTTTTTCATCTAAAGAATCTAGAACATTTTCACTCTAGCAAGTCAAGTGTTAAACTGGAGACATATTTTCCCTTTCTCATTTCCCCCCATATTTTTTTCATCTAAAGATTCTATAACATTTTCACTCCAGCAAGTCAAGGGTTAAAATGGAGACATATTTTCCCTTTGTGAGGAGAAGCAACTACAGGAGAAACATGTTCAGCTGCTGAATGACATTCACATGCATCTTGATTTCAATTCAGTTGCTTGTCTGACTTACGCAATCAAAGCAAGCAGCGCTTCTTTCGACATGTTTTGACAGATGTCATCGTCTATTTCGCCTGAAAATCCGCAATTACGTTCTAGCTCCTTTTCCGTACATGAACAGAGAACTAAAGCCTTCTTCTTCTTCTCTCTTGTACAGGGACACATAATTGCCTCATCGCTTTTGTTAAAAGAAATTCTGTGAAATCCATTATTGCTATGTAACGGAGCGGTCTGCCATGGATAAGTATCTACGCTCCCTATTTGAAAAAAATCTTTTTGAAATTGGGTCAGATTTCGGAAGGCTTAATTTTGACATGAAACTTAATTGCCTACTGTCACTTAGCTTAGAAATTTGGGGGGCAAATCTTTGGTGCTGTTACTAGAATTTCCCATAGACAGTAAAAGAAGGATGTCATTCAAGAAAGATTTTAAGAAGCATGAATGAAAGTAAATGATGCACAATATATTGTGTAAAAAGATAAAGATCATGTCCTTCCAAAATTTCAGGTGGCATTTTACTTTTGAATCTCCAACTAAAAGTTTTTCAGGATATATCAAAGTTCTTCCTGTGTGTTCAAATAAATATTTCAATCAAAACAGTTTGGCATAGAGTTGTGCAATATATCAATACGTTGAGAATTATAATTTTGAAACTGAAGACATACCTCTAGCGATACAATTTCTGTATTGTGATTCATATGGTTGTCTTTCAAATTTCTTGTTCAATCTCAAAAATAATTTTTTTCAAAGCTTTTTTTCCTCCATAAATATCCTGTACAAATTCTATTGTGACAAGCGTTGTATAAAAACATACAATATCGTAATAGGTTTTGTATCGTAACAAGTCTGTATTGTAACAAATCTAGTATGGCAAACGATGGGTCAAAAGCTTTTTGACCATAAGTAAATGTTCTTGGATACTCAAATCAAACTGTATATCAATAGTTTGGAAAATGGTCTTGTGACTCTTAAGTACCCTTGATGATACAAACAATTTCAACAAACATGACACTAATGGGTTGTTATTTTCACAAGTCATAATCAAACTGATGTAGTGACAGAAGCACGCTGTATTGTGTGAATGATATATTAGCCTATCTTTCCTGATATTTAGGAAACATTTGAAGAGAAGAAAATCACTCTTCCTTTAAAAACTTATTGTATCTGTTATTAAGAAAGCATCTCCTTTGACTAGTGTATATTGTTACTGGTCTATTGTTTATCACTACTTTCAATACTTATAGGTGTGGGAACATGTCAATGTACTTAAACCATTTTTATTGTTATTAAGTCTCAATATATGAGTATGTTTATGTCAATGATATAAATACATGTATGCCTCTTTGTTTTTCTTACTCAGGAAGTATAGGATGATGTGTAATGTGTATTATTGTCTATGAGTTTTATATTACTATTTCCTATCATCATTGCTAGAAGAACGCATCAGGAAATGGGAAAGGCAGGGGCCATGGGCCATTTCGCACATTGGATGAAAAAAAATGGCCCATCAAAATTTTGAAGTTCACTTTTAATTACATCTTTAATTCAGAAAAAAATATCAAACCAAGGAAATAACCCCTTGTCAAAGATGTCTTTCCCAATCCCTAATGCATTACGTGTAAACTTTTTAAGTTTAGAACTATGCATAAAACTGACTGAAGGAGGGAAGGTGACCTGATGCCACTATATAACTTTATGCAAAATTAAATTTTAGGAAATAATTGAGTTTACTTTGTTGAATATAAAAAATAAATGAGTTAGTTAAGAAGCCAGGAGAAATATGAGAATAAGCAAAGTTGAATCATTAACGAGAAAGCATACTAATTAAACTGAAAGGAGTGAGGGGGCTGTCTTCGATACCACAGGTTCATGTATAAACAATATCATCTTTCAGTAAACGAAGAGCGGTACCGATAAGCAATATTATCTCTTCACTAAGTTACTTCTTTGAGAGCCATTTTAGAAGTTAGAATGACAATAATGCAGAGGAATTTTGGGTGACAACTTCTTTGTTCATTTTATGCACATTTCAACCCTCTGCTTGTGAATGACACAAGAACCTGTGTCAAAAAGTCGCATACAATGAAGAAAGAAGTTGTCATCCATATATTCCTCTGCACTATACATTGAGTGAGCATGCTGCTGACTTACTGGAAGGATGGAGGACGACTATCCCCGATGCCGCCGACCCGCTCGGCAGGTAATGGTACGACGTCCCCTGCCTGCGAGTCTGTACACTGGGACTGCGTGTCTGACGCACTGCTTTCCGCAGGCACCAACTGAAACATGAATAATTAATATAATTAAAATGACAAATAGATAGTATTAGGTCACAACTTTCATTGCCCAATTCTTTTTTAACACAAGTGATCTGACTCTACAAATATCACCTCTTACTTGTCAAAAACTATGCCTAAAAGTCAGTATCTTCATTTTCATACCGTGTGAATGTTTTTGAATTTCACTTTTCTAAGGTGGCAGTTTAGTGAGTTTACTTATATTATTACTTGCTGATAAATCAGATATCCTGGATTTGTCACTGGTATCCTCAAATGGACAAGAATGGGCTTGAAGATTCCAGATTTAACAACTACAGCATTTCACAAAAAAAAAAAAAATATATTTTTGCCAATGTTATAATTAAATCGTTATCAATCATATTTCTCTTGGATGTTTACAAAAAGTTTATCTTTTATGAGAATATCACCATGTGTAAATCATTAAGCAGGATATTGACGGTATTAAGAAATGCATTTTCTTTTCAATTTCAAAAAGAACTCTACAGAAATTACAACGAAAACGACAGGTTCAAACAAGTTCCAAGTTATTTTATATCAATTTGACATCTGGTCATCGTAATATTTTCACACCAAAGACATTTTAGAGAAGGGTACCCTACTGACCTATATAAGTGGTCATTATACAGCAGTAAAATACAAAGTATACACGTTTTGCCACAAAAACATCTGAACAATAATCATAAACTAAATCAATAAAACCCTCCAAAACCTGTTGATTGCCATCAACTGCGGTCAAATTTTATTGCTCAATGGACATCTGGTGAATCTTTCATGAAGATTTTCATAAACAATAGATGGAACATTTCTAATACATTTTCTAATATCTAATATTTGATTTTAAGTTTATATTTTGTATGCATAATCTTGATAAATCGACGATACCCAACATGAATTATAGAGACAATTTCAAAGGAAACCTTTTAAATAGCTGTTTATTTCATCAACTCAATTATAAACATGTCTAAGTTGGCACTATGTTTTCTTACATTGATTTACCTACACAAATTCAATGACATAAACACAAATTTCCTTTCCTTGTCACTGCAGACTTATAAAATAACCAAACAGCTGTATTCTACAACTTTAGAACTAGCTGAAGCTTCAGTCAGGCAATTTTCAATTAATGTAATTACAAAAAGCTAAGTTGAAAGTCACTAACTTCAAGGGAATCAGGTTCATGTTTAGAGTATCAAATCTTCAGAAGCAATTTCCCTGAAAACTGCCATTCAATCAAAACCACTCAAAAACATAAAACTTTTTTAGAACTGCAAAATCACAGAATATTACACTAAAGAAAATCTGTAAAACTGGACCAAATCTTGAAAAGGTTTTTATAAAGGATATCTAGATAGAAGAAGCATAACAAAACTTGTCAGCCATATTGAAAATATTATTAGTTTTAATATAGAAATTTGAATGAAAACCTTTGTCTGGAACAATAGTTACTAGGTTACAAAAAGTCGAATTGTGCTTTATCCTTAACTGAAGGGAACTGTTTAAATTTGAGACGTTTTCTTATAAATTTATTTAGACATGTCAGAAATAATGGTTTCTGAGAATAAGGGCAAATCAAGAGAATGTCCGAACATCAAATTCTCCAAAACTGAGTTACTTGTTGTCAGTTGGGCCTTGGTGTATTTACTTCTGACCGTATAAAAAGATTCACAGAAAATAAGCAAGCCTAGGGATATCGGAACCTCAACTTCTCCCGACACCTTCTCCATTCACCTGTAATCGTTCCCGTGTCAAATACTCTTTGATGAAAGAGGTTAGGAATATGGTTTTCAGGTCCATTTCCTGCGCGGAGAGATAGAAGCCTGACTCATGCTTAACAAGATAGACAAATTGGTTAAAATAGGATTCTGATGTCTCAACGTTTCCTGAGTGAAATGTATCACGAGAATCAAATACAGATAAGGACGGGTAAATATTTGGGGTTATTTCCTTGTAGCTGTAAGTACAAAATGCTCCTGAGGGAAACTGATCATAAGAACTTTGGGATCAACTTTAGATAAAGATAGCCAGATGAATTGATATTTGAGGTTATTCACTTGTAGCTGTAAAACAATGTTTTTGTAAGTGAAATGTATCATAAGGACTTAAAAACCAACTTTAGATAAAGATGGGCAAATCATAGGTTACGTGAATTGATATTTTGGGTTATTTACTTGCAGCTGCAAGTACAACTTTTTTTGTAAATGAAAATTATAATAAGAACTTAGGAATCAACTTTAGTTAAAGATAGCCAAATTAGTTTCGTGAATTGATATTTTTGGTTATTTACTTGAAGTTGTTGGTTCAAACTTGTTTCCTGAAGAAATATTAACAGACTCATTGACTCACGATCTATTTCAGAATAGCCACATAAATAATGAAATTTCATATTGACAGAGGTGTAAATGTCTGCAAGTCAGAGGTTGTGAACCAAGCTTTAAATTTGATTTGCTAAAAATACTTGGACCCTAGTGGAAGGACTTCAGATTTCAGTTTTGTTACTTATTGAAAAACTTGCTGTGCGTCTATGATTTATTGATGCTGAAATGTTTTCAAACTAACGAACTTTGTTAATGTTGTCTCCAAAGCATTAACAACCAAGTGAACGAACCATTATTCTGGCTGATACTTCGCCATAATATTGCACCATCTATCTCAATAAAGCAATTATATTAAACAAAGTCGTGTCCTGGATGAAATTCATCTTCTCCAACTGGTTTGTTGATTAATCCATTCATCATGCTTGCCATTGAAAATAGAAACCATATGTCGTGAGTTGCATATATCATTTCAGCTTCATATATATACCAGACATGCATTATATCAAGGAGCCGGTGCACACTACGGCTAGATCAATGAACATTCAATCTGACAGGTAACACACTGGGTAGTCATAATTTTGTGATGTTGATTTGTATAAATAAAAGTAATCTCAAAGCAGTAATGTTGATTTGTGTTTTAACTCAACAGAAAATTTGATAAAGATACATAAAGAAATTTGTACATCATGATTTCATAAATAAATCATTTATTGAAATATTTTCAATTTGAAGATGATCAAATGACAGATAACACACTGGGTAGTTTTGTGATGTTGATGTGTGTTAACAGGACATTTGAAAAAGATATGATATGCCTCATGACATGGTTCACCAAACATTCAACAGGCAAAAAGCATTAATTGTCATCTGTTTTATGCTTTTTAAATCAATCACATATCCAAGACTGAAATCCAACAGTCAAATATCAATACTGCCTTCCTGATAGAAGTCCTTAGCCGTAATTATTGCAATATTTTGGTAAAGCTGATATGGCACTGCACATATTTCTTATATATATATATTTCTTCTTACTTAGCTTAAGTGTCCAAGCATACATTCATACACCTGGATTTAGTTGACAGGGATTCCTACGATACTCAACTTGGGGTTCAGAATAATAGTGTTCCAATATATATGAACAAACAGTCATACTTCCAGGGCCATATTTTATGAATTATGGAAAACAAGTGGTGAATGATTTGCGAAGAATCAAATATACTATTTCATGATACCATTTACTATGGCTCACAATCTCTGACATATACATGTTAAGAGATTTTTGCTAAGCAAACTTTTTGATTACAATTTGACAACTCATAATTTGGTATCAAATTAGTCATAGACGTATACTTTTAACCATAAAGGGGGTTCTTGTCAGTGGTAAAATCTTATTCATTGTGTTAACTGTCACTTGAAATTCAGCAGACACTTTTATTTGTTGATAAATCGACTGGCACTGAATATATTCAATGGTTCAACAAATAATTGTCTACAATTCCAATGATCCCCCTTCCTTTCAGTATTAATAGTATTTGTGAATAAACAACTGTTCCCATTCAAGCGTTGAAATCTCTTCAACACCAAGTCAAGTTTTGTGTGAACAGTATAGAATAGACAATAGATCAAATCACCGGACCATCTCTTTTTATTTGCATATCAAAAGGTGTTCCCTTCACGGAGGAAACAGGTGCAGTACAATCAATACGATTTTAGCTTTTGTGATCATTGCTTTTGATATACTTTATACTTTCCGCATATTTCTTTCTCGCTTCATATTACTGAAATTATTTAGTACAGTACTACTTATTATTCTGTTTGTAAAGGATTTTTTATTTTTTGATATGTTCAATTATCTGAGGTTCTTTAGCACTATCAATCATTGCATTTATTAATCCCTTTTAAAGCATATAATTTCAGCATAAAAGTTGCTAATGGTCCACTGCATGCATAAAGCATGTCAACAATATGAATATAAATTACAGTCCTAAGCTTCTACAGCAGGGAGAAGGTTAATATTATCAAACAGAAGTACATTCAGAATAGCAATATATATATTATATTATAGAAAAGGCATTGATAGTTCATTTCCTTAATAAAATTTAAGTGTTATGAAATATTTATTGTTCACGTCATATGCCTTTTTTCTCCTATCAAAAGTAAAGATAACCAATTTATATTGCACCTTGTCGTGTAAAATTCCACAGGATCACAACGATCTGGGGCTGTAAATAAGACTGTACATATCAATTCTTTAAGATTCATCTTTAACTTTCAATTGTACAAATAGTCAAATACCTGACATTATGTGCCTTCTATAGACAATAAAATGACAGGTAAATCTCATAAAAGGTAAGCAACAAAAAGTTAACTTCATCTAAGCACACTCATTTATAGAGCAGCAAAATTCCACTAAAACAGGATCGTAACTTCCTTCATTTAGACTTTCATTCAATAAAATTCTTGTTTTCTAAATAGACACCGTCATTGACGAACGACTACTTTGCTTGTTGTCGCTGATCGTTTCCTTATTAACTCAGGTACAATTTACAAGTTGGTTCGGGTTTACCTAGCAAAACGATCCGGGACTTCTTTCGTTATTACACATGTTGATGTAGACTCAGAAACAACTCTTTTGTTTACAATGCAAATGTTTTGTTTTCTACCTGCCTTTGCCATGTCTAGACGATCAGTAACACTGCCCTTCTTTCCTCCATTGTTGCAAGGAGTTCCTGTTGTTGTATGGGATTATTAACCTGCTTCTTTATTTGGAAATACATACTTGTTACCTACCACATGGAAGTTTCAACATCTTTAAGAGCAAAACTAGTGTTGTTCCTAGGTGATCAGTTGAGGGGTTATTTTGGCCTTTTCTGAGAAGATGGGACACTGGTAAAAGTAACCAATTTCACTATTTTTTAAGGGACATCAATTCAAAAAGGTGGGCCTCTAGGAAAAACACTGCAATCAGCTAAGAGAGGAATACAGGTAAAAGATTTATTTGAACACCTGTTCAATTAATTAAAATTATCAATTCATAGGGTGCTTGATCACTGAAGATAAACCTTTCTTGATAAAGAAACAGTAAGGAAAGAAGGTTTTAAGAACTTTATCTGACAAGGGGCAACTAATGCCAAAAAACAATAGTTTTCAAAATCCATATTTAGCATTAGTACCATTTATTTTTATTTCAGAATGTGACTGAAGTTTTCTTAGTCTGTCAGCCAGACCCTAAAAGAAGATAAAAGCCTATGCAAGTCTATAGGAAGACTTGAAAGAGTATCTGAGTATGAAGAGTCTCATTTTTATTTTTCATCAAGTTTTAGATTTATTGACCATGTCATTTTAGAATATAAGTGTCAGACTAATTTTTCCTCAAAACCCATACTTATCTATTGTTACCAAATCACTAAATATTAATTTTCATCCATCTAGATTTGACAACTTTGTAACAAGACCCAATAAAACCAGCCACTGAAGCTATATTTATCTTTTCGCTCTAATTAACATAAGCCCCAGGCATCTGTTCAGTGAAATGTAAGACTTGGTAATTATGAATGACGATGATTTGCCCTTTGGCAAAGCACCATTCATTTTGCTTGAAGATTTGGGGGCTTGTAAAAACTTTTGGTTGATCTGGATATATGACTTGATCTAAACAATGACACGGCAGTCAATTGTTATTCATGGATATAAAATAACCTCTGGTTTTGAATAACTAACAGACTTGAATCCGAAAAGAGTTTATTTTATAAATCATGACCTTTATGACCCAGTTTTGAAAGATTAAGTACTGTTATTCATTGATTAAAGAACATGATAGCATGAAATGAGCTTATCATTTGTATTTGTGAAGAATATAAGACATAGATAAAATATACAAAAGTGTTGAATTAATAAATAATCAGTCATTTGATCAGAGATTTCATAAAGATATTGTTATAAACTATTGAATTTCAATAACATCTACTTCCTTGAGGAAAATCAAAATTTAAATTAATGAATGTTTTAAATTTTTATAGTTTTTCTAAATACATTATCATAAAAAAACTTCTCTCCAAAATGAAAAAGAAATACAATATTAACTATTACTATGGCACTTAAAAAAATAAATCAACACTGTTAAAACTCAATTGGTAATCTCCCAAAAAATAGTCCTATCATTCAAAAATCTTTCCATGGCTATCCCCTCACCCTGTAAGAATATCAATATAGCCCAACTTGTCAAAACTGCAACAAGAAGCACTACCTAGACAAAGATACTGTTATTATTTATTCCAAAAGGTAAACCTTATACATCACAACCATGACCTGGTTAATCCGGATTAACTCCTCGCCTCTGATCTCGGAGAGATAAGCTCTTGCACAAAGGGATTAATGTTTCAAGGGGGATATAGTGAGAAAGTTTACATGAATTTTTATGTAGTATTTGAACTGTGCTCTACAACTCTTGTCTAACAGTGTAACTCCTGATTCTAATGTTGCAGAAACTTAGATTATCATGACATCATAAAATAGATTTCAGTATTTTGAAGAAAATGACATAAAAAAAGTTCATTTAGGGAGATTGCTATTTGTACAAAACGCAACTTAAAGGGGCAGTAGCACGTTTTTTGATAATTTTATATTTTAAAAATTGCACTTATAATTGTAAGTAAATGCCTTATGTATTATATTGACAGTGTCAACAATCACATTACACGAGCCAATCACACATAGTCAGAGGACAAAGTATGAGGATTTACATAAATTCCATTGGCGGCCATTTTTGTGTGAACACCTTTAATTCATTTTTGTAAAAAAAAGGAATCGCATGGCTGAACCTTACGTTATATATTTGAATTATTACTGCTCCATTTAGTTTAAATACATTGTCTTTCATTTGGAACCATTTATTTTCATTTTCCTGACATCACCTTATATTCCCCCTAAAAACGTGCTACTGCCCCTTTAAACTGTTTTGTTTTTATCAATAAACATATTTCTTCAGGTTATATTGATACATGGATAAAAGCTTATCAATGTCAAAATTGTATGCATATTGAAACTTTTGAAAAACAATTCCTATTTTGGTTTTAGATCTCAACCAAACTTTAAGTAAACACATCAATTCAAAGCCAATTTTGCACTTAAAACTTTGCACTTTTGTGCTTTGACATCCTTGTTTAAAGGTTAAAATTTTTACAAAATATTTAAGATAATTAAGTCAAGGGATTCTCAGCTTTATATTGACAACAGCAAAAGTTAAAGTTAAAGTTAAAAGCTTACTGTGACAATTCCAGTGATACAATCCTTTCAGAGTAACACCTTAGAAGTGAGAAATTTTTATAACGAAAAATTCACAGCAGAAATCAAAATGGAAATTGGAGATTTAAAAATATTTACAACTTCAATCTCATCCATAAATAAGAGTATTTCGAGAGATCAGTTAAATTTCCATCACAATAAAAACAATTCTTTTCACTATACCACCAACTAAAGCAATCGGAATTCACATCTCTAAATTTCAGGTGAAATTGGATAATAAATGGACGGACATTTCTAGCAATATTGTGGATATCAAACCACATCAAACGCCTAAGAATAACCTTTGCGACTCAAGTCTGAAATCCTGAAACCCAAACTGATCTGCTGCTTAAAATTGCCAGCCCTGAAAACAGGGAAATAAAACGACGAGATTAGAGCGGCAATAACAGTGATGCAACTTCACAATAACTGCAGCGCTCACTGTAAAATTGCTGATGGCAAAAACAGATTCTGCATTGCATTTCTCTCCCCTAATGAAAACAGAGTACCAAGCTTCAAATACATAAACTGGAGAGAGCGTCGTTGTTTAGCCACTAGTGAAGATATAACAGTGGATATTGCATGCCACCAAGGGTGATAAAACTCGTAATGAATCAGCCCAGGAAGAATCGTGTAACAATACCCTCAGTGTGGACTATCGGATTTGTCTGCTTATCTCAACCTTGAAATGTACAATTATTAAGGACTTGCAACAATGTGCTTTAAACTTGGAACAGAATAAGCTATACTGATTTTTTTTGCGCTGATATCATTATTGTGTCATAAGAATGAACAATCACTAATCCTTATTTCAAAATTTACATACATCAAGATTAGTATTTTGGTCAGTATTGAAAGTATTTGTCACATCAAATCAAAAGCGATAATTCATCTTGAAAACATTGCTTCAATCTCCAGGACATAAACTCAATATCCACAAATAGAGAGCAAACATTGAATGACTCAGGAGCACGGTTAATAGAAATTCAGCATCATTACTGCAGACAATAAAAGGATCAGCATTAAATGAAGATGAGGTTTGTTTAACTCGACCTGTCGAATCCATGAGAGGAGACATCAAAGAGAACCTGTCGTGAGACACCTCCTTTGCATTTCAGTCCCGACCATCATCCAGGTAACTCACACCTGACTGGCATCGTTAACAGGTGAAAACAATTACTGCATAACATTAAAAAAATACCTTGAAATCTGATTTGAGATGTGTGCATGGACTTGGATGTTACCTTTGAATGTTCCCAATTTGCATCTTGACGAATTGTGCAATTTGTTACTTAAGTTTTCATTTGAACACAGGTAAATAACTTAATGGCATCCTTGTCAGGTTAAAACTGCATAACATTGAAATTACCTTGAAATCTGATTTGAGATCATCTAACTGTTGAGTATTTACATTCTTTCATAACATTGACAATACAAGGTAACTTGCACCTGGCGAGAATAGTTAACAGGTGAAAATACCTGCATAGCATTAAAAAAACCTTGAAATCTGATTGAAGATGTGCGCATGGACTTATGGATGTTACCTTTGAGGGTATTCAACATGCACTGTGACATCAATATGTAGACCTGTTATTCAAGTGTTCAGGTGAACACATCAAGGTAACTCACACCTGACTAAAATCATTAACAGATGAAAACAGTTACCATACCACAGCAAAATACTTACATCTGACGTAGCCTATAAGTGCAAGGAATAATTCTACAAAACGTAAATGATCATCATAAAGGTAGGATTAAAGGTGAGGTAAGATATTTGGAATTTACCAATTTATCAAACTTCCACATTGATTATGAGGGAAGTACATTCACCAAGAAACCTGACTAAAGGTCTAGAAATACTGTGTGCGACACAATGATATTGCAGGGAGAGACCAGTGGTGAATTTAACAACGTTTGGAAATAAAAAGTCACAAGGACAGGAATTCCAATCTTGGTGATACATGTACCTAAAGCATCTTATTGCAGGAAGAAGGGCTGCAACAACATCACGGATTTGCATTGGAGTAAAACCTGCATCCCTAAAGTTGGACTTCTAACTTTAAGTAGTGAACTGTGGGTGGTACTGCATTAAATTTTTAATATGCATAGCATACAAGCCTTACTTCATATAAATATAGTTCTGCACTAGATTAAGTTCCTGAGTTGTTTGTGGGATTTGAAAATAATACCCTTGATCTTAAGTCAAACGTGTTATCTGCTGTGTTATCAGTGATTTAAAGAAATATTACACTCTTAAATACTTCAAAGAGTATACATAAAACTCTTGACCTTATTGTTTGCTGTTAATGTAACCAAAATTTCTTGCAACATATTGGAAAAGATAAAGACCTAAAAACAGTGATTTGAATTTAAAACATTAGCAAATACATTGTACATTCAATTTGAGAACCCTCTACAAATGATGATAAATAGTTTCTTGCCTTTTGTATCCGATCTTTAACGCAAAGAAATAACTTCTTATATAATCTAAACCGGAACAAAACCTGACGGTGATTAGGGGATTCTGAGCGAAAAAAAATCTTGGGCCAGTGTTGTTCCTAGAGGGGGTCCTTGGGAATTTTGCCTACCCTTTTTGCTTGGACTTTTACGATTGCAAGGGGTCCTATCTGCTCAGAAAAGGCCAAAATGACCCCTTCAATTGACCACCTAGGAACAACACTGTTGGGGGTTGCACTCACAAAAATTGGTACTTTAAAATTAAGTTTTGTTTGGCAGTTCATATGAAAAGTTGAATCAGTAAGTAAAGGGAGTGAATGTTTTTCACAGACACTGACTCGCGGTGTACTTATCCATGACAATAACAAGGATTACCCTGAAAGCTAGTCAAGATAACAATCCACCTTTTATCTACTTTCAAAAGCTCTCTGTATTGGAAATACATAATGAGTGGTTGGTCACAGGGTATCTATCAATGCCAAAAATTGTACTTAAAAAGAGATTGTGACTTTCAGTAAGCTTAGAATATGATCTCATTCTTCAGATGACTAGGGAAAAAACGCCAAATAATAGACAGCAAAGTTTATTCATTACTCAACTTTTTATTAAAAAAGGAATAGTCTTTACTAAATTATTTATCCATAAAGATGAAATTTTGAAAAGTAACAATTCTATAGATTCTGGTTATTATTCATGTATTTATTGATGTATCTTGAACTACACTTCTACCAGTTTCTGTTAATTACTGGCAGATAAAGTTAATTATCCTTCCATTATGTTTTGCAATGTAAAATGAGTGAATGCAAAAGTGGTGCCAAATACAATCCATTACTATTCCCTCCTCAAATCAAATTTATAAAGAATATATATCCTGTATCCAATCAGTTATCTACAGTTTTACTTGACAAAAGAAAACAAGGATATAAGTTAACCTGTATAAAAATAAGTTTAAAGTTAACCCCATCAAGGCTGAAAGCAACCTATACTGCCAAACAAACCTATTGAACAGAGTCAGTATATGTGGCTAAAGCCTGTGAATCTCTAGGTTTGAAGTCCATATTTCCCCATTAGTTTTAATTATGTATATCTAATCAACCGACTTCCAACAGAGACTGGCAAGTTCAAAGTAAATCCTCTTCATTCAGTATTCAGGTACTTCAAAGCAGACAAGAAGATGAAAATATAGAAAACTGTTAAAATCATGACCTCGATGAAAGATATCTTAAGATGAGAGACATTCATTTGAAAATTCAATCAACAATTATGAAGAGACTCAAAAAGTCTCAAATCAAATAAACAAATATATATATATATTTATTTGGATAAGAAAGTCATATTGTACAAAGCCAGCTGGACTTAATGTTGTTAGAAAACCTGCAACTTGTTTGTGACTATAACTGCTGTGGAACCTGCGTGCAAAGAAAGTATTGTTGGTATACTCACGAATATGTATGTATGTAAAAACTGTCTTTGAAATATCTTTAACTTTTACTTTCTCCTAACCAAAATGGATTGACTATATGAAGATGCCAAAACAAGGCCTCTTGATTCGAACCAAACACACTTAATTACAACTTTGGATTATCTTTCGAGGTTAAATTCAAATTACGGTATTAAATCAAGAATGTGCCCAACTAAGGAGAAAGTTTTTGTTTTTGACAACTCATCTATCAAATAAAGACATACTTGTGCTGAATGACAGTCATATCTGCGATTATATGGATTGTATATTCTCTTGTCCAAATTATAAAGTTTTTCTTTTCTTTCTGTGGTATAAGGATTTTGTATGGTATATGCTGCATACATGATAATGTATGATTTTTACAGGACAATAACAACAATAAGATCCCTGTGAGGGAGTGTTATGTAAAGGAATGCTTGATGCTTTTGTTCATAATTGAACTCTGTCTATGTATTGAATAAAGCAGGGGTCGAAATTAGTCTTACCACAGTACTAGCCATTGTGAATTTCTAAAACTAATAACCCAAACGCAATTCCAGCTAGAAGAAAACATTGACATGACCCTGTCATCCTTAGTATGTCAGTAGTCAGTAGATACATTCGGGGAAGGCAATGGTGAATTTGAAAACAGCTGAAATGCATGGAATTTAGGTTCTTCGATGGTCGTTCATGAGAAAAACTACAGTAAGGACAATCTCAAAACAGCTGTATTCAGCTGATCAGCTGAAAATTTACATGCCTGTACATTTCACTAGCCCAGCAAGTTTTCCACCAGCCATGGGTTACCGGACTTGTGCTAATTTCTAACCCTCATAATCATTGAAATATAAAACACTTACCCATGAAACCACGCGTCCATTGAAGCAAGGGAGATGCGCTTCATCATCTATTATTTCTTCTTTCACCACCCTGCAATGATAAAACATATGCGTTAAACAATTATTTACATAAAGATAATAATATATTGCCAAAACTTCAGAAAGTAATTTAGTCAATGATTTTTGTGTATGTGCTGAACTTCAATTTTTTTAATTGTGTTATAAGTTTGCTAGACTGTTTAGGCTTTAAGTCTAAGTCACAAAAGATAAGCATTCCAGTTTTAAGAATTTGAAGAAATCGGTCAAGGTAAGGCTCAATTTCTGATCTAAATTGGTTCTTCAATTGACCCAAAGTTTTGAAGAAGGAAAGTTATTGTTTATGTCATGTTTCTACTATTCAGCACAGGGACTTTACATCTTTTCAAGATACACATGCTGGACATTTTAAGTTTCAAATAATCATTGGTTTCATCACATGTAGGTATCTAAAAATTATTTCAATATCACAATTGCAAGTTTTTCTCAAAATTGGATCCGCAAACATAAATAATTGGGAAGAATTTTCGATTCTGACAAATTTAAGTATTCAGAAATACATATGAGGACCTTTACTAAAGCACTGGATTAAAGATTATAAAGTATTTGTGGAATATTTTAGAGTTAAATGACCAATAAATCAGCAATAGTTCAGGTAAACATTGAAATTAAAATTATATGTGAAAATTGATGGTAGGTCAATTGTGTCAAAATTAGTTTCTTTAAAATAGTTCAAACTCATACTACCTTTAAAAAACTTTTATAACAAGTGCACATCAACCTTTCAATTATCTACATTGTACATTGCTATCTCAATCACGAAATGAAAGATTGATTTAATCATACCAACTTAAATTTAAATGACTTGTAGATGGTTCAGCAAAATTTATTGCCTTGTTGCTAACAAAGAGAACCTTTTGCTACTTCAGACAATTAAATCTAAGAATTCAATGTTGTCAACTAGACATGGAAGCTTTACTGGCTTTTCTTTTTCAATAATATATTGTTTACCATCGGAAATAGTTACAATGAAATGCTGTCAATATCATTTGATGCAACTTGCAATATGAAAGGTTTAACCTGCTTACTGCCGAAAGGCAGGTTTTGTTGCCAACACATGACAACATATATTGAAATTAAATTTGCTAAACATTGATGATTTAAGAAGAAATTAAGTCCATGTTCCGCTTTTTAAAGCTATATATTCAAAGACAGGTATAATCTGCAAAACATGACAAACTTGCGACCCAAATATCCTGGGTTTTTTTTGCACAATCGTGACAATGCAGACACAAAAACTTTGATGTTTTAGAAAATTTAACAAAGTCATTTGATGCTGTATAACAAAAATACTGACTGCAATTGACTGGAAATATATATTATGCATTTCTTACAAAGAAGTAATATTGTGAAAAGAGAAATGGTGACATTTAGCCTTTTATGATGTGGAGGTTAAAACATCACGATTTTAGAGACTGTTATTTCGACAACTTTTGCAGTAATCTGAAGGAAAGTTACATGCAGCATTTATGTTTTCATCAGACGAAATACCCTGAAACAAAGTTTATCCATAACAAGGCAGCATGGTGCGTATTTGTCTCAAACCGAGCATGGTGCTACGAAAAGATTCACATTGATGTAAAAAGTGCTTGCACCTTATGGCGTGTGTTTCGCCATTTCTGACCTTGTTTAAAAGACATTTCAATCCAAATTGCATGCATAAAGAAGAAAACATATCATAAAACATTGTAGCTTTGAGGAACCTGCATTAGTTTATTCTTACTGTCCAAACAACTTACCCAAAGTCATCGTCCATCGACTTAAAAAAGAACTTGTAGTTCGGGCGGTTGAGAGCATTTTTGAAATCTCCCAAAGTTACACGATCGGCGGGGACAGGAAGTTTTATTAGATATGGAGTATCCTCGTCGTCAATGTGGTAGATGATTTTCGTTTCCCCCATCCCGGAGGAAGCGCGGAAACAACTGATATCCTGATGTTGATCTTCCTTGATGAACAACAAAATGGCGACCAAATATTTTCCCAATGTCTCTCACTGTCTGTCAGAACGAGGCTCGTCGGGGGGAGAATGATCTCATATTCAGACTCATCTTAAAGTAATACTTTCGGCACAGCAGAGTTCAACTCAAGCATCAGGGATTTAAAATGCAAATTTGTGTCAAACTGAAACTCTAAATATGAACTTATTCCACTTTTACACTTTCACTGACAAAAGCAGTGATTTCTTCGGAGATGAGGTCATACTCCTGTCCAGCCCCGGTGCATAGTAATGCAATACCCCGTAGTATTGATCAAACTTGCACAAATAATGAAATAGTTTAACATCGAGTTCATATCACGATAGTAAAATCTTCCTTAAACATTGATTTTTGATGTTCAAGTTGCATCCTATATTAAAAACAGTTGTGTGATTTGGAGGGAAGAATTACATGAATAATCAGTGGGGGTTTAACAAAAAACGTAACAGCCGTCAACAAGCCATGCGCCTCGGTTAACCATTCACTGGATTTAATTTTAGTCTGGATAAATGAATGTTCTTTATCCCGGACTCGCGCACCTGTCCAAATATAATTTCGAAAATAAATAGTGATAAGTATTCACTATTTACAAGATAAATAAGTAATAATATTTAAAGCTATTTTATCAGTTAAAAAGTAATTTTATTTGTCGCCGATTAAAAAAATATTTTGTGCGGTACTGTGATGTAGACCTCTCCTTGGAAAGTTGATGGTAGAAGTGTCAAAATTTACAGTTAAACACGTTGTTTGTTGTATTTTGGTAACTTACTTGTTAGTTCATCACATTAATCATTAAATCATCACTCAAGCTCCGAAACTGCCGAGGAGTGGCCTCGATCACTTGTGAGTAAAAGCTAAGGTATGTAAATAAGTCAACATGAGATTTTAGCCTCAAAATTTTATTTAGGTCCTTTGGGAACCATTTTCACCTTTAAAGTTGTTAAATCATCCTATATTTCAACGAATACTTATTAGTAATGCATTTTAAAGTAGATTTCTAAATATATCTCAGCAGTTTCTTGGGTTGATTATGTTTCTCTGTTTATGTTCCCTGTTCAGTGTTGACAAATAACATGACATTTTCATAATCATAACATTTACTAAGCCTTCAATGATAGGACTAAATCCTGATTTGTTAATTTTCTTATTGCTGTTTTTGAAGAGTATGCTGTCAATTATTTCATATAAAAAACTTAGATCCATTTAGGCACAGCCGGTAATTTATTTTGACACTGTGCCATAGATGCGTACACCATATAATCATTAGGGTAAACATAAACATATTCTTAAATGTATCTTGACTTGATAGACTTGACTTGTCATATCTAATAATGTAAGTTCACAATAAGGATGATGTAACCAAGTTATAAATGTTGATTTCCAGTTATTAAGTTATTTACCATTTCATCCTCATCAAGAAACACGGATAAATAAATAACATTTTGAACTATCTTTTTCAGTTGTGCATGGAACATATTTGGGTAATACATAAGGAAAGGATACTAAACCTAATCATATCTTGTCCGATGTCAAAATTTCAGTTGTTCAAGTGGAAATAAGTGCTTTTATACAGTTGTTAAAAGTTCTGTATCACATGTAGAAAGATTATATGAACTACTGTCAGTCAGGGTTTGCTTTAGTCGAGTAGTCCATGACTATTACGAAACGTGTCCGCCACTTCGACTGCTAGTAGGTGCTAAGATAAGGACTTCTTCATCTGGTGATATCATGGTGAACTAGGGAGGTGTACAGCAGAGAATGTTCTTTGGGAAGAGCTAAACGCAAAAGTAAGGCAGTGTTGTTCCTAGGTGATCAGCCAAAGGGTTCATTTTGGCCAACTCTGAGCACATCGGATCGCTTGCAAACTATCCTTCTCAAAATTGTAAGGGACACCAAGCCAAAAGGGTGGACAAATTTCCCAAGGACCCTCCTAGGAAGAATATTGCTCATTCTTGCTATCTCTAATTAACAATATCACATTCAATAGATATGTGACTGAAAGCTATCAAACCTGTTGCTCACAAGGAAAATGTTATTGTTATTGAATGAAAACAGTGGCTTTGACAGTTCCCCTAAATCCTTCAAGTCATTAATCTGACTCAAAATCATATTTGTTTCTTAGGGTGGAAATGGTTAAGAAGACCAATTCTTCTGTAAAGTTGCAACTTTGATAAACTTGAGTCATTAATGCGAAACAAGACCTATGATTTTATTAAATGGATATATCTTTGGTTTCAGTCAATTGATGTTGCTGAGCAATGGAAGTTGGTTTGCGCTGTGTTCGAGGCCCTGACTGGAAGTGGGGGGTTCAAGATGGGGGAGAGGGCCACATTGGAACTGTTGTAGAGATTGGCAAACCAGGGAGCCAAACTTCTCCAGACAAAACTGTCGTCGTCCAATGGGACTCCGGAGCCAGAACTAACTACAGAGTTGGGTACCAGGGGGCGTATGACCTGCGTATACTGGACAATGCTCCCATAGGTTGGTTGAAATGCTTATAGGTTTTTGATTTAGAGAAGGGCCATTTGACTTGGTTTTCACTTCTGAGAATTAAGAATAAGTGCAGGATATCAAGAATGTTTTAGAGGGTGGGGTTTCACCCTAAGGGTCGATCCTTTTTATGGGTTTCTTTGAAGATTAGACCCCTGAACCGCCGTTATAAATAACTTTTCTGTTGGCATTATCATTATTTGGAAATGTTTTGTTTTATGACTATGGAAAGATAATTCTAAAAGATGGTGTGGAGTCACAGCTGAACAAGTTGGTTAAATTTGACTTAAGCCTTTGTCATAGTGCTTCTAATTCCTTTTTTGCAATTCAAAAGAAATTAGCTTAATTCATAGACATATTTAGATTTCCTTTATTGTGTATATTGAAATTTATGGTAAAAATTTAGAAAAATATATAATTTGAAACAGGTTTTTGAGATTGAGATTGAATATTGTGTAACGTATTGTGTAATGTAATACATTACATACAACAAATCAGTGATAAATTTACTCCCGTGTTCTGCTTCAAATTCTTATAAAATTTTGAAGGACTCACACTTATTAGAATTTATGCTGTAAGATGCAAACCTTTTTTCATTGTGCTATTGCTTACACATCAAAAGACTTATTTAAATCTTAGAGGACTCACAAGACATTGTGCTTGCGAGTCCCTGAACTCAGCAGGTCACATTTGAAGATTGATCACCGTATATAATTGATTTGTTGCAGGTGTGAAACACACCAACATTATCTGTGATGCCTGCAAGAAGCAGGGGATACAAGGTATGAGATGGAAGTGCACAAAGTGCCACGACTTTGACCTTTGCACCCTGTGCTACATGTTGGACAAACATGACCTCAATCATTCCTTCCTTAGATTTGAGTCGGCAAGTTCTAAAGGGTAAGTCAAGGATTCAAGAAGTAAGAAGTGGTTTAATGGACATGTAAAAATCCTCCGATTAAGAAATAGTGTAGTCCTAACAATCATGTATTTTGCAATATAAAGTGTAGTTTTGGCCACGAGGCTAAAGATCGAGTGGTTTGACTTTATAGTAGTTCAGGGAAAAACTATACTTTGTTGCAAAATACATGATGGTCAGGGCTACTCTATCACTTTTTTCAAATGTTGATTTTAACTTGTTTTAGTTCCAAAAATAAATATTCCAAAATAAATGTATACTTTGTAAATGACATTCGGTGGCACCTGCCGCCTTCACTTAAATTACTCATTTACACGTCATTAAGTTTGACCCTTTGACATACAAACAACAAACGTGTGACAAGGTTCTGTAAAACTTCAAAACAATCCAGCAAGCAGCATAAAATCCTGATAGTACTGTCCCTTTAGATAACGTTTCTAGCTGTTCTGTTCACCTCCCACTGCTATTCCGTTATGAATTACGCCTTCCAATGCAGGTACAAGATGTCTAAGCGAGTGACTGCAAGCAGGCTACAGTCGTGGGGTATCTGTACTGGAGCAAGGGTCGTACGTGGACCCGACTGGGACTGGGGCAATCAGGATGGTATGCTTCTTAACATTTCATTGGTTCAATTTGAAATCAAATTTTAAATATGCACACAAAATTTTTTTCAAAGAATTTATGAAAATTATTTACAAACATTTCATCAATTTTGATAAAAACAATTCTACAACTTTCTAAATTGATTTTTGAAAAAAAATCTGCACATGACAGTGTCTATGAATATGGACAAAATGAATCATTCTTATAAGTTCCACTTTCCATTTCTTTTCTTCTTCTTTTCCTGTATTTTTACACTTTCCTTGAATAAGAAATCTATTTGGAATATTGTTTGAAATTGTTAATGATTTTAATCTGTTAAACATTTTTTACACATCGACACATTCTCCAGTTTTAGTTAGATAGTTAAAGTGACATATTTGATAAATACCTTGTCATTCAATTAAATCCTAAATTTGAATTTAATTAAAAAAATGATTATTAATGTAAATCATACTTGTTCACCAGGAGGCGAGGGGAAGATAGGTAAAGTGACGGACATCCGAGGCTGGGACTCGGAATCTAGTCGGAGCGTGGCTCACGTGACCTGGTCGTCGGGGTCAACCAACGTGTACCGCGTGGGTCACAAGGGCAAGGTCGACGTGAAATACACGCAGGCTGCAACGGGCATGATGTACTACAAGGATCACTTGCCAGTGCTTGGTAGGATATGTACTTGCTTTATTGTACACATTATCTAGTTTGATAGGAACACACTTAATACTATTTGTTAAATTGAAAAGGTTTTGAGCAAAGGCAAAGAGCCATGAGAACAACAATGCTTTGTTTTCAGCAATTAGCAATGCTATTTTCCCTGACCTCCTCCCTTGAAGTGACTTTTTTGCACTTGAAATTGAAAAACATTTTGTACTTGATGCTAATTGCTGATTTTGCAACTTATATATTGTTAGTCCGCAGAATGATCATGTTTTAGGAGCTTGAGCAAGGCTTTTTCTAAAACCACCAATCAGTCATCCCTTTCCACAATTGAGGGATTATAAAGAGAAGAGATGAGAAGATTGTTCTTTTTAATTGCTCGAAGCTGAATATCCTCATATCTTGTTACAGGGGAGTTACAATATGAGGAATTTTAAAGAGAAGTGATATAAAGTTTGTTCATTTGAATTGCTCAAACCTAAATAACCTCTTGTCTTGTTACAGGGGAGTTTGTTGAGACGGCAGGGCCGGGCATTGTGTGCCAGTTCAAGGTCGGGGACAAAGTTAGGTGCGACCTGGAAGTGGAGATCTTGAAACAGATGCAGGAGGGTCACGGAGGCTGGAACCCACGTATGGCTGAGGTAATACAAGTCAGAATAGTTTGATGGACACTATCCTGTTTAATTATGTGAGTTGTCTGCTTCTAACAAAGGTAATACAGTCTGATGTGCCATACTTGTCGCCTGAGTCGCCAGCAATGACGCATTGGTAAAAAGATAGTACATAGGACTATATTCCCCGAGGGAGAAGCAGACAGTGTATTTATCTCAGAAGAAAATTTGGCTAGATATTTCTTTTTATAATAGCTTTCCTTTTTAGTTTGCTTACATTCCCCTGTTAAGTTAGGGTGTTTATTGCAGCTGAGACTTCCACATTTTCCTGATTTCCTTGTCACCTTTTGTATTTGATGTATATTGTACCAGTTATTAGAGGAATATTTGCAGCGTCTGTGAGGTATTGAAAAGTATCTATTGAAAGTATGCCTGTCAAGCAATTTATCAGGTAAAAAATATCCCCTTGATATATGATGTTAATTGTACCAATCATGTTCAGAGATAAAGGGGGAACAGTACACTGACTGTCAAGCATTGAAAAATGACAAATAAAATAATTAAACACTTTATTTGATGGCAAACCAATATGACCCTACAAATTTCCTCCCCAGTATGTGGGTAAGGTTGGGACTGTTCACCGGATCACTGACCGCGGCGATGTGAGAGTCCAGTACGACAACTGCACCAACCGGTGGACGTTCCATCCAAGTGCTCTGACCCGTGTCCACATGTACGGACCGGAGGACGTGGTCAAGATCCTAGACAACCTGCCCCAGGTGAAGGAACTGCAGAAGGATCACGGGGAGTGGACCGACACCATGAAGGCCGTGAGTTTATTATAGTTTGTCTGCCGCTAATGGCTGAAATATTGCAGAAGCGGCGTTAAGCACTAACTCACTAGTTTATCTACTATAAAAGGGTTTGAAAAATTCGTTCACCTTCATTTTTAACAACTTGTATGAATGCCTAGCCTATATTTTCTATATGTTAGTGGCTCTAACCATATGTTCACAGGGTTAGCACAGGCTTGAAAAAATATTGACTTTTGAGAAAAGGCCTTAAATTTGATTTTGCATTGAAGACACAGGCCTTGAATATCGTTGTTGTAATAATTCAAACCTTTATGAAACTTTGATTCAATAATAATTAAAATCAAATGATGATTTTAAAAAATACAAAACCACAGTTTGCTTGCATGTCGTTTTTGTAAATATGTTGCTACGTTGAGAGTTACTTCCCTTATTATTATTCAACCAGATAACTTAGTAATTACAGTAGAACACGGATATATCAAACTCCAAGGGACCACCAAATTATATGCTATATCCGGTGTTCGCTACACGCATTTAGTAGTCATACATAGGGCTTTTGATGGGACTTTAAAATTTGTTCACTATATCAAATTGTTCTCTTAGCCGAGTTCACTATTTCTGTGTTCTACTGTAATCAACATGACCTTGCAAGGACATCGAGTCCAGCCGCTTTCGTAAAAACTCATGTAAAAAGTCCTTTAAATCATTTTTTGGGAAGATCAAAGGCAAAATTTGTTGTATCTGTTACAGACGCTTGGTAAGCTTGGCCGTGTCCTGAAGGTGTATCAGGATGGAGATCTGCGTGTCAACGTGGAGGGACAAACGTGGACGTTCAACCCTCTCTGCTGTATCCTCATGCCACACGGAGCACAGGAGATGAACAACACAATGGGCAGTCACCGGGACCGACCAGACACTATACGTACGCACTGTAGGATATAACTTGAGTCTTAACTTGAGTCTTGGGTTTGAGAACTTAATTTATCAAACTTCATACTACCATACAGGTTTCTGATATTAGTGTAGCTGGTCTAGAATGCATGTCTTTCGGGAAGGAACTTGACTGTTTTTGCTTGTTAATTTTTCAACCAATTTTCTAACAAAAATTTCAAAATCTGTTTGTCATTCTGTTCGATAGGAATCCAGATTTTATAAAAATATTTTCTTTAAAAAATGACAATGTATTTGGCAACAGTAACCAAGACAAAATTTCTTAGGTTACATGTTTCTAAATGACATTTGCAACCACTGTCATGACTCAAATATCTCAGCTCATCTAACACTTAATTGCAAACAATTGAAATACAGATTAATTGATTTCTCTTCTGATGTGAATCTACCCTCAGGAACAATGGCAGCAATCTTTGAACGCTGTCCTCAGCAGTTGAGCTGAGGTGTGCTTGGACTTTATAGAATCCTGTCTCAAATGTGTTTACTATTTGCCCACAGCGACCCTCACTGCCCTCCTTGAGCACCTAGTGGAGTTGCGTAGTGCTCCGGGAATGGAGACCGGGCCGGACAGACTAGTCCGAGAGGCTGCACAGGGACACGCCGACATCGTCAAAGAAATAATTAACAAATACCCAGACAAGGTATGTACCATCACATGAGATTTAATAATTTTAGATTGTGCATCTATTTTCTATTACTTGTTTTTATCTACTTTTCTGTTTTCTATGCAACATACTTTTACATTCACCTTACTGGAAGTACACCCCTTCCATAATCTACTCATGTCGCTAATGGCTGAAATAGTGCCAAAGCGGCATAAAACAATAACTCACTTACTCCATAATCTACTAATACCCTCACAAGGTCTGTTTCATCAACTCAAGAATTATTTGCTTATTTAGCCGTTCTGAATTTTTGCAAGTTGCTATGTTGATACTGATATTGAAAGGTTAAATACTTGATCGTGATGGTTTGCAAGGTCTGTAAAATTAAACAAAAAAATGTTTTCATTATAGGTGAGGTGTTAGTTGAAGGACAAATGGTTAAATGCATTTTATGGTTGATTGAGATCTGCCAAATTCATAATACTCCTTCCTTGAATAATCAAGTCAATCAGTTTTGTTAGCCTTCTTAATCTTAGTTTAATTTTATTAATAGCATGAGTTTAAAGATAACAAGTTCTTGACAGCATAGTAATATTGCAAATGCAAAAAAAACCCCAAAACAACATAGTTATTGTCCAAATGTTTTGTTCAGACAACTTCATAAAGCCTAACAAACACTTACCACATATTAAAGCTTCATTCCAAATTTCAAAACACTAAATCAGCTGTGTATAAGGTGTGTATGTTCAATGTTCAGGTCGACCAGAAGAGTTCAGGGAAGACAGCACTGCAGGTTGCCAGTCATCAAGGTCACCGAGAGATTGTCTCACTACTCCTTGCCGCTAACGCCAACCTAGAGTTGCAAGATGAAGATGGGGACACAGCGCTACACTACTCTGCTTTTGGGTGAGTCTTGCAGAGTTATCATCCCTTGTTTTTCTTGCCTGGCCTCAAATTTATTACCCGGACCTTGAATCCTCCCCTGAGGAACTGAGGTAAATTCAACTTTTGTATACCCTATACAAATACGTAACTCAACGTCAAATACAACCTAAGTCCCGAATTGAGGTGAATACTACCAAAGCTGAAAATATCCTTCAACTCAATAAACAACCCATGCCTTCAATTGAACCAGGGGAGCAAGGGTGCTGAGTGAACTATAACTACTGAGTATTCTAGGGAAAACAGAAATTTTATCATCTTGCTTTGGAAAAAATTATGATGGGTTCTATCCAAGTCATTCAAGTTTTGAAGATAAAGATCTAAAACTTTTAAAGAGGCATGATTAGTCATTGCTCCCTTCAAAGGAATTTCATCTGTAAATAATTAAAAAAAAGCTTTTTTATAGGTTCAGAATAAGCTTTGTCGAAGTATTGAGAATATTGTCAAGACTTATCAGTGGGATTCAAGCAGACTAAACTGCAGTCTGAAAAATTCAAATGGTCAATTAAATCTAACTTCCCCAACATGCTTTTAGAGACATCTGCTAGTCCATATCCATGTTTTTTAGCTATTAGGTCGTTCAAGTACTCGGTATCAACAAGCCTTTTGGACCAGACTTTTAGAAAGGCCTAACCGAGGCTTTTTTAGCCAATAAAAATTTGGTAATTGCTTTAACATGGCATTATGGTTATCTCTAGCAAGAACCCATCTGCTTCAGAATAACTGCTATTTTTAAACCCGTGTTGAAGAAGAATTCACAATTGAATTTTTCTCTCCACTTCTCTCTGTACAGAAACCAGGCTGAAGTAATGGAATTGCTGCTACAGAAAGGTGCACAGATAAATGCTCTGAACAACGGTGGATGCAGTACTCTTCACGTGGCAGTCAACAAACAACACATCCAGTGTGTGATGGTGTTGCTTCAACAACGCTGCAATGTCAATATACAGGTCAGGGAGTGAACTTTTAGAATCTTTAAGATTTCATCTTTTATGTCCATTATTTTTGACAGAATTTTTCACCTTGCTAGTCTTTGAAGTCATGAAATTTGCTAGAGATTAAAAGTCAAATCAAATGCCATGCTACAATATCCACCATATAGCCAAGCAATTAAAAGTGACTGAAAATTTCTAGATCAGTCACTCGGTAGAGTATGTGTACAATAGTATACAAAAATCTTATTATACCCCCGCTACGACGTAGTCGGGGCTATATAGCGCTCATTATACCCCCGCTACGACATAGTCGGGGGTATATAGCGCTCCACGTGTCCTTCCGTCCGTCCGTCCGTCCGTCCGTCCTTCCGAAATCGTTTCCGGAGCATTACTCTAAAACTTGTGACCACTAACAAACTTCAAATTTGGTATGGCAGTAGCCTACATGATGCTGTTGTGCCTTTTAGGGGTTTCATCTCCAACGTTCAAATAATTTTTGAAATTTTGACCAAAAACCGTCCGATTTTTTGACTTTGTCTCATTTCCTGAGCATAATTAAAAAACTATACCACTTGGAAACTTCAAATTTGGTATGGCAGTAGCCTATATGATGCTGTTGTGCCTTTTAGGGGTTTCACTTCCAACGTTCAAATAAGTTTTGATATTTTGAAACAGTCCGAAAACAGTAGGTTGAGGATCAAGCTTGTAAATATATTTCCTAATGACAAACACATACCGTATAAACATTGTAAATGTGACTGTTTTGCCTTAAAGTTATCTTTTGGGAAGTAACCAAAAGAAAGGGATTATGACCTATTGTGATACTGATATGGACACTGTAATGTATGAACAAAGAACATGACTGATATTGTTACCACTGCAAAGAATACATATATTGGAATGTTGATACCACTGCAAAGAATACATATATTGGAATATAAATTGACCTACATGGAACTGAATGGAAGGTGAGTGTTTGTTGAAAAACATTTATTATCATAGTTATACCAGTTCACACCTATTCAGACAAATTAAATTTTAATGTTATTTTCTATATCATGTTATGGAAAAATACGGTAACAATCCTAAGACTTATCAGAACATATGACTTTTCACTATTTTCGTCAAAGAAAGGCGGTCAAACTACAGGCGGGGGTTAGTGAGCTGCGCTCACTTTTGCCTTGTTAGAATATGTTGAAACATGTATAAAACTTGTTCACTTTAAAAAAACTTGTTCAAAACTTTATTACCGTAACTAATATCCTTATTGTTATTATTATTTTATTCCACGGATTTTTGTCTCACCTCTACAGCCTTAACAGATCAACCGAATTTGACGAAATTTTCAGGGATTGTAGCTTGTAACCTAACTTAGATCCAAACGTTGCCCTATTCTTGAATTTCGATTTTAGTTTTGAGTTATCTCCCCTTAAAGAAAAAACTTCAAACCTCAATTTCTCGGTAACTATGGAAGATAATTGCATAAAACTTTCACCAAAATGTGGGCAACATCATTCCCCATCGATTGCATTATAAGCCGTTTTCGGCCGTAATAATAGATTTTTTGCTATTTTCAAAAAACTGAAACTTTTCTGAAATTTCGCGGTTCTGACGGTATGCGTCTTTGAAAATCTTCTCCTCACTAACTGCAATACATACAGACGCATACTATAGCTCATTTTAAAGGTGGATAAATGCTGTTTCAAGGATACTCTCCTTTAATTCACTATTTTCAGTATTTTTTGCGCTACATTGATATCAAAAACGACCATTGGAAAAAAAGCATTTTTGACTCGTCACGTTCAAAGGGGCGAACCTCTGTTAGGAAATGTCAAAATTAAATCTGTTTGTTGCATTCTGTTCTACAATGATTGTGCAACATATTCACTACAGATCATTTCTATATAAAAGTTGATAGTTAAGGAGATAATTGGACATAAACACTGTTTTTACATTTTTTTTTGATTTTTACATTATTAGAGGGTTATTTTCTTTTGAGAATTTTAGTTTCGAAACTGCTCCAGATAGAAATTTTATCATTGATGTTTTCTGAAGCAGATGTAATGAGTAGACAGAAATAAATATCAACAAGTCATGATAAACAAAATTCTGTCCATGACCTGTCCTTGAATATTACGATTTTTGGAAAATCCTCATTTTTCGCATATTTCAATTATCCATTGGTCCTTTGCTAATTAAGATATCATAAAATTGATTATACCTTCACACGCCCCATTCAAAGCAGACTTTTTTCTATATTACATATTATATTATATAAGTTGATAGTTAAGGAGCTAGAAAGACAAACATCGGGTAGGGGCCTAAAAAATTTCATTTGTCATTTTTTTTACTAAAGTTAAAAAAGTCGGTACTCCTTTACTATTTAAGTTATCTAAACAAACTATAAATCAATGGATGCTAAAGACAAACATATTTTGTGTGGTAACTTATTATGGAAATCTTAACTGTTAATGTATTAAGTTCATACATTGCTTGTATGGGTCGTCAGCTGTTCTGTATATAGAAAATTACGCTAAATTATTCATTTCTTGACCGATTTGGATCAAATTTAAAATGTAGGTCCATCTTAACAATCAAAAACAATAAACGAGTGCAAAATGCAAGGTTTGGGAACTTAACTTTTTATCATAGGGTCCACTGCGGGATTCGAACCTGATTTGGGAATTGTCTTATTTGATGTTTTTATGGATTGGTTTATACCTCCCTTAGACCAGTGTTGACAAAGGATATATACATTTTAGACTTCAAATGTCTGTACCTGCAGAATGGTTGCAGAATATCCCACCAACTTGTCTGCGCATCACTTGCAGCTTCGTAATTCTTGTTTGCACATACACAAATTAAACATGTAAATAAAGACAATTCTCTCCTCTACACGATGGGAAAATAGAAATAAAATATATCCAATGGTTCGGGACCTTTTGAGGCTATAAATTACATCTTTTTCTAACATTGAATTGCATTAACTTATATTTTTGGCATTATGATTTGGATTTGAATTTGAAATGTATTTATATCAAAGCACATACAGTAATTATTCAATATGACATAAATGTTTGCAATTGAAAGAGTCGTTTGGGCTTGGCTCATTTTCCTCACAATTTTTGATCAAAGTCGATAGAAAAAATGTGGAAAAAATGGCTCCTGAAGCTTTACTTGTCAACAGAACTTGATGAAATTTTCAGGACTGACTCTTGACATGTTTACCTATGCCATGAGTAGGCTATAATTGCTATATATTGAATCACTTTAAAAGGCCCATTCAGTTAGAGATTTATTTGATTGATGACTTTCCAAAAACGGTCTAGGAACATTATCCATTGGCAGAAAGTCATGAAACTTTAAGGAATGACTCCTGACATGTTTATCTTTGTACTGAACATGATGTTAATGCGGCTGAATCCTTTTGTCGCCGCTTGCGGCTATATTTACCTACTTCTATTATCCCTACAGGATGCATATGGGGACACAGCTCTTCATGACGCTATAGGGAAGGAGAGTCGAGAGATTATAGATATGCTCGTCAACTTTCCTGGTATAGACTTCACATTACGCAACAAGCGCGGCTTCAACGTCTTGCATCATGCTGCCCTCAAGGGAAATAATCTGTGAGTTGAACTGTTTTGTCTTTGAGACAGTCCCATCCTCTTTTCAGAATGATTACAATATCGGCTCAACGCATAAGGAATTTTTTTATATCTAGGGATTTATTTTTTGGTATAAGGTTAGAAATGAAGATTTCAGGTTAATCTTTCCTTACAGAGGCATTTAAATACTTAGAATGTTGACTAAATTGAAATTCTTGTATTTTAGACTTCTTTATTGGAAAAAAGTTATCTTGCTTTTGAATATTATTTATAGACTAAGAATGTTGACTAAATAGAAATTCTTATATTTTAGACTTCTTTATTGGAAAAAGAGTTATCTTGCTTTTAATTATTATTGAAGTACTAAGAATGATGACTAAATAGAAATTCTTACATTTTAGACTTCTTTATTGGAAAAAGAGTTATCTTGCTTTTAATTATTATTCAAGTACTAAGAATGATGACTAAATAGAAATTCTTGTATTTTAGACTTCTTTATTGGAAAAAGAGTTATCTTTCTTTAGATTTGTTTTCATTGACAAGTGGTGATGTACTTTCCTTTCATATATCCTATCCTGATCATATGTATATTTCACTCTGACTATTGATAGTTATGATTAACAACTGATAGAAATACACAGTGTTGTTCCTAGGTGGTCAGTTAAGGGGGTCATTCTGGCCTTTTCTGAGTAAATGGGACCCCTTGCAATGGTAAAAGTATCCTACTTCTCCAAATTTTAAGTGACACCAAGCCAAAAGTGTAGGCAAGTGTCCCCAGGACCCCCTCTAGGAACAACACTGGATACTTGTTCGGTTTAATGATTTCACACGTTCAGAAGCTCTTAAGATTATCATGATCACGTTGTGAGTTGATAAAAACTTGATGTTTCAGAGCAACAGAGATAATATTAGTGAAATGTAGACAGATAGTTGACATAAAGAAGGACGATGGATTTTCATCATTGCATTTAGCGGCACTTAACGGACACAAAGATGTGGCGGGGACTCTGCTTAGTGTGGTAAGGAGGCTGATTCTGTTCAACGTTATTAGTTATGGTATATCTACGCAGTGTAGATGTTGATCCATTTTACATTTGCGAAACCCCTGTTTTGAGTTAAATCTAAAATCTAAAATCTAAAAATAAAATTAAATATCAGACCACTACAACAATTAATAAAAAGATACCTCCAAGCAACAAAATCTATAGCATATTCTAATTGTAACTTTGAAAGTTTCAAAGGCATTCTGGAGTTCTCTTCACATGTTCTTGATAAAAGCTACATAAATCTAAGATCTGTGTAATGAATTAAAAATGTTTACATCTGTAATTTATCTACGTACACATGGAATGACTTAGTACACAAGTGTACCTCATTATTGTTGTGTAATGGAAATGTACCCTACAAATTTAAGTATATAAAAAAAAAATTGATCCAATATACCATTGCAAAACCAAATGGAGGATATATAATCACCAACAAAATAAACAGGTATTGGAATGGTTGCCTGCTAAAATGGCCATTAAACTTCACTATTATCTTTCGACAACTTGCAGATTAATGTTTAAGAAACTGACTATATTTAGGGGCAGATTCAAGCGGTGTTAGGGTCCTTGTCATAACCTTTATGGCATTTTCATAGATAATAAATCACATGATAAACGCCCTAAGTGAACCTCCCTAACGCTAGAAACTTCACTTTCACATTTTCCCCAGGGTCAAGCCGACATTGAGATCCGCAACAACCGGCAGCAGACGCCACTCCTCCTGGCGGTATCCCAGGGTCACACAGCACTCATCGAGCTCCTCGTAACCCAGGGGGCCAACATCAACGTAGCAGACGAGGATGGGGACACGTGTTTACATCTCGCTCTTATGCGACAGACGGTTGCCACGGAAAAGGAGAGCTCACCAACGTTAGATGCAGTGAGTTGATGTATTATTGCCATAATTTATTGGTTTAGCCTTTCACCCTTTCGAGACAGGAAACAGGCTTTAAACATGTTTGTTATTGGTTTGTAGGAGTAGAAAGGTTAAATTGTGTGTATCAAGATTTGGCTATTGATAATTATATGCTTATATAGAAATATGTCAAAACACTTTAACTGTTTTGCTTTTGGCCTGATAAGCAGCTTCTGTCACTTGTCAATAGAGCAATCCCTCTGAAACCATTTTAAACATTTGGCTGCTTGCTAAGAACTATTTGTTTTTAATCTCCTTGTAATCACTCATCAGATATGATAGATATGTGAGGTACAGGGTTTTATAAAGATGCAGAGTATTCAAAATATTCTTGATAACCAAGATCAGGAGCCCTGGGATATGTACCATTCCCCTGAAAAAGTTCCAAGCCATGTCATATGATCCTTTATTTCCCCCAGTCGGCTGGGTATGAATGAAGCGAGCCAATTGTCATTACATAATGTTCTCTTATTCAATCTGAAGCCATGTAATATATTCTCTTATCCCAAATAGATCCGGGTATTAGTGAGGAAGAGTCAGTACTTACAGACCGAGCAGAAATATTCTTGTTTCCCCTACAGATCTAAAGTTATTAAGCAGCCATGTAATATATCTATTATTCAATCTGGAGCCATGTAATATGTTATCTTATCCCAAATAGATCCGGGTATTAGTGAGGAAGAGTCAGTACTTACAGACCGAGCAGAAATATTCTTGTTTCCCCTACAGATCTAAAGTTATTAAGCAGCCATGTAATATATCTATTATTCAATCTGGAGCCATCTAATATGTTATCTTATCCCTGACAGATCTGAAGCCAGCTGGGTACGAGTGAGGAAGAGTTACAGACCGGGGCGGCCATCGTGTGTTACCTAGCCCAGCAGAAATATTCTTGTGTTTCCCCTACAGATCTAGTTATGAAACTGCCATGTAATATTATGTTATCATTACGAAGCCATGTAATATTTTCTCTTATTCCCAACAGAGCCGGAGCCAGCTGGGTATGATTGAGGAGGAGTTACATACCGGGACAGCCACAACGTGTTACCTAGCCCAGATTTAGTGTTATGATACAGCGATGTAATATTTTCTCTTATTCCCAACAGATCCGGAGCCAGCTTGGTATGATTTAGGAGGAGTTACATACCGGGACAGCCACAACGTGTTACCTAGCCCAGATTTAGTGTTATGATACAGCCATGTAATATATTCCCTTATCCTTAACAGATCCGGAGCCAGCTTGGTATGATTTAGGAGGAGTTACATACCGGGACAGCCACAACGTGTTACCTAGCCCAGATTTAGTGTTATGATACAGCCATGTAATATATTCCCTTATTCCCAACAGATCCGGAGTCAGCTGGGTATGAGTGAGGAGAAGGAATCGACGGGGGCGGCCATCGCGTGTTACCTAGCCCAGATTTAGTGTTATGATACAGCCATGTAATATTTTCCCTTATCCCCGACAGATCCGGAGCCAGCTGGGTATGAGTGAGGAGGAGGAATCGACCGGGGCGGCCATCGCGTGTTACCTGGCCCAGCAAGGAGCCAACCTCCTGCACGAGAACCAGCAGCAGAAGACGCCCCTCGACATCATCAGCGACCCTCGCGTAGAGGAGGTCGTCAAGCAGTTCGCAACCGCATAGTCAGTACTCACGCTGTCTTTCTTCCTTTGATTTATTTCTTTTAGTAATCTCTGGCAATTGCTATATTTATAAGGTCTGTCCATCCTGGTGTAAATGTTAGACAAACAGTATGCGATCACATAATATTCAGTAGGCAAATATTGTGCTTGTTCAATGAATTTTTCAATATCGAAATTCTATAGCATATTTGACCAATCACCTTTCTGCAATAAGATTTTAAGTCAAATGAAAAGTTGATTCCTTTTACAATGTAACATTATGACTGAGCAAAGATTTTTTAACCCATCCTTAATTCCTATACAACAAAATTCCCATGAGCTGCTGTGCCAAGTCTACTGTTGTCGGGTATCTTCAAATAATACTAGGGGTTCTCTTATTGAATATATGAATTATTTCAGTGCCGCCGGAAACCGGACGGAACTGCCACTGCCAGGGGAGGGAGAAGAAGTTCAGGAGTGTGAAGTCTGCTGCGAAAAACGAGCCTATGTGACCTTTGAACCCTGTGGTCATGTGATTGTGTGCCTTGAGTGTTGTTTAAAAATGAAGCGATGTCTGAAATGCAAGGTGCATATAGAGATGAAACGAGCTCCAGGTTAGTGTACTATATTGCTTCAATATCGCTTGAATGTATTCACCAAATGTAAAATGTTTAGAAACTGGAGTTGTCAATATTCAAAATATAACATTGTAACAGATGGCTGTGAAAAGATGGCTGTAGAGCTGACTGTTACTTAAGATGCATACTTTAACTTCCTGAAATATAGACGACGAAGCTTTAGTATCAGAAAGATATCCTTCATTTTTGTTTAGTTTTATTTTATGCCAAAGTTCAAGTTGGCCATCTTGTCATAAAGTCAAAAGCTTCTCTTATAAATGTTAACCCTTACCTGAGGGTGTGGATGTAGTGAAAGGAAATTTGATTACCTCCCCTTTATAGCAGTGAGATGTCAATCTCCTTTGCTCTTGAATTGCAAATTTGTTTAAGTAAACCATTTACTATCATCTAAATGTAGATAGAGATTATTAACCTTGTGTGTTTCTGTATCATTAATATCATATAATAGGAATAAATTTTGTATTATGCAAGCCTTTGTCGAGCATAATACATATATTTTTATTCCTACTGTATGATTTTAATGATATGGAAGCACACAAGGTTAATAATTTCTTTATCATATAATGTCATTTTGAAATAAAAGGATTTAAACGAAAATATGATTCCTTCTAAAAATATGTTTGACCTAGATTTCGCGGAGTAATTTCTTTCACAATACACCAAGGTGAAGGTCATATTCTTGGGGATATACAGTTGTGAACAGTTTTAGAGATATCCCTTCATGATATGATTTTTTCATAGTGATAGAAAGGTCTCCCACAATCTGTCACCATTTTAAGTCTGATTTCAAGTGCACAAGCAAACATTGTTTTTTTTCTTTATAACACAAAATTGGTATGGACTTCTTGTCAATGTCACTACAACAAGGGAAGTATCTCTAACTTCATTTTGAAAAGTTGCATTGTCATTGTAATTACGCCAGTTAAGTTACGATATCCTTAGACTTAATGTTTGTTAATGAATGAAATGATAGGAAAATGATCTTTTATTTTTCAGACGGCACGCCAGTGGGTACCTCGCAGAACGTTGGTCGGCCAGCAATAGAAGAAGCGGACACGGTGATCCTGAAGAAGAAGCTACAAGAAATGGAGGACTCGTTGATGTGTCCTGTCTGTATGGAACGCAAGAAGGACACGGTTTTCTTGTGCGGCCACGCACTGTGCTACAAGTGCTCAGACGCTCTCAAACTCTGTCCCATTTGCCGGAAACCAATCTCCAGGAAGATTCCATTGTATCAGTGATTTAAATATATTTTTTACAAAAACACAAAAATTAGAAATAAGAATATTATTTTGGAGCATTTTGCTGAAAATTCTTGTCAATTGGTAAAAAGATTCCATAGAATCAGTGATTTAAACATATCTTTTACAAAAATTTCAAATAATGTTAATGTTTGATCTTATGGAGATCTTGTCAATCCTAAGAAAGGTTGCATTGATTACAAAACACGAAAAATATATATATATGCTAATTGCAAATTTATTTTGAGCCCCCACAGAATATCTTGTCAAACTCTTGGAAAAATGCACATTATAAATTATCCTTAAAGATAACATCATATTTTTTTACAAAACACAAAAATTATAGATATTAAAATAATAAACTGATTTTGAAGCCCTTTGTATATGACTTCTGAATGTTATTTATACATGTATTCTTGATGTTGGTGTTAAAACTATTGTTTCACAAGTATCTTTAAGCCTAAGTATAGATGCCACTGTGGTAACTTAAACTAATTTATAGATTGGTTATATGGTTGTGAATAAGGTAAATTAAGTTGAAAGTTGCATGTTGAATAATAAAATCACATTTGCTTTCCATAATAAAGGATCTCTAATGCATGATTGAAAATTTAAAATTTAGTCAATACTTTAAACAGTCTAAAATCATTCAACTCAGAATAAACTTTTTTGTACTTTTGTGCAAAGTTAGAAAAAACATGCTTAAAACTGACATTTCTTATTGACAAGCAATTTGAAAGCATCAAATAACGTGTTAATCTCAATCACTGATGTACCGGTATTACATTCTTGCTACTTGGAATATGACTGACAATGCCCTTATCAGCGATAAGTAGCAAAATCTATTTCTGTCAGTGCTACATAAAGTTTAGTTGCAATTGACTAAACAGGTAATGAAATATAGAGTCCTCGTAACTCTCCATATCTTGAAAATAGTGGCCTGAGGACCATTTTTTTCAAGGAATGGAGAGAAACAAGGATAATACCTGACATAAATTACAATCAATTAAATTCTTTTTCAACTACATACCTTAAAAACTGAATAAATATGAAAAAACTTGAATTGAAATGTAATGCTCCATTTCAGAAAAATAATGGAGTGAGAGAACAATAGGCTGACTTCCAAAGAGTAATTTTATTTAAGTTAATTTGTCTTGAGACGAGTAATCCCTTGCAAAAATATTTTCTGACAACGGCCATCTTGGTTCCCCTGTTAGTTACTGTATTGAACTGTCTGGTTATCAGAGGTATGCTAATCTTCTAATGGCTGAAATTTGGGCCAAGATGGGCTAAGAATAATTCTCTCCGGGACTGCCATCTTTGTTGTGATATCCTGAACAACCATAGAAATTGTGTCATACCATAAACAAGGGTTGCCTATCGGTTTGTACCTAAATCACGGCCTTTCGAGAGATGATCAACCTATAAGCTTTGAATCTTTCAGTTCATATACTTACAATATTCGTCCATTTATGTACAATATTTCTTTGTTGTAACACCTGAAGCTTAAAAAAATTATGATAAACTTGGTCGAAACATTTTGTCATTGAAAACAATTTAAGAAGACTTTGCCAAAGTTAGCATGACATTGTTTATTATTTGATTAAGTGGTAAGAGTTTTTTCGGTCACTGTCATTTTTTTTTATATTGAAGATCATGCAAATTGAAATTTCACCCATGTGGTTCATAACATTTAAGATCTTGTGAAACAGCTTTTGTTTGTTGAAATTTCACTTTCTTGTATGGTTTCCTAAAAATCATTCAAGCAACTGTTTCCTCTCTGCTTTGGCTAAAATCAATCTCCTCTTAAAAAAAAATGTTTAGGCATGAAGCAATCACAGATTGATAAATTTGTAGATATTATCTTTCTAACCAATTATTAATTTTTGATGGGCATTCAATTTGCTATTGCAAATTTTGACACAAAGAATATTAAAATTTAACAGGAATATGTTTAAACATTTTACATGATGTTACTTTATCTTAGAGAGAATAAAATGATACATTAAAGTGTTCATTTGAATTTGAATGATTTGTCTGAACTCTGTGACCCCTTAGGCCTATTAAAGCTATTCACTTGTTACTGGTGAGAGAATTTATTGTCAACAGCTGCAATATAAAATGCATCTTGATTTTTTTTTTTTTCAAATTCAAATCTAAAAATCGGCAAGTGTATAAAATCATTACTGTAACAGATATCACACTTTAGATGGTGCTAACAGAATATATCGCTTATTTTAGAGAAATTGTGTACATAAGCAAATGAATGTGAATAGAAAAATTGTGTGCTTAAATATTGAAATAAACTTTGAAAAACTAAATAATAAATGGTAAAATATTTGTAGATGGTGGTCATACATTTCACAATATAATTTAGGTGTTATCAAGAGAATTGTGTCCAGTTTGTTATTCATAGTGTAAAGAATACTTAAATGTTCAATGAAACAATACTGATACTGAATTTATAGTGATTAAATTAAATTTGTTGAGTCTATTTAATGTTTGTTCATATTGGATCGAATTACATCAGTTCAGCTTAGGATAAGAGAAGCATGGTAAATGTAGTACATAATAGCAATGTTGTTTAGTGATTGAGATGCACATGCATTTCATGTGATATGTAGATACCATGTACAAAACATTTTCCATCTTTGTATCCTAACCTGTACGACTATATAGTTTCTTTACCTACATCCTCCATAGCCTGCATTTGTTACATTCTAAATAATTTTCACTTGTATTGAAGATGGATCTATGTTGAGGCTGAATGATTTTAGTAAATCACCCTAATTGTAAAACAGAAGAAGTGACATATTGTTCATATGCGCACGCATGACTTTTGCCATTCAACATTTATTTCAGCTCATGTTCTCTTATTTCACTGTACTGTTTTATCAATTTACAGTACTTATATGGTAACAAAAGTTGTAACATTTTGTCATAAGGGTACATGTCTCGGTGCTAGTTTTCTTATTTTGCAGCCTGTGTCACAGTGTGATGTCATTTTCGGAAATAGAACTTCTTTATTGTGACAGTTATCGTTTCAAGTATATGCTTTCTCCTTCATGAAGTGTGATGACAGGATTTCCCTATATTGTAATTTCCTTCATCTCACTTGATAAGCAGTAAGTATATACTCTGAAACATCATGATTATTTTGTAAATTGAAATACCAGCTAAATTTTGAAAGGTGAACCCCCACTCCATTTCAAAAGGCGAACCCCCACTCCATTTCAAAAGGTGAACCCCCACTCCATTTTCAAAAGTGAACCCCCTCCCCCATTTCAAAAGGTGAACCCCCACCCCCATTTCAAAAGGTTAACCCCCACCCCCATTTTAAAAGGTGAACCCCCACACCCATTTTAAAAAGGTGAACCCCCACCCCCATTTCAAAAGGTGAACCCCCACTCCATTTTAAAAGGAGAACCCCCACTCCATTTCAAAAGGCGAACCCAACACCTCAATTTCAAAATTTCTGGTTCCGCTACTGATCACAATATAGAAGTTGTAATCCAGAAAATTCCAGGGTACAAGTTAAGATTATTTTAGTATGAAAACTGCAAGGTTATGGAGGATACACTACCAATGATGTCTGAATAACGTGCTGAAAATTAATTCTTCCCGATGTGTCAAACTTTATTAATTTGTTGTTCGTAGGTAGATCTGTTCAAGCTAATTCAATTAATTTGAACATTTTTAAAGAGAAATATTTCTTTGAGTTTAACACATTCATCATGAAATACATGAAAAAATAAGCAAAAGCCTTAAACTCAAAATCTAAATTTTGTATCAACCTATTGCATTGAATACTTAACTTTATGAAGAGATCCAACTGTTACTTCTAAGTGCTTGACAAACCTTTTGAACTTATTCATTGTCTCTGCTGAGAGTGCTATGTATACTATTGTGTTTTTCTGTGCAGGGTGTAAACCATGTGACAACCTTCTTTCCTTACAATACCTCGATTTAGAGGTCCAAAAAGCTTCTCTGTCTGTACATGGGCTTCAGCTTGAAAATGTGCTGTATTTCTGTTTTGTTACCTTTATACTTTAGTGATTGCCTTTAACTGAAGATTACTACAACAAATATCAGACAAGTCTTGGAACTAGCTTGTAACCAAACTTCAATATTCAATGAGCTGAGAAAAGGTTTGGGAAATGAGCTTAAATACTTAGATATGAGAAAAGGTTTGGGAAATGAGCTTAAATACTTAGATATGAGAAAAGGTTTGGGAAATGAGCTTAAATACTTAGATATGAGAAAAGGTTTGGGAAATGAGCTTAAATACTTAGATATGAGAAAAGGTTTGGGAAATGAGCTTAAATACTTAGATATGAGAAAAGGTTTGGGAAATGAGCTTAAATACTTAGATATGAGAAAAGGTTTGGGAAATGAGCTTAGATATGAGAAAAGGTTTGGGAAATGAGCTTAGATATGAGAAAAGGCTTGGAAATGAGCTTAGATATGAGAAAAGGCTTGGGAATGAGCTTAGATATGAGAAAAGGCTTGGGAACAATCTAAGATATGAGAAAAGGCTTAGGAACAAGCCAAGATATGAGAAAAGGCTTGGGAACAAGCTCAATTACGAGAAAAGGCTTGGGAACAAACTCAGATAACAGAAAAGGAAACAAGCGTGTCACTCATGGTTTTCACCTTGCCAAGAAGTTGTCGACTGTTGTACAGATGTTGATCTTGTATTTATTCCACCCTCGTCATAATGCTATGATCTGTTCTGGTCTTTGAGGGGTGCTGGTTGATGTCCCTTTTGACAATAATATGTGTTGTATTGTCCGGGCTACTTGCGGCCAAGTGTTCATTATTGTAAATATTTTGTGTAAATAATGGTATTTGTAAATAATGAGGTTGGCCAGAAATAAACAAATTTTTTATGTACAAATGTTATGTTTTTGTGTTTAAAATGAGGCGAGTTTGACCAGGATGGTCAGTGTTTGAAAAAAAGCATCCAAAAACTGCTTGTCAGAAAGGACCCGCAGATAGGATAAACTGTGGGCCCAACTCCGAAACTGTCGGCATTCATCATCAGTATTGATTTGACTTATTCTAAAATAATATTCTTGGTATCAGTATGTTATAAATACAGAACACTGTTATCAGTATAGAGTGATAGTCATAAAGGTTTGACAGGGAAATAGGTCTTACAGCAAGTATTGTTAGAAAGGAACCGTATCATATAAAAAAAACTTTGAGCCTGTAAGGACCTGAAGATAATGAAAAGTGTGGGCCAATGTGAATAACTGTCAGTGTCGGGCCTACGCATCTTCGCTTATTTCAAACACTGAGGATGGCAGACAAAGAACTAGATTAGCGTTTGCGGGACACCGCAAAAGCAGAGCAGCCCCGAAACTTGGGGTTTCGCCTTACCCTGTTCCGCCTATCACAGGCCTCACCAAATTGGGCATTTTCTCGTGACCTTGACCTTTGACACTCAAGGTCACACATTCAATTAAAACATTAAATTGAGTATATGTTGACCTTGCTGTGACCTTGACCTTCGACAGGTCATACCCCAAACTTTTTTAAATTTTGATCTTCTCAAGAGATAATATATACAAAATCTAAACGTCATAGCACAAAAACATTTCAAGCTATCCTATTAACAAGGAATTTTGTAGTGATTTTATAACTTGTGACTTTCACATTTGACCTTGAAAATGAACATAAGTGTTTGCCACTAATGTGGCAATGTCCCCCGCCGCTTGGATATGGCGATAGAATTGTCACGTTTCAAAAGTGGTCAAAGTGCTGTTGTGACCTTGAAAATAAGGTCAAGGTCACCCAAAGTGACTGGTGTCTGCGTAAATCCCCAATGTAGTCTGACCTTTGACCTTCAAGGTCACACAATTAATGAACACTTTTTATTGAGTATAACAATCATGTATTGATTAAAAATGTTCATAGTTAGAAGAAAGCATTTTCGCTAAACCATGCTAACGTCATGACCTCGCTGTGACCTTGACCTTTGACGGATTGTCACCAAAACCTTTTCAAATTTTTTTACTCTTTCAAGGATGATATATACCAAGTAAGAGCTTCATAGCACAAAAATTTTCAACTTATCGGGTTAACAAGGGATTCTTAGCGTGATTACATAGCTCGTGACCTTGACCTTTGACCTTGAAAGTGAACGTGTCATAATCGTTCCCCCGAGGTATGAGTAGTAAGTTATGAATAAGAGTTCTGGAAAGCCTAGTGGAAAAAGGTTATAGCTAGTTGTACGAGTGTGGCAGCGATGGAAACTTCACAAAAACTGATAGCAGCTTAGACGGGGCTGCTAATAAAGGTTTCATCACAGAATGTGAACTTGAAATGTGGCTTAGAAAACCATTGAGTGTCATAATAGCAAATTGCTCCTCAGAGATTCAACCATTTGTGATAAGAATTTACTGTGCTATCAAGCAGGAGACAAAGAGACAAAAGAAAAACTCTGTTATGTCATTTTGATCTTGTCAAATATAATGTTTATGATTCAAACTTCTCAACATTATCTATAATTACCTGTATTAAATGATTGAAATTAGTTAAGAAAGCCACCAAAATAAGGTAGCTTTTTGAAAAGGATGTTTCTTGATTAGGAAAGAGATTTTTTTTTTTCAGACACCTAGGAAACTGAATGTTTTCATAAATGCATGAATGTGATAAAAGATTACAAATAAAGGAGATAGCATGAAACAGCCACATGGAAAAACACTGCTATCAAATAACCACAAATAATTTTTTTTTATCAAAAGTATTTATTTAAATAAAATACATTAAAATAAGCAAGGTGGAAGTTCACAAGGTATCTTTTATAGATTGACGTATTTCAGAAAAATAAAAACCTGCTTCTTGAGCTAAAGCTTTGGCATAAACTCTTAAGATATAGAATAGGGTGACAAAATCTGTTGTACTAAAGAACGTATCTGCTAGAGCGAAGGTGAGGGTTGAAGGTATAAATCCTCGGCCGTACTCCACCATCCATGTATCATGTACCCACGATACGGACGTTACTACCCCGGTGGGATGGTACACCACGTCACCTGCAATGACAACATTTACAAAGGTACACACACAAGGGAGATAATCCTTCATATATGATGTAGAATTGTTCAAAAGTACCTGCAATGACAATATTTACAATTGAAGGTACACTCCAATCATGTATTGTGTAGTACATGTAAGTATTTTATGACTGCTTCAATCAGTATTACTTGGACTAAGAGTTACTTATCTCTCTTGAACGGTAATCTTGTTCAGAGTTTCGCAGTATGGACCGCCATTACAAACTGACATGCAACTTGTTGTCATTGAACTTAATGTCATTCTCATGGATTATAAGAGTGTTTTAAACATTTGGATCTTGTCATAACTCCTAAGGGGGATAATCCTTCATTCATATATGATGTAGATTTGTTCAAAAGGGACCCAGTGATAAATCTAGTCCTGGTTCAAATACTCATACTATTAATTCAAATACAATTTCGAAAGGACCCGTATTACATATAAACTGTGAGTCCTTAAAAGCAAATTTTTTAATGTGGTACTATTTGCTTACTATATTGGAGGACTTATGTCAATCCGCTGGGACTCACAAAAAGAATTTGTTGTAGCGAGTCCCTGGATTCAGCAAGTCAAATCTGTATTTTGATCACTTGTTGAACACAGTGTTGTTGGACATTTACAGTTTTAGCAGAATTGTTTTACCTAGCATTAATTTTTCAAAACAATGAAAATTTCTCACACATTTGTCAACATTTGCGATTAAAAACATGAGTCCAATCAAGTACAAACTAACACCTCACCTTGTTTGAATATTTGACTCTTCAGTTCACCCTCTTTCCACTGTCGGAATGTTCCAGTTATGATCGTGTCAGAAATGTTGGCCCAATAACGCCCTGAAATATATCACATATATAATCATGAAGAATAAGCATTTGCACTTGAATGAATGAACATTTTCTTGAGTTTACTAATATAATTTCTATTCGTTCTGGATTATTTGAGGATACCCCAGCTAAAGTCAATGGCCAGTCCTCGACTTTCCTCTGTGTTGATAAGTTGTATTCCTGTATCATGACCACAGACAACGGTCAACGCTAACTACAAACAAATAACTCAGTCCTCTTGGTATCTTTTGGACTCTAGAACATAAACGTGATCAATTTATTTAGTTAGTTTCGGTTTTAACACTCATCAACAATATTTCAGTTATTAGGATCATCAAGTAGAGGATAGATTAACTAGGGTGAATAGATATTTATATGATGCTATATAAATGGAAATAAAGCCAAAGTAAGAGGAAGACAGGTTTTAGAATTACTCAAATTTGGTCTGACTTTTAACGGTCGACCTGTCCAGCCTGGGTGACCCTACCAGGAGCACTTATGCTCAATTTAGTTAAAACTAGCTGTAATGTATACATCCCCTAAGTCCTCACGTTACATCTAGCGACTAACCCACCTGATCTGTGTCACGCATGCGTGGAAATCAGCCAATGAAATAAGAACTATGCTCTTGTTTGCTTAGCTCTCAGGATGAAAAAAGCAACAAAACCACCACACCATGATAATGTATTGAGTCCAGTGGTGGCATATCATTGATTGCATGATCAGATTTGAAAAGAAAGATATTGAGAGCTTACCGGAATGACCTACTGTATCGACGGCAGTCCCGAAGAAAAGGACATATTCAGTGAGGGAAGCATGCAGAATACACATAGAACCCATCCATCCTCCGGCATTCATAAAGATCCACTGCATGTCACCGTCTGGTAGGATGTGGCCCGGATACTTTGCCCGGAAATCCTGGAGGATTCTGGGAAAAGCAACTTCTGGGTCCTGCCCTGAAGACAAAGTATTATTGACTTATGATCTGATGCACAATTTTTTTTATGTGAAACCACCTATTGTCTTATAATTCAAGTAAACCTTTCTCCAATTCTACACGAAATAAATGCCTCGATATTATGGGGCTTGCTGAACATGTCTGCTGAGTAAATAAGCATTCATTTTGTCAAAGAAATTCTTCTTTTCAGCCCATCTGGCCTATAAGGCCCAATGGGCTTATGGCATGGCATGGCGTCTTTAAACTTTCTGCATTTTCTACTTCTTCTCCAGAAGCATAAGGCCTAGAAATCTGAAACTTTATGTACAGACAGCTTGACTTATGAGGATTACTAAATAATTTATTGTTCATAGCTTTGATGGCCCACGTCCTAAAGTTTTATTTTCATCATCTTTTCTAGAACCATAAGGCCTAGAAAGCTGAAATCCTCTGTACAGATTCCTTGACTATTGAGTGAGGATAATAATTTACAGTTTTGGTGACACTGTGGCCCCTGAAAAGGTCCTTGTGAACCTAATACCTTTGGATCCTATATCCTTAATTATTATTATATAATTTTGAAATTGAAAAAGTTTTCTAACAGAGTCATCCCTTCATCAAAAATTCTAAATTTCACAATAAATAAACCTTAAACATTCATAGTCCTCATTTTTGGCCAATAAAAGGCAACATTTTACCAAAATGTTTTCAAAATAGTTCTTCATTACACACCTTCATATAATAATATATCTCCATATCAATTCTGATCAAAATGTGGTTGTTAGTTAAAGGCACCACTCGAGCGGCTTTCATCCGCCATTTTGAAAGGTTAGCACTGCAAGAAAACAAATGTGCTGTAATATGCTTATTCGTTAACAAAATTAAGTAATAACTACTTGATTCATAGAAGAGAAGCATATTTACAAATAATTCATAATAAAAGTTATCAGCTGCTATAGCATTTTGTCGTTGTAGTGCATTCCAGGATCGTAGCTTCGATGATTGGCTTCATTTCACGATGTTTTTATTTTTTGAGCGATACACTTTATTTTTTGTTATCATGTAAAAATCATATAGAATTGTAAACAGGAAAGTCTTCCTGAATTTCGTTTCCACAAAAAATACCCCGCTCGAATGGTCCCTTTAAATGTGTGATACTGACAGGATTTCTTACAATTTTACCACTATTTCTGCAAAATTCTGATATTTTATGTTCATTTTCTCAAAATTGTTACTCATGACACATTATTACATGTTTCTTAATTTCCACTACGAATTTTAACTGAAATGGTTGATTGGTTACAAAGTTTTGAGCCGGAAACGAAGCAATAACTAAATATGTGTTGTAACATTTTGTTTTGTTTTGAAATTAAAATTATTATAATGGTAATCCTTTGTTCCACAAAATAACATTATTCAGACTATATTATCAATTATCATATGATATGGTCGATCACCGATCAGGCGTTATTTGTGATATTGCCCTAGCAAGCGCGTGATAACGGATTATTAATAAAATCACTTGAGCTTACCTGCATGTTTCTTAGTTATCTTGATAACATCTTCGTGAGTAAATAAATACGATTTCTTCTCAAGCCAATACTGGACACAAAATATTATAATTACTGTTATAAAAGTCCATTTTGCACATTTTCGAAAAAATGCCATCGCTCAGCTGCGATCATACTGGTTTGGTGTCCGGTGTGCGGCAACTCTGTTGCGTGAGACGAAATCTAGTCATGGAACAAAGGGACATAATCGATAACAGCTTCTCTGTCAAAGGTGTCACAGAAGCACGCCCGAAACAAAAGCAGCAATAAGGACAAATATACATATCTTATTTTGATAACATTGTTTAGTTTATCAAGCAAGGGGTTGCGTTGAAAGGGAGTATTCATTAAAAAGATTGAGAGAATACTTTTTGAAAGTACATATATTGTTGGTAAAAGTGAACTAGTCAGTTTCATTTGGTCCACTTTCTCTCCCCACAGAGGCAGCTCAGTCGCTAACTCGGGTATGACTGAGCTGCCTGTGTGTGGAGAGAATGACTTTCTCTACATTTTCTGTAGCTTTCGAATGTGAGCATTCTAAACCAACGGGATAAGATCGTAGCGTATAGTAGCCAACAGTCTACAAGCAAGATATCACCTAAGAATGAATCTCATATGGTTTGATTTTTCATTATTAGTAAAACATAACCGCGACAACACGCTTCTTTGTTGGAATCGGTGTTTGTTTCTCTTCAGGGATAACAATAAGACCACAAAGAGTTCATTACTTCATTGCATGTTTATTATTTCACAGTATAATGGTAAGTAACAGTATTGTAGCAAAAGTTGGGACACTTGGTTTCAAGTCGATACATGTAAATCAAACTAAGCGCAATTGAGTTACACAACCTTTAAAAGGTGCAGAAGTTTTGCTTTTATCCTTGTTAACGAGAACACACGTTGAACGTTAATATCACAGAGGTTCGAATCTCGGAGTGGACCCTGTAATTATTTTTTTCAAACTTTTGCACTCATATTTCATTCTCATATGTTGAGATAAACCTACATTTAAATTTGAACGAAATCGGCCAAGAAAAAAACATTTTAGCGTAATTCCTATCTGTTATATAGAATACAGTTAATAATATTAAACTAGTTATTTTCAAAGACACAATGTGCGATGTTTCTACAAAGTTTTCTGGATTCTGGCGAACAGTCTTGACATTCTTCATCGCCCAAACGTTGTCCAGGCTTATAGCTCTTTGCTCTTAAAAACTCTTGAAGGGACCGTAGCAAATTTTTTTTTAATATATATTTTTCTATTATTCTATTACTATAAATTTTACAGCAATATAACTCAGTTGGTGGGCTTGAAAATCGTACGGCATGCCGTAGTTAACTGTAACGTATAGAGCGCAAACTTCTGACGGCCAATTTAGTGTGAACATCTTTATATAAATTGGAGATAGATCATTCGCGTACCGCACATGATATGTTCGTTCAATAACTGTTTCTTCATCCTGCTACATCAGCGCATATGTCTTCAACTTTTACCCTGATATCCATCGGGCCAAAACCCTCGTTTAGTTATAAATAGCAATCAATCAAACGATGCCCTTTCAGCGATAGCGGCAAACTGGTCCGGGGTTTCGTTCCGCGTAGTCACGGCGTGATTCATGTTAACCAATGCGAGTGCTTCCAAAATACATCTTGTTTCCCACTGCACACTTCTGAGCTTGTAAAGAGGGTTAATTTCGGTTTTACAGGAGTCATCCCTAGAGTTCAGTGTGTGGAGTTCAAAATAGTTTCACTGAAAACAGATAGACTATAAATAGCGTTGAGTTACCAACTTTCCAGTGAAAGTAGGTTTTTGGCCGATGGATATCAGGGTAAAAGTTGGGAGTCTAACGCGGAGACATATATACTCTGATATAGCAAGATGCTGCTTCTTTTGATTAAAAATGTCTCATTGAAAATGGCGTTGTTATCATTATCGCGAGATTCGTTATCTACTTAATCGTGCCACGGCCCCTTTAAGGATTGGTCGGTCGCATTCTCATCTCCGTGAACATCAATGAGTAGTAATAGCCTCGCCACAAGTTCCAGACCACGCCCCCCGCATACCCCGTGTAGTTATAGCGCCCATTCAGCTGGGAGGAGTGACAGGCTCCAAACCACCAGCCGCTGGGGTAGGCGGCTGCACAACTCGTCGTGTTATGGCTGTCGTTGTCCATGTCGTATGTACTGAAGTTCCTGCCGTTGCCGTATGAGAAGGAATTACCTGCAATCAAATGAAAAGGGTTTTTGTTAGCGTTGCTCAACTGTATACACTAAGAGGTTATCAAGAGGTTATCAAGGCCTCTTATCATGGTGTGGAGCGCGGTGGTGTAGTAGTTAGCGTGTTGGCCTGTCACGCCAAACACCCGGGTTCGAATGCAGGTGGAGACACCAAGGATTTGTGACCTGGGCTTTACACTGTGTTTTGTCCTTGGGCAATGCACTTTATCCACATTGCACTCAGTGTGGAAATGGGTACCTGAATACTGAAAGTACGGACCTATTTGGTCGCGCGCAGCGCTTAGTAGCTGCTCTGAAAGTACGATGCCTTCTATCAGGGTAATAATGTACAGCCGATGAGCAGTGCTTGCAGTTGATATAAGGCTTAAAACTGTCGTTATAATTATAAAACCCGACACAGTGCAGCAAGGTAAGAACCTAAGAGCACTCAGATAGTGCACGCAACGCTGCAACAACAAGTTCTGTGACACCACCTTGATTTCCCCTTCACAGTTCTAAACTACAAGGAAATTAATGCTCACAATGGCATTGCAAGGAAAGTAAAACATTACATTTACACTTAAGACATCAGTGCTCACAATATCATTGCAAGGAAAATAAAACATTACATTTACACTTAAAATTAAAAGAAAAATATACCATTACATTTACACTTAAGACATCAGTGCTCACAATATCATTGCAAGGAAAATAAAACATTACATTTACACTTAAAATTAAAAGAAAAATATACCATTACATTTACACTTAAGACGTTAGTGCTCACAATAGCATTGCAAGGAAAATAAAACATTACATTTACACTTAAAATTAAAAGGAAAATATACCATTACATTTACACTTAAGACGTTAGTGCTCACAATAGCATTGCAAGGAAAATAAAACATACCCGCACTTACACTTAAAATTGCAAGGTAAATAAACATTACATTTACAGTTTTGTATTAAGTGTAAATGTAATGTTTTAGTTTCCTTGCAATTTTAAGTAATAATATATTTTTCCTTGCATTGATATTGTGAGCAGTAATGTCCTTGTAGTTAACTTAAAGATCCATTAATATTTTAACATCATATCACACGAGAAGGTATTTATTTCAAAACATTTGGACTTTGGTTTAAAGGGGCAGAAGCACGTTTTTAGGGGGAATATAAGGTGATGTCAGGAAAATGAAGATAAATGGTTCCAACTGAAAGACAATGTATTTAAACTAAATGGAGCAGTAATAATTCAAATATATAAAGTAAAGTTTAGCCATGCGATTCCTTTTTATTACACAAAATGAATTAAAGGTGTTCACACAAAATGGCCGCCAATGGATTTTATGTGGATCTTAATTCATACCTTGTCCTCTGACTATGGATGATTGGCTTGTGTAATGAGATTTTTGACACTGTAAAAATAATACAATACGCATTAACTTACAATTATCAGTGAAAATTTTAAAATTTGAAATTTAAAAAAAACGTGCTACTGCCCCTTAAAATGTATTCAATACACATTATTATATTGATTCGACTTAGTCTAGTGTTTATACCTACCGCATTCTCCAGAGTAACCGCTAACGGTCAAAGAGAAAAAGTCGTTTCCGTCAGACAGACCGAAGTTCGAATAGTTGGACACACATGTGTTTCCTTCAAAGTCCTTCAAGACTATTTGTAACTCGTAGGCCCTCTGTGACGTCAGACGGTGAATGTTGTCGTTGCCTGCAAAGAAAACATGAAACAGTTCGATCATTTCCTGATTGACGCCAGTGGGGTAAAATCAATAAAGGTAGCATTGATTGACATTTCATACAGTATAGGTCAATCATCATCATTGATGTTATCAATGTTTGTGAACTTTTTGTATTTACCTGATCTACAAAGACAATTAATTGCTTGAACTATTGATATCGCAAAGAATCGAGAGAAAGCCTGTAGGCCTAATTCGCGATTTGAATTTTGAAAAATGGCATTTAATCCATTTCAACATGTCAGAATCTTACATCTGATTGTGGCTTCAGTGCACTTTAGATCGTATACTTGATCAATTTCATAGTACTTGTATGAAGGATCAATGATATTGATAATGATTTGGCGTAAGTAAATTGACTCTTGGAGACTTTTGTATCTTATTGATGTGGCCATAGCTTATTGGGCATTGATTACTTTTATCCCATCCCGTATGTCATATTTCATCTATTTCCTGTTGCATGTGGATTTGAAGTAGAAAAATCGATTTTCCTTTGAATAAGCTTTTCAATACAAATATTTAACTTTTTTAAACAAATAATTATAAAAAAGATTTGCACTTTTCATCTGTGCACGCATACGTTTATAAATTGTTGCAAGCAGATTTGGAGAGAACACTTGAAAATATTTTCAATCATTTAAAGGGGCAGTGTAGCACGTTCTTAGGAGGCATATGGGGTGATGTCAAGATGTTCTAATTGAACGAAAGTGTATTCATATCAAAAAATGCAGTTATAAATCAAATAAATCATGTAAGGTTTAGCAGTGTTATCCTTTTTCTTACACAAAATGAATTAAGGTGTTCACACAAAAATGGCCGCCGATGGACTTAATGTGAATCTTTATAGTTTGTTCTCTGACTATAGATGTTTTGTTTCTGTAATGGGATTTTTGACACTATCAAAATAATACATTTAGCATTAACGTACAATTACCAGTGAAAACTTGAAAATTTGAAATTTCCAAAAACCGTGCTACTGCTATCAGCTATGGCCCTTGAACTATATCCTAAATAGTTTGTCTACATTAGAATAATTACATTAATGTCCACTAAGAGCTTTTATAATCTGATTTAATATCAATTCATTTGTCTTTACTTCCTTGTTGACAAAGTATTATTTAAAACGGTCAGTCTAAGTAAACATAGCCTCAGTAATATATATATGCTCCTATATTGAGTCTAGCAAGTATCACTGAGGCTAGGTTTACTAAGACTGGAAAAGGGCCATATAAATGTTCCGATGTCCATTTCTACCAACTAAAAACTTTACTTGTTGTCTGCGGTGAAGAAGTTTTCAAAATAACTTGACTTAATAATTTTCAATGAGGAAGACCGACGTTTCGACATAGATCCTAATGTCGTTGTCTTGTAGGATCTATGTCGAAACGTCCTTTTTAAGAATAAAGAAGTTGATTATCCATAAAATAATTTTCCTTATCAATCATCACACCAACTTCTAGAATACCAACCAAAGAAATGAATCAATTTGTTCACTGTGTTCACTGCTTACCTAGCCAGAACTCATTCCGAAGGTTCCCAAACCCCTCCTTGTATTCCACCCAGTTCCGCGTGAAGTTCACTGATCCGTCCGCCCTCCTTTGAAACACCTGGACACAGTGATAAGTAAAGAATGTTTATATAACTATAGAATAAAGAGAACATCTTATAATTGACTGCGCTAAATTGCAGTTTGTAAACATTTCCCATCGGAAACCAGGTAAATGTTTGATCTTTTACTTTGAAATTCGGTATGACGGACTTACAGTATTATGAGAATTGGAAATCACTTCTCAAACAAAGGAAATACCATTTTCTCCTTACAGAGGCAGATCAATTCAAGGAATGTTGAAACAGCCTCTGTTCTATTACATCCTTGGGTTCTGGCAGTTTCCCCAGACGGAAAACAAATGCACCACAATACATTTCAATCTTTATCAAATGACAACGCTTCCCTCACAGAAACGGTGGTTCATATCACAACACCTTTCCCATCATTTAGTAGCCAAAATGATTATTTAGGAAAAGCGTCGCTGATTGCACAACTAAATTCGATTGCCTCAAATCAGTGGTCTTCCATTCTATCCCATAAACTCTGCGTAATATAACAGAGGCTGTATCATCATTTCATGTCATAATCTGCCTCTGTGGGTAGAAAATGAAGCAATATTGAATTTCAGTTATAGAATTAAAAAAAAAAGCTAGGACCATTTATTTGATAAATCTGTGAAGAATGACAAGATTGTTTCCGTCAAATTTGTGAAGAAGTTATATGAAATTACAACGAACAAAGATTTGTCGCGTAAATTGAAGCCTGTTCCATATGTACTCGTTAGATAATATTCATACTCAGTCATACTGACGCCCATATATTACGCACATAAGACAAATAGTCTTCTTGTTCGCAGTTGTGGAGTCGTTGCTTTTGTACAAAGCAATACCACATCATGATCTACAAAACTCGCTGCAATCAATTTGACTATTTGAATATCACATAATATCCCATATGAGATTATAAGTTGAAGAGATTATTTACACCATGTTGTTGTCAATGCTAACATAAAACAATGATGATGAAATATCCATATTTAAAGCTATTTACGAAATGAGATACGTATATATATATATATATATATACGTATCTCATTTCGTAAACAGCTTAAACATATGGAAGCACGGAACATATAAATAAGTCTCACTCATTGTGTGAAATAATAAAAGGTATAAAGAATATCATAAAAGAATACATTCTTGATATTATCAGTTATATGTTGTTTCGTTAACACTTGATTATCAGGTACATGAGTATATACTTCCAGCTAAGCACCGAATCTCAGGTAAACATGAGAACATTCAGCCTTTCATAGTCTTTTATAAATGCCCATTATTCATACACGTGTTGTGTGGTATACCGTTTATGACTTACCAGCCAGTTGCCCCCGTACGTAGAAAGATCACAGTAGACGTTGACCGAACCGTTATTATCAGCTGGATCCACCGTGTAAACTCCATTGTTAATACCAGGCACATCATAACAATCTGGGGATTGAGGAATTCTAATCAAGTTTCATATAGATTGTACATGATTAAGTATGTTCAGCGGTTGAGCTCTTTGAAACTATTTTACGCAACAGCCAAGGATTTACTCCCTCATGTTGCATATGCAGATTATGAACCCATCTTATCTCTGAATTACAATATCAAACTATTTCCCTCCAACCTCTGATTTACTTCTCATTTGCCCAAGCCAAATCAAGTCTAACCATAAAAACCGAACACAAAAGAGGTTGTGAAACCATCAGCATTCAGAGTTTTATTTCTGAGTCGTAACGAAAGCAGTAAATTAACCAACAAAAAAGTAAAAGTGAAAGACAATTTTCACAGAGAACTCTACTGTTTGCAGCATCTGACTTTAAATTGCGTTCTGTTGAGTACGGCGCAGTTCAACCTCATTGCTTTTTGAAATTCTAGATTGGCATTTAGAAGTCTGATGAAAATACAAATACAAATGTTATGGATAACACCTGGTTATTTGATTTCTCTGTGAGAGAACATCACATTGAATGAAATTAAGAAGTTGTTATCCATAACATTTGTCTTGTACACTCATAACTTTATTATCAATGTCACTCTCGGTACAAGATCTTTTCAAACTATATCATTTTGTAATTATGTAGGAATGGTTAATGGTATTGTCATATGAATAAGCAAATGTTATGAATGACTCAATATAATATTATTTAGATCTTTTCCGGTGTCGTTATTGGTAGAGTTCTCTACTTCAAAACTACTCTTTAGAGCTAAGGTACTATAAACTCATCGGCAAATGAAAGTTATCACTCATTTGAAACGTTTATCATTAAAATACGAGAAGCGCTAGAATTTTGAAATAAAGTTAGTCAAGTATATCAACCAATCCCCAAAACATTGAACAACAGAAAATTATATTTGACACATCCCGTTGTGCGCTACAAAACTTTTAAGTGAGGAGACCATCATTTTGATTTTTTTCACTCTCAAATCATGAATATTGGAAAGAAAATATTTGATAAGACCTAAACATGCTCAAGACAAGTGTAATCACAAAAAACATTACTTGACAGAAAATTAGAAGGAACTTTTGACGTCATCTTATGGCTAGTTCAGTTTTTCTGAATAGTGGCTTCTTCATAAATTGGAGAATTGGGTATGAGCATGTATTTTTAGAGACATTGTGTTCTTCAATCAATGACAAGGCATATGACCCATACAAACGCTGTATCTTTAACATTTACGTCTTTTCCTGTAACTTAGCATTTTCAATTAATAAAAGTTTAGTTGTTAAAGAGGCAGTAGCACGTATTTAGGGTAAATATAAGGTGATTTCAGGAAAATGAAAATTAATGGATCCAATTGAAAGACAATGTATTTAAACTAAATGTCCAGAGCAGTATTAATTCAAATATATAACGTAAGTTTAGCAATGCAATTCCTTTTTCTTATACAAAATGAATCAAATGTGTTCACACAAAATGGCCGCCAATGGTTTTTATTTGAATCTTCATACTTTGACCTCTGACTATAGATGATTAGTTTGTGTAATGAGATTTTTGACACTGTCAAAATAATACATTAAACATTTACTTACAATTATCAGTGAACATTTTAAAATATAAAATTATCAAAAAATTTGCTACTGCCTCTTTAATGTAGGACCATAGAAGAATCGAATAGCTCTGATTTCACTTGTCCGTGGTCCCCGTGTACGGACGTGCATAACGTAACACACACCTATATCATTTGACATTCATGACGTCACTTAGAAAAAGCGTTGACGATGGTCTAATGCAAGTAGATATACGTCTTCATACGGTAAAAATGATGTTGTTTTTGCTGTTTAGGGCTTGTCCAATATATTCACATCTTGTCTGTATTGTGAAAACTGATTGTTGATAATTCATTTTAGTATAAAAAAAGTCAACTTTCAAAGGTTTCTCACGATTTTGTGATCTGACTTTTGTTGGTTTGTAGGTTGTTGCTTTTACAGTGGGGATGAACACGATTCATTATGGATTTTTTTAGACATTTGTGTAAAGTGTCTTGGAAAAATGATCGGACGGTGAAAGAATGCCATTGACCAGGGGAAACAACAAACGCCTTGAGCAACCACGATTGGATGGATATGCGCGCTATATAATTATTCATATAATAATATATAATATCAAATTATCAGACCGTTTCCGAATGTCTTCGTCGAGTTGCGGGAATAAACCCAAAAAACGTTCTCCAGAACTCACCTTTCATGCTGCAATAGACATAGTGCTTCCATCCAGTCTCAGATACCCAGTCCTGAGTGGGAAAGCCAGAGTGACCCTGACAGAGAAGGGAGTCCGTGTTGAAGAAGAAGGCTCTACACCTCTGGTCTCTGTAGCAGTCTGCAGCACATCCCTCCGGTCTCTCACTGTCATTCCTCGCCCACAGCAGGTGCTCGCTACTTACACTGTCGGTCACGTTGGGACAGAAGAAGTTCCTCACCACGTAGTGATTGCTTGCTATTATACAGTTCCAAACACACGCTGTGAAAATCACTACCAAAGTTTTCAGAATCATATTTGCTGAGGATTGTCGTCTGATCACTTCAAGAATGGCAAGGTTATGTTTTATGACCTTGCCTCTTACATATCTGCTTACATTTAGTTCTGTTCTAGGTGATCCTACCTTAGGCAATTGTCCTAAATGATGTGACAGAGGTTTTAATACTTTAAAAGGTTCAACATTTCTCTCCAGAGTCTGTTGAGGTCCATGGTTTCGGTAGTTAAGTATCTCCAACACCTTGACTTTTAAAGGCTTCCTCGTTTGAAACGTGAGCCAGCGTTTAAATCAATCAATCAATAAGAAGGGTCGGTCCGGTATGGTTCTCAAGCATTTGTCCACAGGGTGATTAAATTAGACAAAAGAATGAAATCTTACAATAATGTTTAAAACAATTCACTTGGGGAGGATGTTGCGACGGATTTTCATTGAAAGTCCTTGACGAAAGTTTTCTCTTCAATAAAAATCAAAATGTTTTCATTGATGCACGTCTCCTCTTGACACAATATGATCATGCAATCAACGTATTAAAATGACTTTTATAATTTTTAAAGCCCAAATTATAAATTAAGTGCCTGGTAGGTATATCCTTTAAGACGAATCTGGTTGTCTTTCACAAAAGATATGTCATCGTCTTGTACTCATCGAGTGTACGGAATAAAGTAAGTGAATAAGTCATATTCAATTTGACAACATCCGAATGATGATTGACGATCTTGCGAACATATTTTCACACATTTCATGTATATTTAAGCGATGCATTCAACCTCTATGCTATCCGAAAATGAGGTAATAAATCCTCTTTCTCAGTCAATGTATCCTTCCACTTGTACTGATGAAACTCTACTCGACTACATCACGACGTGCATCTAACAATATATTCTTCATGAAGTATTGAATATTGACAATTCTCCGCTTTTACACCGCTGTCTATTGACTATCGTGAAATCTTAATATCTAGTTATAAATCTTTTGTTCAATAGTAGCGCAATCAATACAATCTGTGTATTCTGTATTCAACCCGTACATTCTTGTTTTGCCAATTATTAAGGTTCACTTGTGAGAATGACAAGTTCATTATGTGAAAGGTTCTAATTGGGTTTGGTTTGAAGGGATTGATTACAAAGTTATAAAATATTTAAAGACTTTGAAAGAAGACTCTATGGTTACCAAGATGAAATAGGTAGCAATAAAATCATCTATTGATTGACGACTCAACCTCTAAACGCTCTCAAACAAATGACAATATTCATCATTCTTTTTTCACCTTTTATTGCAAACTTAGCTAAATTCAAATTCATTTTTTTGAAAACTTTCATAAAAGGTGAACAAAGTTGTTCGAAAACTCATTGTCTGAGTAGGATACGAGAGTAATCACATCGATTAAATTGATCGTTATTCATGGTGCCATGACTCAAAATAGTTTTAAACACGTTTTAAGCCAGTAGTTCTTAATGGATGTATTGAAGTAGAGAATAGCTATACCCATACATGACGTTGGAAACACAGCTGATGAAAGCACAAAAAAAGAGCTGCCAAGACCTAGAGGAGGGGAGCTAGAGCGAGCTGTTAGTATGCGAGTTATGATGGGTCCAGATTTCAATAAGGCTCTTGTGGATGTCTTTAGTGGTTGCAAGACTCCTACAATAACACAAACAAACGGGCAGGACCCAGGACAAGCCGAGAACCGGAAGGCCACTTGTAACAACACCACAGGAAGATCTACACATAAGTCGCATTCACTTGCGCAACCGATTCTTAACTGCGGTGTCAACGACAGCAACAGCTATAGGACTCGCATCACTCAACGAACAGCAGTAAAGAAAAGTCGTTATGCAGGCATCAGACCTTACTGTCCTTTCAGAGGAATGTTCTTGATTGAACATCGATGTAGAATAAGATTGGCGTTACAATGTTCACGTTCCGCCATGACTGCCTGTGAACCCAACACAGCAACTATGGGATCATCTTGACTGACAAATAAGGAACTGTTAGCGGCCGCCTGATACGATAAATAAGATTGAAATTCCTCTAAGGGAAGAATTGCAAACATTTTCAACAAGCGTCATCAGACGTATGACGTCACCGATGAGTATCACTGCCTGCACCGATACCAAGCAAGCTTCTAAAACCCGCGGTGTAACGTAAGAGAAAGTTTACAATCAAACATATCGATTCTGATATCGCTGAAAAGTACGATTTTTTTTTACCCAACCACTGTTCAATGAGCGCCCACTTATCACGTGTAAGTGTTTGCTTACCATACTATTCCTAAATAATTATTTGAAACGTTCTTTTGTATAAACCAAACTGTAAACTGATATATTTAGGTGTTGTTTACTTCATTACTCCTCAAACCCGACGTATACTTATTTTTTCTGCGTAGTTTATTTTGTGTTATTCATAAGCCACCGTCATAAAATGAGTTCAAATCTTATTTGGATCCATGAACGGTTATCGATTATCAAAATCCATAAGTTCGATAGTTTGTCACCTGACAAGTAACAACGATAAATCCACACGTAAGGACGAATAAAAATAACCATTGTTTATTGTGGATTTATTGTCCCGTTCCGTTTTATACCAGCCGCTCACATTGGGTGTTCAGTTTTGTCATGTGAGGTTTGAAATTAAATCTTTACGAAGCTAATACTCTTTTTTTGCCTCCAATAAGGCATTCAAACATGCAGCTTCGATCCATGTTTTATCAGAAAGTTTCGGGTTTATATTTCTAGTTTTTTGTTCTTACTTCTTGCATTTAAAAATATATCGTGAACCAGGATTTAAGTCTAACACTTAGACTCTGAATTGAATAAAACTTTTAAAAAATGAACAAAATAAAGAGGGGACTAAGTTTTCTTTAGAAATAGAGCTCTCTAGTCTTGTTATAGACTTGCTTCAGCTTTAATCTTATTCAAAGGGGCAGTAGCACATATAAGCAAGCACTGATACGTGTAGGGTAATGCTAAATTATTTATTTGATAGTGTCAAAGCCTCATTACACAAACCAATCATCCATAGACAGAGTACGAATTATAAAGATTCACATACAGTCCATTGGCGGCAATTTTTCTTTGAACACCTTTAATTCATATTGTATAAGAAAAAGGAATCGTATTGCTACACGTTTTTAGGGGGATTATAAGATGTCAGGAAAATTAAAATAAATGGTTCCAATTGAAAGACAATGTATTGAAACTTAATGAAGCAGTAATAAATTAAATATATAATGTAAAATTTAGCCATGCAATTTTTTTTCTTACACAAAATAAATTAAAGGTGAATTAAAGACAAAAATTTCTACCAATGGACTTTATGTTATAATAATTTATAATTTGTTCTCTGATTATGGATGAAAGTAGGGGCCAGTCATTTCAATCAAAGAGAAAATATTCTTTGTAATATTTCATCACAAATCAATTAAATACATATCAGAAGAACTAAGTAAAAACTCAGTAAAAACTATTAGTTCTACCTTTTAACACTTAATGCGTCGTAAATGTCCTCAGTAGTTCAATGATATGAAGTAAATGTAGGCAATTATGAATTTTTACTGATACCATACATTAAATTGAATCGGGAATACCAAATGCCACAAGCAAATAATTCTAAGACATAATTGTCAGTGAATATATAGTATTTAAAACAAATCTCGTTTGCATGAGATTGTTAATTTTGCTGCACTACGTTACACATTTCAGAGGGGGTATACGTGGGGATGAATTCCCGCTGATTATTTCCAGTCATAAATGTATGAAAGCATCGTGTCCATTTTCATGGGGCCGGAGAAACTTATTTCCAACTTAGCTTACATTATTAATAGAAAACACTTATAATTTTTCGAAAATTCAAAGGATAAGTTTGAGTAATTTGCATATGTCCATTCCAACAGATATCAATGTCGTATCGAGTTATAAAATTTCGGCCTTTAGCGAAAATAGAACTTTCTAATTTGCATATCAATTTCAACAATGTGAAAAAACATTATCTTCAAGAATGATTTTTATTTTCTTAATTTCACCTTTTATATTCTCATGGTTTCAACATAGTTGTGAAAAGAAGATTATTCATAATTTTGAAGAGGATACACAAAATAATAGAAATTAAAATAATGTTATTGCTTCACATTGCTAAAATGAATGGTCCCTATCCCATAATATTCCCCCACAAAAGATTAGAACAAATATCAACGTTGTCGCTAGGTTTACATACTGCTTACCAGTAATAACATATTGATTTACTTCATCATTTTATAAAATAGATAACCCTATATTTTGCCGTACTCTCTATCCAATGTGTCATGTTATATGGTGTACATACCATAGACCCGAGAGTCACGAGGTACTTCAGTTATGATAATGATTTAGACTGTTTAAAACCTTAATGACCAATGCACACAAAGAATATTCAGCCAGCGCACGGCGAAGCACATAAACACATGTAGGAGAGTATTTTATATCATTAGTTGATGTCATCAGGATCAAATTTTATATGACAATGGGAGATGCGCATAAGTACTCCGAACTACCTACAAATAGGCAAAAATTATACGATTTTTTTTATTTCCATTATTTTTTATCGATAAGATAAAAATTCAACAGAAATTGAAAAAAAAACCCCAAAACTTAAGATCATTTTATCACTGCATATTTGAAGGCCTGCACAAAAAAAAAAGAATTATATTTTAGAAGTTTACGTTTGAATATTTTATCTAAGCCCGGGATTACATTTCCAACACCCCCCCCCCCCCCCCCCCCCCCCCCAAAAAAAAAATCTGAAAAAAATGGCTTGGTGCGGGAGTTTAAAACTGACGCGGAAACAAGAAATAGTTTTTTTCTAGCCTCAAATATCAATAGTTCAAATAGAGTTTGCAGTAAGCATGTAAAAAAGGTCATACCAACCCAGCCAGCGATCACATAAATGTAATCGTTAAAGTCCTCGTTATCTGTAGTAACTGGATACTCTTCGTGATGGCTCGTTTTCTCTTGATACTGATAAGTATATGATCATGTAAAGGTGTGAGTTTATATTCTTGAGTGTAAATTGTAATGTAAACGCACCGTCAAAAAGTGTATATATAGGCAACTGAACGGCTTACCACTTTATATTTTTTAATTAAAAGGGTTAATGATTTGGCATACACTCTCTCCTCAGATCAATAGAATTTTAATGTACGAGTTACATGTGTTCGCTGGTTTCCTGGTTTCCTGGTGGTTGCATGTTCTAATCAACGCCTTTGCATTGATTAACTGTTGATAATGTTTCGTTTGTAGTATCTATGTAAATTCGGTGTGTAATCTCCAACTCGTTGCATATAACAGAGTTGATTTAGAAATGAGATATTATTTATTTTGCTCGCAACGTCTGACATTCCAATTCGCATAAAAGTCGAAAGATATGTTGTGGACCTTGAACACGCACAGAGTATTCATTCATGTAAACACAAAATCATTATCTTGTGAACAAAGTGTCTATCAAACCTGAAATTCAAGAAGTAATTTTATTTGAAAAGAGAAATACTGTATCTTTTATCTCCGCTTCGCAAACTAATTGGCTACAGTGCCCCCATATTATGACGTTGACTTGTTAAAGCGATGAAAACGTTGACATGAAGAACATTTTTAAAGGAAACAAATTTCCTTCAAAGGAAATAATTGTCATTCTAAATAGGAATTTCTCAAACACAAGAGGTATTCCTCAAATACACGAGGTATTTCTCAAACACAAAAGGTATTCCTCAAATACACGAGGTATTTCCCATATACATGAGGTATATCTCAGTTAAAGTTATGTTAACACACATGTTATGTTGTCACAGGATAAAATGTTAAATCACATGGCAATTATCTTTCACAGAGGTTATTTCTCATTAGAGGTAATTCATCAGTCATAGTACAAAACTCACGGTGATCATCTTTCACAGGAGGAATTTTCAATCGATATGATGCTATATCAACATACAATTCTCAATTACAAGAGTTTATATAAAAAAAAAGGTGGTCACTCACAGGAAGTTGCTTTCAACCACAGATTGTTTATTACTCATAGGAGGTAATTCAAAATTCCCAAGTAGGTAATTTTCATTTATAAAGCCACAAAAGGTAATTCTCAATCACATGAGCTGATTATAAGTCCCAGGATGTATTTATCAATTAAAGTTGTCGTTAATATCAGTAGGTTATGATTAAGACATACAGTTATTATCTGATCGCAGATGATGATTCTCAGTGATTTTCAATTGAGGAAGATATCATTCTCAATCAAAAATCTCAATCACATATTTTTATCAGGAAAAACCTTAATCAAGGAAAAGGTAACTCTCAATGAATAAGTAAACAAATCATTTTGAAGCTAATTCTTTATCAAGGAGGAGGTAACTTTCAATCAAGGAGGAGGTTACTCTAAATTACTTAATACTTACTTTATCTTTATAAGGATGATGTGATTTCTTGGTTAAAATAGAAAATGATGTTAATCTTGAAACGTACAATGTTGAACTGTAATATCTATCAGTGACGGTACTGAATCTTTATGATCTTTAAGATCTCTATGCTCCTAAGAATTGAAGATGATGTAAACTTTGTAGTGAATACTGAATATTACCTGCAATATCTAGTAGTGAAATGTGAATATCATTTTTCTTCTGTTTTGTATAAAAATACATAATGTCAATTGTCATTGACAAGAAACAATTGTCTGTCTGTAAAATGTAAACATCTTATGGGAAATAAAAACCTTAAAAAAGGTTACTCTAAATTAAAAATAGAGCCATAGGCTCTGTAGCTCATCAGACTATTTGATGGAAATAGGTTTTTAAGGTTTTGACCCCTGTGACCCCATTTGGGGTCATTGGGTCACGAAATTTACAATTTAGAATCCCCATTGGCCAAATAGTCTGCACATCAAATCTCAGATCTCTAGAGTCATTGTTTCTGGAGAAGAAGTCGAAAATATGAAAAGTTTACGGATGGACGGATGGACGGACGGACGCCGGACGCCATGCCTTGCCACAAGCCCATCGGGTCTTTCAGAACTGATGAGCTAAACGTAGACAATTCTCAATCAAGGAGGAGGTAATTCTCAATCAAGGAGTAGGTAACTCTCAATCAAGGAGGAGGTAACTCTCAATCAAGGAAAAGGTAACTTTTAATCAAGGAAGAGGTAACTCTCAACCAAAAAGTAGACAATGTTCAATCAATCAGAAGGTAATTCTCCAGCAAGGAAGAGGTTGTAGGAGTCCTCCTATTTGGGATACACTCAGAGCAGTTAAGGTTCCTCATCCCTTTCTCAAGAGTTCTAATCCTTTTGAAGAAAACCTTTTTGGACCCGAACCTTTTTCTTAAATAAACCAAATCAATGTTCTCTGTATAGAATAATTCAACATGCAGAAAATCACCTTTGATTATTTTGAATGTGTCTTCACCTTTCCATAGGAAGGGGTTGTTGAAGGGGTCAAGTTTGAGGAGGTTTGAGTAACAGTAGTCATCGACAGATGATCCAGCTTTCGTGAGGACCAGGGTCACATAGTGAGAGTTTGATACTGTGCAGTAGAAGTCAGTGAAATACAGATTAGTCTCTTCTGTGAATACTGCACCCATTGGGAAAGACACACACGTATCGCCAAAGGCTGATGTTTCTGATATACCTCCTCTTTTAAGGTCAGCTTCCAGGAAAATCCCTTTAATGTGTTCATTTATAGGAGACTTCGGGTCACCATCATGTTCACTTGGCCCCATGATATAAACGTTTTTTTTCAACTCCAAGAAATATTCATGCGGCTTGCATCTGTTAAACAACTCTACGTCATCAACTTCAGACTGGAAACCAGTTATGTACACGGAAGCTTTGTACAACAGTTGACGAAGCTCACGCTTTCCTGGAAGTATAATCATATATAGCAAAGTTCTTGCGCCACAGAGCAAGCACCAAACAATTCAATGCTTTAAAACAAAATATACGATGGTGCATTTATTTTCACTGCAAAGACACATACCGGGGAACCAGGTTTCGTTATCTTTGCAATCAATAAAAAGTAAACAGAACAAAACGTTATCCTAGATTTATCCTAGGGTTTTCTTCTTTGAAATAAGGTTGACATTTTCTTCTTAATGCCTATTTATTGAAAACACTTAAAGTCTTAAATAAAGCATCTCAGAAAAAACTAAAATAATAGTATGATATCTCAAGCAATAGTTGGGATATTAATGGTGTTATACCTCAAACCTTACTATGTATAGTAGACAATGCTGTTATTTATTACTCGCCTGTGTAAGATATCGCAGTTTAATATTTATTTATGAAAAATATTAATATAGTTTTGCCCTGAACTATTATAGTTAAAGCATGAGGCCGAAGGCGGAATGGTTTGACGTTATAATAGCCATAGAAGAACAATAGCAAGATATCTCAAACAATAGCTTTTTTCAGCAATTGTTGGGTATCTATAAAAATGATGAGATATGTCAGAAGTAAGACGTCTTTGAAAACCATTTTAGCAGGATAACATGGTTAACGCTCATTTTGTAAGAACCTGCAGAGCCTAAACACGTTAAATATTCAAAGGTCACTGTCGCCTGAATTAGGTAAATATCTATATACATGTAGGTAATGATATATAGAAAATGGTATACACACCACAACTGTATTCCATTATTGTGTCCATGGTTTGATTTAAGGATGTGCACGTATCTTTGATGTGAACCGCACCTCAAAACATTGCGTATGATTGGCTACATCAAGTTCCTCAAGTGACAGTTGATAAAGGTGTTTATTATTCTACACCTTAAAATGTATTGTTATCATTTAGGAAGTACATGTATATGTACGTATCTTATCAAACGTCAGTCACTTGTCAGATGTATGCTCTGTATCTTACTTCAAATTATGATTCTGGACACTCGAAACATAATTGATATTTTATTAATATTTGCCAATAGTTCATTGGGATAAATATTGCTATTTATAGTTAGTGAGTTTGGGTTTTGAGCAATATGTGAGCCATTCAACATTCAGGTTAGGGAAGATATGACAGAAGATATTCATTAAATTATGATTGAGACTTACTTGTCACCCATATGTAGTTGAATATCGTTTAATATACCATAATTTCACTATTATTTGATACATGGATCTATTTCATAAATAGACTTGCAAGTAAAGAAAAATATCTATTGTGAAAAAATGTATTTGAAGTAGGTCTAGTTTTGTGATAATTGCAACAGATTATTTTGAAAAACTTTGACACACATATGCATATAATTATGATCCTAATTATAACCATTTCATATCATAGAAATGCATGGGCATGTAAGACAATAAAATTGCATGTCCAAGAGAAATTATGTCAAAAATATATTTTCAGAAATTAAGGGTATAAATTCATCTGTGATATTCACAAAAGGAAATAGGAAGCAACACATTTATATTTATTATCAAATTTCCCCTATTTCACTTCCATAAGGTGCATGGGCTTATTAAGTCTATAAAATTAAAATCCCACGAAATAAGGGATGTTAATTCTTGAAACAAATATATTTTGAAAACAAAGCCTTATCTTTTTCATGTCGATGTTGATTGTGTTTGGGTTATCAAACTATGTTATCAAATACCTGGTACTTTGACCAGCGTAATGTGACAGATTCTGGATAACTACACTGAGATAACTTCTTTAAAGGGGCAGTAGCACGTTTTTAGGGGGAATATAAGGTGATGAAATTAAAGGTTCCAATTGAAAGACAACGTTTTTAAACTAAATGGAGCAGTAATAATTCAAATATATAACGTAAAGTTTATCCAAGCGATTCCTTTTTCTTACACAAAATGAATTAAAGGTGTTCAAAAAAAATGGCCGCCAATGGATTTTATGTGAATCTTCATGCTTTGTCCTCTGATTATGGATGATTGGCTTGTGTAATGAGATTTTTGACACTGTCAAAATAATACATTTAACATTTACTTTTACTTTTAATTATTAGTGAAAAGTTTAAAATAAAAAATTCTTAAAAAACGTGCTACTGCCCCTTTAGAGTCATTTTAGAAGCAGGTTTCATGAAGACGAACAAGTTCTTATGGATAGTCAACGTCTTTATTGCATGAAACTTGTTCTTCTACACTGAGGTACAAAAGAAACTTTACACCAAGGTTTCCATCGATTTAATAATTTTTCACAAATTAAGGGTATAAATTCATCTGTGATATTTACAAAATGAAAAAGGAAGCAACACATTCATAATTGTTAAACATCAACTAACCTCGACCTTACCACTTCTCGATTTTCGTTCAAAGATTTTCCAAAAAAATTAAAGCTGGACTTAATTTTTGTTAATTTGTCCAATAAACACCTTTTATTAGACAGCGTAAGTATCGGCTGTGAAAAACCAACCTGGGTTAGGGGCCATAAAACTCGCGCGGGTTTGACGTAATAAGCAGACTATACAGAGTAACGCATCATTATTTCAACTGAAATACCGCCTAAATAATTGTTTAATTACCATTGATGTGGATATCTTTTTTACACCAAATGCTTAGTAGTGTTACGTCGTCAAATGATTTATCTAACTGAGTGAATTTTTTTCCTGAAAATCGTTAATTATTAGTTTTTCCCCCTGTGTTATTGTTACGATAGATGTATAGATAACGAGACTGATTTTGTTTATGACGTCACCATATGGGGGCGTGACCAGTAATGCATTCACTTGTTTGTTGTCAGATAGGTCTAAGCGGCCAATCAAAAGTAGCTTTCAAAAACGGCTTTCATTACCAAACTAAACATATTTGAGTAGCACTATACAATATTGTAATCAGACTTTCTATATTCCAAAGCAAATAGTGAAATATGTTTGTGGTTATGTGAACTTTAATAAAACAAGGTATCTAATCTTTCCCATTGCTGATTGTGTTTGGGTTATCTAACTAAGTTATCAAATACCTGGTACTTTGACAGATTCTGGATAGCTACACTGTGCTACAAAAGAAACTTTACACCAAGGATTTCATCAATTTATTATATTTCTAAAAGTTGTTAGATGCATTTGATAATAGCATGATCACAATAACAGATACCTGTTTGTACGAATATAGTGGCATCTTGCTTTTATCAAAATATCATTGTTAAATGTCAGAAGGGATACAACATCTAAATTTAAACATTGACCCCAAATTGTTAAAATGATGTAAAAATGAAGAAGACCTATTTATTGATTTTAACGTCGGATACGTCTCATACGTCCATAAACAATAGTGTTTTATCAAAACAAAATTTTTGAAAATATTTTTATGAAAGTACTTTTTGTAAAAAAATTCAAAAACCACACAGAAGTATTCCTTCACTGGTGACTTATGTCCTGTAACAATGTTATATTTGGGATCACACTATCTTGAATAGGACTGATTTTTGTCCCAAGCGGGATTCGAACCCATAAATATGACTAATCTTCTGTACTTGTTTTTTTGAGTACGAAGTCAGAAACATTCTACATTTGTATTTAAAAATCATAATATGATAAAACAAATTAAGGTGTCAAGTTTCTTCTGTATATCAGTTAAATTTAAATGAATATTTAACTTACATTCGATTTTCTGAAAACGTCTTTGATATTCTTTGGCCAAATATAAGGAACTTAGGAGTCAGTTAGTAGCATTGTCCAAACAAATCTACATGATGGCGAAGTGGTTAGCATGCTTGCCTCTCACGCCAAAGACACGGGTTCGAATCTCAGTGGAGACAAACAATTTGGCTTGGGTTTCATTCTGTGTTGTGTCCCCGGGCAAGCCACTTCAACCTCATTGCACTCAGTCAATTCAGCTGTTAAATTGGTACCTGAAACTGGATGTACTGACCTACGTGGTCGTGATTAGCGCTTAGTAGCAGCTGTGAAAGTACACTCCTTAAGGGTAATAATATAGTGCTTGGAGCATGTCCAAGGACTTGGAAAAGGCGCAATATATAAATATGCACATTATTATTACCCCAACTTGTCGAATACTGGGTGAAGCGCACGTAATATCATAAGAGGATGCTGATTAATGATGTCCAACGTTTGGATGAGGTTGATGTCATAAATATCATCAAACAGGGCGATACATTTTCTTATTGGTTACTGATAAAAACATGTAATAACCAACGTGAAGATACATAATATAATATAATATAATATAATATAATATAATATAATATAATATAATATAATATAATATAATATAATATAATATAATATAATATAATATAATATAATATAATATAATATAATATAATATAATATAAAGAAGATAATAAAATATAATACAAGAAGGGAACTTGCAGTAATAAGGAAGCGGTTGACATGTTAAAAACTATGCAGCTGAACGTTTTATTAAATCGGAATCAAATTTCACATAAGCATTGCCATTTTACAAGTTGGGATGATACTAAAGAAGGAAATTATATAGATATGAACTTCTTTATTTATGTTATGCGACATTTCGAGTTTAATATAATATGACTTAAGAAGTTGTTAACCATATCATCCTCTTCCACATTAACACAAACGTTTCTCCGTGTTTTATGATCACCGAGAACAAAGAGCAATTTTGTCAAAATAATGATTCATTGTTGTAACTATTTTATTTTTGCAGTATCCTTCAATTAAGAAATATAAATAATGAATATGAAATAAATGTCAGAAATTCTGCAGGATTTTCAGTTTCATCTCTCATGGTTTATCACTCGCCCAGCGTCAATGTATTGAAACACAGTTAAAACGAAAACCGCTTTGCGTCACAATATTTGTCAAAATTGTAGTACTGCCTTGAAATTTAAAAGAGTTCTAAATAATACAAAATACAAATGCACAGATTATATGCGTATACTAAACTACCTTCTGTATTATACAGTTTCTACCTTATAATAAAAATGGTTTTAAATCAAATACAGAATCATTGATATGTTTTATGACATTAGTATTATCTATAGAGTTCAATTGCTACCATGTTTCTACTTGTATTAGAGACATGAAGCCTGTTCACTTTATACTTCCACTGATTCGGTCAGAAAACCGATACCAAATGGCAACTTGAGTCATGGAAACTGTCACTGGGGTGGTATAATTGGTGGATTGCATTGAGGGCAGAGTAAATTCTTCGGTATATATATATATATATATGGATATTTGTATAGCGCGCATATCCAACCACTTGTATTCCACCGGGTGTGGCAGACCCAGTCCCAATAATACCTATTGGTGTCAGTTCGTATGGCAAGCCCTTCAAATCAATTGCCTCCGTATAAAAGATTTCGACTATTCGCCTTTACAACATTGAACGACTGGTTGGCTGATATCGTCATTATATTCTCAAACATGGCCGAAGCAACAGCTACGTCCCCAGGTAAAGGTAAATATCAATCTGATTACTTAGTTTCTATTTCGTTAACAAAGTCAAACTATGAATATCTTATATATGTTAACAATTTCTTAATTGATTTTTGGTATTTATGTATTTCTGTCTGTTGTCTATGGTGTGTGGTGTGTCTGTGTCTGTATGTCTGAATGTCTGTTTGTATGTATGTATGTATGTATGTATGTATGTATGTATGTATGTATGTACGTACATGTTTTAATAATTTATGTTATTTGAGTATGTTTGATGTACGTTTCAAAATATATATTTAAAGATATAGATGTTATCATGCTAGTGTGTTTTGGGATCGTAAATATCCTGCATTAGGAATAAACATTGTATTTTGAGAGCCTTTGCGAGCTAAATACATAGTATTTATTCCTAAAGCAGGATATTTACGATCCTAAAACACACGAGTATGATAACTTCTTTATCATACAATGTCATTTTAAAATATAATTCGAAAAAATGCCTGATAATACTATTTTAATAGTTGACGTTATTTTAAGATTCGCGCATTGATATAAGCAAATATAGAGCAATGACTCTGACGGTGAACTGACAAAATATAATTCCTCCTTATAAATGCCTTTTATTGTCGTTTGAGCTATTTTGTCACGTATCCAAAGACATTTAAAAAATCTATAAAACACGATGATTCTAAAAATAAGAAACATTTTAAATGGTCTTTGGCGGGATCGAATTGACGTTGACGCCATCGAGAGGACGAGTCAATCTCACCAAGGGGCAAGAGTTGCTTCCCTTCGCCTACGTGACAATGGCAGCTTGCGTTGAAACGGCGCTTGAACGGAACATTGATGGCCGGAGAGCTAAACTAGATGATAGTCTGTGGATTTCCCAATCCAAACTAAACAATATAAAAGTAAAGAACACCGATGATTGGAAAATAAAGTGTTTGAACATGAGACTTGAACTGCCTTTGGTACCTGTGAGTAAAATTGTTAGGTCGGTTTCGTTCAACCCGTGATAACAATGTTTTGGCACTACCAAGTCATGCAAATGGCTAAATATCCATGCAGGTATCCGTATATGACCCTTAGCCACGCCCAACGGATACCGAAAATATCCGTTGGCTTTATGATGCCGAGAACACTATCCATTGTATGATAAATCTACATACATGTTTTTCTTATTTTCAGCTTTCTCTGTCAGATACATCGAGCTACTCCTGAAGAAAGCAAAGGCCTTATCGCATGGCGAGTTAGAAGAAGCTTCTGCTTTTTATCGGAATAAGCCACAATCTTATTTCGATGAGGTAGAAGAAAATGGAGGTAAAATGAAACCACAACTGAAAGATAATGGAGGAGATCCAAAGTCTGCTATAAATGGACGTTTGGAGGGAGTTTTCTTCTGTGTGACTTTGTACAATGGTGAGAAGCCTACAATATCACCTTACGGCGATAAGAGAATTTGTATTCCAATTGCGGCACTGTTCAAGGATACGACGAATCTGTACTTTGCAGACTTCTACTGTTTTGGTGGAGATAATCACTATATCATTCTTGTCCTAACAAAACAAGGGACAGATGCTGATGATTTTTGCAATAAATATCTTCCAAAGCTCGATCCTTATAGTAACCGCTTTCTACAAAGAACACAGGACAAATTTTACACTGCTGAACAGCCTCATCTCTGGGTTGAAGTCTTCTACACTGAAACTGTGGACATCGAGAGTTTGAAGTCTTCAGGTTATCAGATTGACTTTGATTCAGTATTCTGGAATGGACGCAGCACTGGAGGAGGTATCCTAAAATACAAAGGTTGTTCTAAATGCAACTTGTCTGAACGTGCTCGAAAGGAACTAGATAAAGAATTTGAAGAGGATGAAGATGAATCGGGGGAAGAAGAAGAGCGTGAAGAAAGCACCGAGGAGAGTGCCTAAGAATGGGATAAAGGGGAAACAAAAGGAATAGGGAGATGCAGTGGTTAAAACGGAACATTGGAAATAAACACAATTTTGCACATTTTGTAAATGAAAGATAAAAAACAACATATGTGCCAAATACGATATTTCAATAAAAAAGATGACTTTAACAGTGTGGGGATAAAGATAGAAATAAATTTATTTACTTGAATTAACAAAATGTCCATGTTTACCGAATTTGTGAATACCATGATTAAATTGAAGTTGTATATCTACGTATTTGATGTGAATAAAGGCAATGTTACTTATATATTACTGCTTATGTTGTATTTTGATGAACATGTCTGTAAGTATATGACCTACATTTCAAACGACTGGTGCAGAGTTCTCATTGACAGGGTGACTGAAGTTTGTTGATATAGTCGTGTATTGTGGATGTTATACGGTTTTACGGTTATACGGGTTTGTTTATCTACCTATTTGATGTGAATAAAGGCAACGTTACTGTACAAATATATTACTGCTTATCGTGTATATCGATGAACATGCCTGTAAGTATATGACCTACATTTCGAACGACTGGTGCCGAGTTCTCCTTGACAGGGTGACTGTAGTTTGTTGATATAGTCGTGTATTGATATTTGGAGATAACGCTTTTTCTAAAGGTAAACGTGACAGTAGCAAGTTTCTCAAAAAGGTCATGCCTTCAAATGTCCCCAAATAATATAATAAGGAGAGCTGTTTTATTTTAGGGGGTAATTTTTGTGTGTTACACATGCTCATATTGAAGATTGATTCACTTAATAGTAATATTTATCAAAGAAAAGTCAACATTCATTAGAATATTGTATCAACTCAATTAACTAAGCTCCTTTATGAATAAGAATTTGAATCATAAACACATAACTTAACCGTAATAGTAACCGATTAAATATGGTTTCGTTTGATTAAAAATCATATCTTGCAAAGGGTTTTAAGTTTTAAGAATTTTTTCTACCTACTGCCACTTTACTTACGTCAATACAGAACTCAGCCATATGATACCAAACGGAAAAGTGTAATTTTTTTGACGAAAAATAAATCGGGTTATAAATCAAATAAATCATATGAAATAGGGACGCGCGCATGTAGTCCTCGGTAGCTAATCTCCATAGATAGACAGTGATTTACAAAGGATAACTAGACACAACAAATATATACGCTGGTTTTGCGAACTTTATACAAAGCACCTGAATAAGGGTTAACCGTTAACTAATTTATTTATATGCCAAAAGGACGAAGAAAGCTTGTATTGGTCCTACTACATCATTGGCTCTGAATAACGGGGTCATTTCCTGTTGAAAGTTCACCTGGACATGGTTCCCATAGGGATTCTGTCAGTTCGTATGAGATTGACTAGTTATAACCTATTATCAAAAAAAGAAGCAAATCAACGATTAGATTGCGAAAGATTGGAGACTATTAATAGATCTGATAGTCAGGGATATTCATGAATTCTATTTATAGATATGACGTTTGGGGAAATACTACTAATGAATGATCTAACATATTATACAAGTGCTTTTCTTTCACAGAAATTTTTTATCATCACCTTTCAATCTTATAACTTCTTTGTTTTAGAAGGGAAAAACATAAATCTTAAAAGAATAACATTAAACAGTGAAGTTGACTTCCACCTTATGTACATATTTGTAATTTATTGTCGTATTGATTAAAGTCATTGTAAAGAATCATATGATGTTTGACATAATTGGATATACAACATGTAAATTGTGATAATATATACTTCCTAACATAATGTTTGGTGATCAAAACAATTTATGTCCGTTGAGAATCTTTCAAACACCCAATCACACCAAATTGTTGTTAATACGTTCTTAAAAAGAGATCGAATGTTTTTGTTGGAAAACGGAACGGACCCAGTTTACGAGCTTTATGGACGAAGTCGGGCGTACTTCAAACGGAAGGGTGCTCTAGAATGCTTGACATTGAAATGAACCAACTTATTTGTAACGAAATTGCCGTACTGCCTCAAGCCTTCTGAGGTCTCAATGACGTTTGTGTATAGTTTTCACCACGTCCAATGAAGTCCGCAAACTAAACCAACTCCACCATAGTATGCCAATTCCAGATTCTTATCGTCCAAATATGAAACAAGATGGTTCTTATGATGAAGTTGGTAGAACGTTCCTACAAAGGTTAAAAAGAAGATCCTCAATACAATATAAGTCCTAGTCACACTTGCATTAATGGACATAGTGATGTACTGAACATATCTAAACATAGATAACTGAACACAAACCTAGTTGTGAAAGTAAATTATATAGTTGTCCGTACTTCATGTAGGTATCCGACTTCAAAACGAAGGCAGATACTTTCGAAATTCGTAGGAGTACTTTCATTTAACTTGGTTAAATGTTTTCGACTTTGTGGATTGTATACTTGAACTTTGATTACTGTAGTTTAAGCTAGTGATGAATGTACTTACACATTGAAGATCATGTTCGTGAATAACTATGGTTAACTACACTTTAGGTATTTAAGACTGTTTTATTACGCTTATTGGGGAATCAAACCTTCGTTTACAAATGAAGTTGAACCCAGTTTATTGAATGTGGTCACCAGATAGTATCACGCTAAGGTCATTCCGTGTAATTACTTAGTGTTTCCCTAATGTCGTGTAAGTAAATGTACTGCATCGTACATCCTGCTACATCAGCGTATATGTCTCCGCTAATGCTACAACCTATCCCCTGATATCCTCCTACGACGATCTATCCTTTCCTACGCTACCCTACATTACTCTGAGGAGCCCTTTAACTCTGCGGGTGCGGCTAGTGAATTCAATGGCTCGCTCACGCTTCGGTGATTTCTCATTCATAAGGCACGGATTCATTGTTTAGCACAATAGACGGTCTTGAAAGAGTTTCTCCTACCAACCTAGGACAATGGCTTTAGAAATAGGGGAATACTTTCATAGTACGCGTACGAGTTTGCTATTGTACTCCTACTCCTGGGAGACATCTTTTGTCTTCAGGGTTTCACTACTTTATCTCTACTAAGGTAATAGGATCGTGTATTTCGACTTAGGTGGTACTTGTCTTCCGAGAAAAGTCGACGGTTTAGTACCTGGAAAGCAACATTTGTGATGTCTAAACCAACATGCCAGGGGATTATATTGGTTGACTGCATCTTGCGAACAATAGATGTTCTGTGTGATGTTAACCATATGGGTGAAACAAAATTGTGGACTGGTAATTGAATGAAAAACGCAAATGTTAGTAAAATGAATGATGACACGTTCGTTTTCATATAGGTAATGTATTTATTCGCAGCAGCGACGTTTTCATTCATAATGTTCATGGCCTCATGGCCTATAATACATACATAGAAATACATACGTAGAAATACATTTATCTTTATACATAACAAATATATACACAATAAAGCCTCATTGCCTTTAATACATACATAGAAATACAACCGTAGAAATACATTTGTTTTTATACATAACAAATATATACACAATAAAGCACTACACTCATGTACATCAGATTTCATTTATTTAACCTTCAGTAGGTGGGACACTGTGTCCGCATACACAAATACACTCATGGTGCCATTCTGCAGGCTTTGCTTCAGGGTGCCTATCCTGGAATTCATGTTGCAGTATTTCCTTCTTTTGGGAGGTAGCCGCTGCCCCGCGCCATACTGCACAAGTTTAATTTCGTTCAGTTTTTATGTGCGCTTTGGCCACAATCTTCTTGAGTCGGCCATGCCAGCCTTCAAGGTGGTTATTAGTCCTGGGGCCGGTGGTCTGGAGTAGCTAGGGGTACGTCTCCCTCTATCCAGTAGGTTGTGACGTAGTCTGCTAGTTGCAGTGCGCTTTGGCCACAATCTTCTTGAGTCGGCCATGCCAGCCTTCAAGGTGGTTATTAGTCCTGGGGCCGGTGGTCTGGAGTAGCTAGGGGTACGTCTCCCTCTATCCAGTAGGTTGTGACGTAGTCTGCTAGTTGCAGACACCGGGGGTCGTCGGGCATGTCTGCCAGGGCGTTGAGCCAAACGTCTTCAACCTATAGAACAAAATAGTTATATTTAGAAAATTGAGAATTTTTGGACATTGACAAAGTATTTATCATTAATATATTACCGTATTATTAATAATAATTATAATTTATAATAATTATAAATAAGTAATGTATATTACTTGAAATGAATACATTTAGAATGGATACTTACACGTCCTTCTGGCACCAACGGCAAGACAGCAGCTCGTCTGACGAATCTAGTCACTTCCTCGTCGTGGTTGTAGACTGTCTGCAGACCCACAGCTTGGGTCTTCCTCCAAATACACTGAGTGTAATGGAAGAGACAACCCTTCCACGTCGCAGTCGGGAAGTTGTTGGCGACGGCAGCTTTGGCGGCAAGTTCGTAGTCCATCTGAAAATATAAATATATGTAAATATAAATTTATTGTTTTATGTGATAAACCTCGATTATAATAATGATTGTCATATGACATTAAATATTTATATGATGATCATATAATTGATTTTGCTTATATTATATTTTGACATCAATAAGATATGTACCTGAACGCATTGTGGCAACAACTGCATTCCTCGTGCTACGGCAGCCTCCTTTAGAAGACGAAAGGCTCGGTTGTAAGTTTTCTTCGTCTTGTTGGGTAGCAGGAAGAAGACGAGGGGAAACATCTGACCTCCAACCATGGCGTGAAGAGTGTACAGCTGGAGGAAAAGCGATGGTGCAACATAAAATGTTCCATCGCCGTAGATGACATCAGCCGCACACAAATGTTCCAGATTCGATGTTGTCGTCATGCCCAGGATCTTGTTGTCTTCCCCGTCGTTGATGATGACGAAAGGTTCGCCGGCGTCGGTCGTCTTGTACTCGTCCGGGATGAGGATGTCACGTCGAGTTGTAGGAATGGCGGGGAACGTCGACCAACGAGCCTTGTAGAGTCTCTTTTTCACAGTGTCGTACGTAGGCATGGAGGCGACAAGTGATCGGTTTTCTTCTGTCCATGGACCATCTACCAATGAAGACACTTCCTCATTGTATAGCGTTGGCATTGCCGTCAAACACGTTTTGGCTTTGGTCTTCAGGCATGTTTTGCGAATCTGTAAAAGAAGACACAATAGTATTATATTATTATAATAGTATGTGTATTAGAGCATTCGATTGGGGTCCCTTCCAATAAAACATATACTTGGACTTCATATATTCTTACTATATAATATTACTATACTATATTACATGTCTGTTTCACTTACCGTTATTTCATCATGGACTGGAGCGTGGTTGTGCTGGGAAGGATGTTTGGTAAGGATGTCATCAACTGTCGAAACGCTTGAGGTACAATTCTTATCTATGCACTTCCATGACGTCCATGATGCAGCATCACGTTTGGAGCGTCGTCTGAACATGTAACCACCAAGACATAGATATCTTCCTCCTCTTGAAGTTGGAATGAACATGAGACCTATCTGTTGATTTGCCATATTGCAATATATTGCTATATTACCTGACATCCAGGTACATTATATACCTATAATAATTGATGAGTTAAAATCATGTAATAATTAGATAGTTAGCAACGACTAATAACTGGTTAGTTAAAATCATGTAATAATCAGTTAATTATCAATAGGTGAGCGAACGTTCAATCAATAATCGTCAAAAATCGGCCGATAATTGCTGAGTTAAAATCAGCCGATTTCACAGCCAGGTGAGCGAACATTCAATAGGTGAGCGAACGTTCATTCAATAATCGTCAAAAATCGGCCGATAATTGCTGAGTTAAAATCAGCCGATTTCACAGCCAGTTCACATTTCTGTATAACCCAGCGTTAAAACAACACATGTTGCCTTCGGTGAAACTTCAAAGGGTTTCTACTGTAATAACAAATGTTGCTTTCCAGGTACGTCCCAAAGACGACGATTTCGAGCTGTAGCAGAAAGTGTTGATTTGTGAACTGTAGCTGATAACATTCCTTTCCCGAACATTTGTTATGTCATGTCCCTTCTGAGTCAGGACATTGTTCAAAATCTACTGTCAAAGCGATATCTTCTAGGAGATATCGCTTGATCTTCCACATGCGATATCTCCTGTGGAACACAGTTTTGGAGGATAAATCTTAGTTTTCACAATTTTCCCCTTGTTAACCTAAAATTGTTCTTTTCACTAAATATCTTAAGGTGTTTTACCCGTTCCCAATATATGCAATAATATTATTTTCATGTATTACCTACGAAGGCAGTCATATCGGGTTCATATTTTTCAATTGTTGCCCTGAGGGCATTCTCATATTTCAAAAGTATATATAAACATGATATAGATACCTTTGTGATGTTGATATACTTGTATTGGCTGAATTGTAAGCACTGCCGTAAAGGCGTTCTTGCTTTTCTATATGCATTGTATTCGAAACTCCAAAAGGCAAAACAGGACTACCTCTTTGAAGTTCATTCACACAATGTTTCACATATGACGATAAACAGATTGCTAGAGCTTAGACGTTTTCGTATTAATGTATAGTTGACTATGTATACTTAAAGGTATTACTTAGTTTGTTGATTTTTAAATATAAAGCTTTTCTTGTAATTGTATTATTGTTTTCTCGACTGCATGTTCTTTCATTGTCGTAAGTTTTCTAATTACCAATCATTCTTTGATAAATTCTCATAACAGCTTATTTCAGGTTTAGTAGTTAATATTTATATTACAACTCTTAACAAAACAACAAAATTGAGACAGAAAATTGTATTTGCCTCCGTTAGCAATTGAACTGATATATTTAACTACACTTATGACTATTCAATGTACATTCATATTTATCTTATATTTTAGAATATATTTGTTTAAATGCTTGAGATTAATAAAGCTTGTTATGTAAGGTTTGCAATGTTATGATTTACTAGTGTTTAACCCTTGCTAAATATAAATAAATATTTTATTCCCTCCTCTGCTCTTCTGTACACTGTCTATGTTCATTGTGAACAAGTTAGCTCACTGGTGCGAGACAAGCACAGGAGTTAAAACTAGATAAACAGCAAATGCTTCATACAGAGCCGTTGCATTCCAACCTTACAGGGGCAGGTCAAGTAAAGAAATGTTGATTCTACCTCAGCTCGACAAAAATCCGTGGTTTCCGGCAGCTTCCCCTGGTGGATTAAATTTGCATTACAACCCATTTTGACAAATGACAACACTTTTCGCATGGAAAGGGTGGTTCAAATCAGAATGCCTTTATGCGTTTACGCCTCCAATTGGAACGGAGGAAAGATCAGCCTTTCATTACTTGACCTACCTCTTTTGAAGGGGAGGGGGAAGGGCGGGATGCGATGAGCCGTTGTTAATTTGCATTTTTGGAAGTCAATCTTTATACCTTTACGGTTACACAACATCTTTGAAATTAATCACTCATGTCACGTGTTACTCTGTCATGAAAAAAACAGCAAATTCGGTCCTAATGAATCCTTTCTTAAAAACAATGTAAAAAGTGAATTCTCATTCGTTCTGCCAAGAAAGTAATCCATTGTTTAAGATTATTGAAGTCGCTGAATGCAAGCCTGTTCTGTTGCTGTTGAACTTACACCCCGGGTAATCTATTTCAAGATGCATTAGTATAGAATGCCTTATTCCGATCGGTTGTGGTTAAAACTCGCAAGCTTGCCCAGGATGAGTGGTTATGGGATAGATTCTAGCTTTCTCTGGCTTTATGTTCTGATTAAGATTCTGAAAATGGAATGTTCCCAAGGCCCAAAATTAGAGGTCCCGGTCTCACCTAAATCTATAACTTCTAACCTGTAGTGGCTATTGAATCTTTCAGCCTTCTAGAGCTAGTGACTCTAGAGCAAAACGGACGCCAGTCATCCCATCGGGTCTTTGAAGCCTGATGAACTTTAGAGCAAAACAAATAAAATAAACTACAAAAACCTTATTTGACAATCAAATATATTTTGATGTAAATCTTTTTACTTTAACGTTGCAGTCAACATTTGCGACCTTATCCTTTTATCCCCCTTCCATAATGAATATTACCTTTCTTAAACTTCTGGTTATTTATCATTTTTGCATACCTAGTAATTTCCCCGTAACTACGAGAACAGCGGGGAGTAGAATCTACCTCAGAGTTGTGTTCTACTTCCCACACTTTACATAATGTCTTTCAGAAGGCTGGTTGCAAAGCTTTGTGTCGTATGACTGCACACCAGGTGAATGTGTTACACTGTATAACACTGCCACACCTGTAACAGTCTTTGATACTCGGTTTGTATTGGGACCTACATGACAAAACACGGCATTATGTGGATGTATCTGTGTATAATAAATCTTACACCAAAATACCTAGTTCTTTACTTAATTATACTAAAAACTAAATACATGATATGAGGCATTTCTTAGAAACAAAATTTTGAAGTTTACTCAGTGTTTTATAATAAAACACACACTAGGATTGTTTGAAGGAATAGACGTTTACTGATTTATTGATGTGCAAGTGATAATCTTTGTATTTACTTGATTGTTTGAGTTGCACAATCTGCGCGATTGTTCAAACGGTATGCAGATAATGAGCTCACAATCTGCAGATCTGTGATTGTATGGTACATATCTATGAAACCTTATCTAGCTCATCAGGCCTGGAAAGCCCGATGGTATTATGGCATGACATCAGGCGTCCGTCCGTCTGTAAACTTTGTGCCCCTTTTTACTTCTTTTCCGGAAGCATCAGGCCTAGAAAGCCAATTATTTTTTTACATACTCCTTGACTAGTGACGATTATTATTTATAGCCCTAATAAGGGTCACAGGGACCACACCTTTAAAACCTATTTTCATATTTTTCTCCAGAAGCATAAGGCCTTGAAAGCTGAAACTTTGTGTACACACTTCTTTACAAGTGAAAATTATAATTAAAAGCTTTGGTGGCCCTGTCTCCCAATGAGGGCCACATTGGTCACGCCCTTTAGACCTTCATCCGTCTTCTTCTCCAGGAGCATAAAGCCTGGAAAGCTGAAACCTTGTGCTTGGGTACAGAGTCCTCGACTAGTGAGGATTATAACTTATAGCTTTGTTGTCCCTGTAGCCACAACCTTAAGACCTATTTTCATATTCTTCTCCAGAAGCACAAGGGTCAAGAAAGCTTAAACATAGCCTTAAAACCTTCATCCCCAGAAGCACAATGTAAATAATGCTGGAATGTTTTGTAGAGACTCCTTAACTAATGGTGAAACCTGATGAGCTACAGAGCCAATGGCTCTTTTGTGTAAGAAGATACCTTCATGATGATGTTGATTTGACATCGAACACATTTCGTTTCTACAATGACTGGTTCCATCTGCACACAATATTATCTATGTTAATGTGAAGAATAAACTGTAATTGTTTTCTGAAAGGCAATTTCACTACAATGAAAAATATAGTAAACTATTACAGTGTAGCAGTCTGATTCTACATACCAAAACAAATAATCTTTTGACTCCATTGTCACAACCTGGTTTGAAAATGGTGGAACATCAATAAAAATCGCATTTTAAATTTTTCGCGATGTTTAGAAATTATCTAGAGAAATTCGCCCTTACGATTTACGGACCAATCAGATAGCCCGAGAGGCATTTGGTGCGGAGTAACGTTCACCCCAGAGTATTCTGCGGTCGATTTGCGAATAGAAATAGATATAAAACTTATTTGAAGGGTGACATGTGTTTGAAACAAGCTAAGTTTTGCTGAGAAATGTATAACTAAGAGATTATTGTGTCTGTGAATGTGATGTCACAGATTTGAAGCGATAATTTTGACTTAACTCGGAAGCGAGTCGAGATCGGCAAGATGGATGCCTTTATTCCTTTACTCTATATACATATAGGGGACGGATCTTTCTTACCCACGTTTTACCTACATTTCATTTACCATATCGGGTTCCTGTGGTATCAGATAATACAATCATGTCTACCTTCATGTATACTACATATCTTTAATTTCATGACGAACAATGTGTTAACACCCTGGTTAAGTTTTAATCAATAATTTTGAAACAGACCTTAGAATGCATCATGTTCCATGTAGTTATGTGATGGTTTGACTCATTCTACACAACTTTCCAACATTTTTCGCTTTGATTTTGTGTAATGTGAATTTGCATATGAAGTTCGTTTCTTGCATTTTTAATTCATGTTCAATTTTGCAAATGCAGAATAGCAGCTTACATATCCCGCTTCCACTCTCATCACATTTACTTGAGTATTTAAGCTCATATGTGAAAATTTTTAACCACTTGTTGATTTTTTCCAGATCGGGGCCTTAACTTCTACCATTGAAATAATTATCCAAAAATAGCATAACATAGATAAATAATAGATAAAATGGAAAAAAGAATAAATTGGATTATTCAAAGGTTTTTATTCCTATCCCTTCATGGATCGACATTCTCACATATTACTAACTCTTACTCTTACTCACAAAACACCTTTTGGACTGATTATATAAAATGGCATGTCACATTACGAGGAGCTTGCACAGTAATCCGGATAAAAGCTCTTCTGCTACTCCCTCGAAAAGTGACTGAAATAATACAAACATACTGAAACATACAAATAACGTCGCGTGGTGTGGCCCCTGTTGTCCTTATTAGGGGCCACAGGGGCACCAAGTCTACAATTTATACTCCTCACTAATCAAGGTGTCTGTTCACACAGTTTCAGCTTTCCTTATGCCTTATGCCAAATATCATGTTATCATAAAATCAATTCGTCAAATTTAGTTACTAACATTTTACCTCTACATGTATATCCGTCACAGACCATGTTCGATTGTTCGTTTTCTGGACTATTTGCCTTACTGTTATGGTTACTGAGACACTCAATTCGGATTGACTAGCTTGAACTTGAATAACAGCTTGCTCTCACAATTTACAGTCAGTAACGGGTATTGTTTGGACACTGTCAGAACGATTAATGTGTTTCTTGTTTGTCTATTGCCCTGACGACAGAGCCAGGCCTGGTATTCCATCGATGTACAGCATATCCATGAAAACGTTCATCAAACGTAAAGGCTCATCATAAAAATCTAACGGTAGAAATCTGATATTATTATTATTATTATTATATTAAAACCAATATTATATAGAGTTTTCGCTTATAGGTTATCATAAAGTCATAGATCTTTTCATCATGTTTATAAACCTGACCTTAGAGTAATCGAGGGGTCCTGATAATGGGGTATCAAAAACGACTCCAAAATGCAAACTAGCACTTCAAAACGGCTGAAATGGGAATATTCTGGTAGCCTAGATAATAATATATATCATTTGTTTGCGGAACGACCAATCAATGGCAACTGCATCTAAATTATATTGATTAAAATGTACACACTTTTACCAAAGAGAAGAGCCTTGGCTCAACAACATTTTATTGCACATAGAAAATATGATGGTGTCATTTGATCAATAAGTATCGACTGTATTAGGGAAATATTATTCTAAAGCTAACCATAGTTGTATATTGACAACAGAAACATTTGAGTTATGGGGAGTGTGATCGAAAATATGACAATGACGCTGTCAATGTCAGTTAGTCAAACAGACTTTATTCCCCAGCTCTAATCACTTATTTAGGAATTATTTGGGACTGAATCAGCCAATTCTAGGACACGTTGTATACCAAATGGCAGTATTTATCACACAGTGCGACAAGGAACCTGTCATAATGAAACTGTTAATTTGTTTTGTTTTCACGTCAATTAATTAAAATCAAAAAGTCTCTTCTTGTCTTTTTGAAATTCAACACATAACCACAGTATCTGCAATTAAATTATTGTTTGCAAAGATACGAAAATGATGAATATTTGTTAGAAAATAATTTGTTGCAGTTGCTTATACAGACGGTTGCAGATATCTTTACCGGTACCTACCGCGATCAAACTGCAATCTGATTGCGGTTGACCGCGATCGGATTGCATTCAGACCGCGGTTGACCGTGGTCAATTCAGAATCATTGAAAGAAGGAAAATTTGATCTATAAAGCCCATCAGTTGATATAAAGAGGACAATCAATTTGTACAGATATTTTTGTCGCCAGTTATAATTTGAAAACGCATAAACAATGTTATGGTTGATTTATATATGTATGGAAAAGGCATATGTTTTATGACCAAATAAAACATGTTAATTGTAAAAACTATACATGTAGTAATTATATGCAACATCGGTATCACCGTTTCACTTGTTACGGCAAGAAGTGATTATCAGTAATCAATACAAATAATTTTCTTTTACTCAATTCGAATTGAATAAGACTAGGTTATGTGTTGTGAGGCATGATTTTAACAAACATTATAGTATTTTAAAAAAATGCGTAAGGTTTGACAAATCGTATTCTGGAATTAACATATAAAGGATATTTTAAAGGGACAGTAGTACGTTTTTGGAGGAAGATAAGCTGATGTCAGGAAAATGAAAATAAATGGTTCCAATTGAAAGACAAATATTTTAACTAAATGAAGCAGTAATGAATTAAATATATTTTGTAAAGTTCAGCCATTGGATTCTTGTTGTCTTACACTAAATGAGTTAAAGTTGTTCATACCCAAATGACCGCCAATGGTCTTTATGTGAAACTTTATAATTTATTTTCTTACAATGGATGATTGTGTTATAAGATTTTTGACATTATCAACATAATTCATTAATCATTACCATTCAATTATCAGTGACAAATTTATATTGTTTTTCTTCAAGAAAGAACGGGCTACTGCCACTTTAATATAAAGAATAATTCGTCTACAATTTCATCTGTACACATTGGTTATTTGAGATGAGCAATATTTATTTCATTATATTGTTATAGGGCTAAAATTGACACAGTTTTCTTTAAAACTCTTCAAATAAATGAATAAAATATTAATGTAAAATATTCACGTTCATCGTGTACATTAAGACTAAGTTCGTTACTGAGAACCTGAACGCCGGGAGCTATTACACAACCTGTCTCCCTAAACTCAGTGGCCAGTACAGATTGCGTAACATAGGGAGACAGCCGGACAGTTAGCTACAGGCCGGTCATTGTTAAGTATCGAACTGATGCAATATTATTGAAACCCTTACTGAAGATAAACTTTATGTGACATCATTTGCGACAGCGGCCGGCGATTAAACAGTTGACAAGGGCATTTTAGAACTTACAGTTAGGTAATCTTTAGTAGCTAGTCAGTATCTATTGTCAATCAAAAACCTGTTGTATCCGTCCCTTATAGTATAAATATACCTAAAAGCCCGCAGTGAGATTATTCTGTCTTCTGCACCTTAACAACGTGTTCGTGCTTTTCTAGGTTATCTCCCGCATCATCAACTTTTCCCTGGGATCAAATAACAGGCTTGCTAGTCGAGCGTTGTTAATCTGGTGGAGTTTAGATCCCTGATGAAAAAAGGAGCGAACCCGGAAAACTACAAACAGAAGTTAAGGAATCAACAATCCCTCCCATCTTTACCTTCTCCCAAAGCCCCCACAACTGAATCCCCTTCAGCTTTATCAACTGGAAGATTACCCTCGACCGGCCGTCAACAAACCCCTCCACCTGCTGATATCATCCCTCCTGCAGAGCCAGAACACCTTCTCACTGCTGCTGACGTAGTCATCATGAACGTCTCACTCCGCAAATACAACGGCACAGAGTCAGCTACCACCTGGTGGGAAGACTTTCGGTCTCTGCAGAAAGTAAACAACCTCAACGATGAAAGGGCCGTCGCCTTACTGCCATTCTACATGGAAGGAGCTGCTAAAGTGTGGCATCAAGGTCTGTCAGAGGCAACACGGTCATCACTGACAAACTATGCAACAGCACTAAACGCCCGCTTCAAGACGGATACTTTTGACTTGGGGTTGTTAAAAATCACTCAGCAACCTGGAGAGACGGCTGAGGACTACATTACAAGGGTGCAGTCCTCAACTTCTAACTGCACCCTTCCAGAACAAGTGCTTGTGGCCCTTGCAGTTAACGGGCTCTCAGACTCACTGAAGCAGTGGGTCCATAACAGGGAACCAAAGACCCTGGAAGACGTCCGGAAATTTGCGAAGGTGGCGCAGTCGTCACAAAGCAGAGACAATGCTGTCTTTGTGAACATGACGGATTTGGCAGAAATGGTACGGGACCTACTTAAAACAACAAAAGAGGTCCAAGCTACCAACGCTGCCGCTTCCATGTCTGCACCACCCGAGCACCATCGCCAACGACGTCGCCCGTTCAAGCAGCCGAAACAGTGGCCACAGAACTTCCAACCATCCGCTTTACAGCCATCAACGCCTTTTATGCCTCCTCCTCCACCCAACTTTAATCAACCACCGCCAATGATGCAGGGATTGTATCAACAACCCCTGCAGCAACAGCAACACCAACCTCCAAATCAGCAGGCATACCAGCAGCACCAGCAGCAGTTCCAGCCCAGACAGCCGTTCATACCCAAGCAATGCCAAGGATGTGGTATGTACTGCCCTAGTCGTTATCAATGCCCACATAAAAATACATATTGTTCTTTCTGTCACTATCAGGGTCACCATGTTAGTGTTTGTCGAAACGCGCAGCGTTTCAACAATAGTCAATAGGGATTCGCGCCTGACACTCAGTCTACTGATGTCAGGCATGATACTCCCTTGGTCTCTCTCGTCGCACCATTGACAAAGAACACAATCTTTACAGTTGTGCGACGAGTGCGGACAACGGCACTCATTGACACGGGGGCGCAAATCTCTTGTGTCAGTGAGCGCTACCTCAGTAAAGCAGGATTTAGCCCTGCTGACTATCGTCCTTGTGCCTTGACTGAGATTATTGGAGTAGGGGGTGAAACACACAAAATACTTGGAGTTATCTCTCTTAACGTCAATATTGGCAATCTTCTCTTTCCTCACTCTTTCTATGTCTTTAAACACATTCATCATGCTCTCATTTTAGGCCTTGACTTCTTAGAGAAAAATAAGGTAGTCATTGATCTTCCAAACAAATGTCTCCACATTCAAGAAGGTCTTCTTTCTGTCTCTCTTGTCTCAACAAATGCAGGTTATGTCAGAGCTAGGAACTCCACTGTCATTCCTCCTCACTGTCAATCTGATATTCCTGTAAAAATTTCTAGAACTCCTCCTGGCGAAATTCTTTTACTTGAGCCATCCCCTAGTTTAGCCAAACTACATCTCCAAGGTGCCAGATGTCTAGTTCAGAGTGGTAGTAATGTTTGCATGCGCATTCTCAATTCCAGTGCTCATAGGATTAAGCTAAGGGACACACAAGTGTTAGCTACTGCGTCAGAAGTTCATACTTCTGATATCTATACTCTCTCTGACCATCCAACGCCCCCTATCAAAGAACCACCCTCTGTCTTTAGTGCTAATACATCTAACGTTCAAGCCCAAACAACCACTTCTCACACTAACCATCCATCTACCCCTCCAACCACTAAACCTCTCTATCATCCACCCACCAATTCTTTGCCTCATACACACATTACTCCAACCAATCAACCTCTCTCTCACCTAAGTTATCACACACCCAATCAACCAAGTGCTCCAAACCAATCATCTCCCAATCTCTCATCTTTCAATGAATCCTCTTCTTCAGATTTAGAGTTTGATCTGAGTCAATCTGACTTATCCCCTCATGAAAAACAACGACTCTTGACATTCCTTAGTGCTAACCAAGATGCTTTTGCACAAAATTGCTCTCAATTAGGTAAGACACATTTACACCATCATGAAATTGATACTGGTAGTGCTAGACCTGTTAGAATGCCATTCTATAGACAAAATCCTGTTGTTCGAAAAGAATGTTCCACCCAAATTCAAGAAATGTTAAAAGCAAAAATTATTCAACCTAGCACTTCAGAATGGCACAGTCCTGTGGTAATGGTTAAAAAGAAAGACAATACTTATCGTTTTGCGGTTGATTATAGACGGCTCAACTCTGTTACTCGTCCTATTTTCTTCCCCCTGCCACGCTTTGAAGATGTCACTGATGCCGTAGGTTACAGTAAAGCAAAAATATTTAGTGTCTTAGACTGTGCTAGTGGCTTTTGGCAGATACCACTGCATGTAGCAACCAAACACAAATCAGCTTTCATCACTCCAGACGGAATTTTTGAATGGAACCGTCTACCTTTTGGTCTCAAAAACGCCCCTATTGCATTTCAAAGAACAATTTCTCAAGCACTTCAAGAAATGAATTGGAAGTATGTTTTAATCTATGTTGACGACATCATTGTCTTTTCCAAAAACTTTAACGAACATCTCAATCACCTCCAATGTGTTTTTCAGAAAATTAAAGAAGCAGGTCTAACTTTAAAACCCAGTAAATGTAAATTTGCAGCAAAACAAGTAACCTATTTAGGCCACATCTTTGATAAAGATGGCATCTCAGTTGACATGGCCAAAGTAGAGGCAGTAAACCAAATTGTCCCGCCTAAAAACGTTCATGACATAAGGCACTTTTTAGGTTTAGCAGCTTATTATAGAAAATTTGTTGAAAACTTCTCTGGCATAGCATCACCAATGTACAATCTCTTGAAAAAAGATACCCCTTTCATATGGTCTAATGAGTGTCAACGAGCCTTCCTTACCCTTAAGGACAAACTCACTTCTGCTCCCATTCTTGTTTATCCTGACCCAGACAAACCTTTCATTCTCACCACTGATGCATCTCTTTCTGCTATCGGGTACATTCTTAGTCAGCGTGATGACAATGGCCTAGAACATGTTATTTGCTATGGTGGCCGTTCTCTTCACGCTGCTGAGAAAAATTGGGGTGTTACGCAGTTAGAATGCTTGGCTGTCCTTGAAGGTATCAGAACTTATAGGGTTTACCTAGCTGGTACCAAATTCAAGGTCCTTACTGATCATAAAGCTCTGACCTGGATTAAAGGCATGAATGCTGAAACAGGTCGTCTTGGTCGTTGGGCACTCATGCTCCAAGAATACGACTTTGACATTGAGCATAGGTCAGGCAAGGCTAATGCCAATGCTGATGCTCTTTCTCGTACACAGTACCCGCCGCAGACTTCACTTCCTGACACTGAGGATATACCTGCTCCATCGATCCACAGTGCTCAGGTCCCCAAGCGTACAAATGCACATATTGCCAGTACACATCTTTCCCCTCCTTCCAAGTCCCACACATCTACATGTACCCAGACCAAAATAGGCAAACCCAAACATGCCTCCACAGGTCAATCTCCCAATGGTAAAAAGAGGTCAATTTCCTCTCCTACCAACCACGCCAAAGCCAAAGCCAACGCCAACACTAGCGCCAACGCCAACGCCAACGCCAAAACCAACGCCAACGCCAAACCCAAGTCTCATCATCATTCAGGTGTCCGTACATATGCTCAGGTAGCCAGTACACACCTCCCTTGTACCAAAGTGTCTGTTTCCACCCAGATCTACAAAGGCAAACCTTCCAAAGCCTCTTCAGATCACTCTTCAGGCACTGTGGTATGTCATGTTCAAACCCCAACTTCTCCACAACCCCACTCTTCCAATCTATCTCCCCAATCATCTTGCCCCCAGCAATCCAATTCTTCCTCACCTACTTCCTTGTCACAAAGTATCCCACCTGTAGCTTCTCAAAACATATCATATGATCTTCCTTTATCAGTTGATTTTGTTTACACTAACCAACCTCCAACATTTGTAGCTTCTATGGATGTTGAGCTCCCTGAAGAAAACTTAGCAGATAGGCAAGCCAAAAGTCCTGATTTGCGGCCAATTATTGATTACTTGTCTAAGGGCGAAATACCAACCAATTACACAGAATCTCAGATACAAGGTCTGAAAGGTCGTGCTCAGGAATATGAACTTCTTGATGGTATTTTGTATCATTTCTACCAGGCAAAGCATCGAGGCAACAAGAACAACAGACCTCCAACTATCACGCAGATTGCAGTGCCACTTTGCTCGAGGAAGGATCTTCTCAACTCGTATCACGACAGCAAAGTAGCCGGTTGCCATTTCGGTAGAGATGCAGTAAGGCATACCTTACTGAACAAGTATTATTGGCCAGGCATGTATCAGGACATTGAAAATCACATCAAATCATGCCAACAGTGTCAGCTTTCCAAACGTGCTCATAACACGAAGAAAGCTCCCATGGTACCTTTACCAATTGGTGACACATTCTCTAGGTTACATGTAGACATCTTAGGCCCCCTTCCAGAAACAAAAGAAGGTTACAAATACATTCTACTTGCAGTTGATTCTTTCACTCGCTGGACTGAAGCCTTTCCCATGCGCACTCAGGAAGCTACAGAGGTTGCAAAGCTGCTTTTCAATGAAGTTTTTACGCGCTATGGTTCCCCGCGCACTCTTCTTACTGACAGAGGTCGTCAGTTCACATCAAAACTTGTAAATGCACTTTGTGAACTTCTAGAAATTAAACATTTCTACACCTCTAGCTACCACCCACAAACCAATGGTATGTGTGAAAGAAGGAATAGCGCAATAGAACAGGCACTTCGCTCTTATGTGAATGAGGATCACACAAATTGGGCTGATTTCATCCCTTGTGTCATGATGGCCATGCGCAACACTCCATGCCAATCCACAGGTTACTCTCCATATCTTCTGTTTGGAAAAGAAATGCACTTGCCATTCGACATCACTCTGCTTCCAAAACAGACATTGGGCAGAGATGCCGAAGGACATTTGCAGGGTCTTATCCACAACCTCAAATTGTCAAAGTCGGTTGCAGGAGAAAATATGAAGATTTCCCAAGAGGCAAGTAAAGAGCGCCACGACCTGAAAGCCAAAGAGCCTTGCTTCAAAGTTGGTGATCAGGTCCATCTTCAAAATCAGGTAGTCAAGAAAGGCCATTCATCAAAACTGACGCAAAAATTCACAGGTCCATATCACATCACAGACGTAGGTCCAAACCATTCTGTCAAAACTTTGTGACTCTTCCACTAATAAACCACACAAAGCACATGTCCATACCAATAGGTTAAAACGATATTACCCCGCCCAAAACCATCCTAACAACCAAGTCCCCTGTCCCAACTTCCAGGCACATGATGAAGACACATCCCAGCCTGAAACCATCCCTCAGGACGTCCCCTTGCATGATCCTGATCCTCCACCTAACCCACCCCCACATCATGTACGCACCCCTAAGCCTCCTAAGCCCTCAGCATCAAATGACACCCTTAGAAATGTCCCCGCACAAACATCAAGCAAAAAGAACCCCCGCCCTACCAAGCCTTCCACTTCTGACACATCTCAACCTCCTGCCCCTACACCAAGCACTTCAAAACCCAAAGATGATGACATTTATTACATTGATAAAATCATCAAAAGTAAAAACATTAAGGGTGCTCCATGGTATTATGTCAAGTGGATAGGTTATTCAGAACGTACATGGGAACCAGCTGCAAATTTGAATCCAGCACTCATTGCTGAATTCAATAAGTTTAAGACCAGGTCAGGACATAGACGTAAGCGTAAATATTTTCAAAAGTCGTAAAAACTACACTCCCTTTGTCTAACTCTGTGTGACAAGATTGCTTTGGATTATCAGCTGTGCTGTGACCAACCCTCCTTAAGGACATCAAATGTTCCTTGTTTTCAAGTGCTAGAATTTGTGTTGTCGGCCACAACCTTATTCACCTGGTCATCATACTGATGTTCCTTTGCTTTCTTCTCTCATAGGTACCACATGGCGCAGTGTAATTCTTATGATGTTGATGCTGCTCATGTCCTGTCCACTTATCAGCGCTTCTGGTCCTGTACAACGTCTGAATTACGGGATAGTTTTTAAGCCCTCAACTCCAGCCTTCTTTGCAACTGAACATTGGGTCCACACCTATGAAATAAAACTCCCCAATGTTCCTGTCATCCCTCATGTCAATGTATGCAACAGTGGAAATAACACTTGTGCTGTCCTGCGGCAAATCCAGACCCATGTCAATCTAATTACTGCAAAATGTGCCTTTTATTTAAATGAAACCAATGCCCAAATTAAAAGTGTCATACCTGAATCAAAGCCTTCAATTCGTTCTCGGTCTAAACGTGGTCTTCTAAATTTTGTAGGTTCTTTCTCAAAAACTCTTTTTTGAACTGCAACTGTTGACGATGTTAATCTATTGGCAAAACATATCAATGCTCTGACCAAACATGAAATTAGCATTGCGAACACTCTAAAACATCATTCTGACCATTTATCTTCTTTCATGAAACTTGTAGACCACAGATTCGGAAATGCTCTTCAAGCGATAAAAGATAATCATAAGGCAATTACAAGTATGGCAAAATCTCTACGTAATGAAGTAGAAGTTCTTCATGAAACATTTATTTCCTTGACCGCAATTCTTACCACTCAAGTTCAACAAGCTTCCGCTGTTGAGCATGAACTAGACCAACTGAAATATGGTATCCTTGATTTAGTTAAAGGCAAACTCTCTCCTCTTCTCATTGCTCCACATATTCTTCAGCAAACTACTCATCATCTCTCACGCCTTCTCTCTGATAAGTATTATCAATTTTCCTTACTCCAGACTGATCCATCTTATTACTATTCTGAAGCTCAATTTCTCTACTCCAGAACCAAATCTCATATCTATGTCGCTGTCAAGTTTCCACTCTCTTCCTTCAAAGAGCCACTTCGAATCTATGACATCATTTCTCTCCCTATTCCTGTCAATGAAACGTCTTCTCATTCCACACAGCTTCTAGATACACCCAGACACATCGCTCTGACCTCCAACAACCAGCACTATGCCACTCTAGATGCTAGTGACATGGAATCCTGCTCTGGAAGCTCTGTCCTGTTCTGCTCTCTACGAATCACTCTCACTCCAGCTACTGTCTCGTCCTGCATCTTTGCATTATTCCAAGATAAACGTTCAGACATCAAATCTCTATGTGATTTCAGATATCTTACTCATCCACAACCTTCTCGCCTTATTGCCATGGACTCTGCTCATGTACTTGTGTATCAGATTCCAGTTATATCTCTGACATGCACAACTCAAAGGCGCATGATTAAGGGATGTTCTTTCTGTGTTCTGACTATCCCTTGCTATTGCACTCTCTCTACTGAAGAAAGTCTCTATCCAGCTTCCTTTGATTCCTGTCAACACAAATCTACTCAACTCTCTCGTCTTCATCCAGTCAACCTTGCTCTTCTCCAACACTTCTTTGATGCCACTGCCCTCTCCACTATTGCAGGTGATACAAATTTTAAGAAAGAAATTGAAATCAAACTTCCGGCATTTCACTTATATACTCATAAATTTAATAATGTCATCGCTCAAGATAACAAAGCCCATTTAAGTCTTAAACGCATGGTTGTTAGTGCTAAGAAAGATGAAACAATCTTCCAAAATATTGCAGAACCTCTTTTAGATGGTCAAATAAATCTTGAACAATCATGGCCTGAGACCTCAGATATAATTGCTATTGTTAGTACTACACTTTCTGGTGTTGCTATATTATTTACAATTTGGATGTTCTTTAAAATTAGAATCCTTTCTTCAGCCCTTGTAATGTTACACCATGCAGTACCAACTAAAGCTATGCAGCTTCCTTCTTTTGACTACGACAAACAAATTACAACAACTTCAAAACCAACTTTTGTCATTTCAGATCTTGTCGACTACCATGTCTCAATTTTATTAGGCTTCATCACCGTGCTCCTGATTATTCTTCTGATTCTTCTTGTTCATAAGCTCTGTTCCTCCAATCAAAACTGCCTTCTTCTCGAGGTGACCACAGGATCTAAATGTGTCATCGTTCCTGTTATGACTCTCACACTTTGTCCTTCATATTGGGACATCTTTCCTCCTGCTCATGTTGAAAATCTTCACATCTCTGGTTTTCTGTCGCCAATATTAACTGTTGATTGGCCACACTTTTCTATAAAAAACCGACTTACTGAACGTTCCCTTGAAATCCCCAACTCTTTTCCTATATCTTTCTTCGCCGCTCAAAAACTTAAGAAAATGTTTAATCAACCTTTCACTGCCTACATCCTCCAATCTCATCAAGGTTATATAAATATTGTAGACAAAAATTCTATTATTCCTAAGGCATTGACTTAGAGGCAGTACATTCTTCATTGTTGACCACTTTTGTAATTTTTGATCACCTTTCCATACATGTTTTGTAATGACTCATATATTTTCAATTGTATTATTATGTCATTGTTCATTATCTTCAGAAATGTTTGTTTTTACAATGTTTGTCTTTGCTTTTGAGGACAAAAGCTCGACGACGCCCAGGGATATTGTTATAGGGCTAAAATTGACACAGTTTTCTTTAAAACTCTTCAAATAAATGAATAAAATATTAATGTAAAATATTCACGTTCATCGTGTACATTAAGACTAAGTTCGTTACTGAGAACCTGAACGCCGGGAGCTATTACACAACCTGTCTCCCTAAACTCAGTGGCCAGTACAGATTGCGTAACATAGGGAGACAGCCGGACAGTTAGCTACAGGCCGGTCATTGTTAAGTATCGAACTGATGCAATATTATTGAAACCCTTACTGAAGATAAACTTTATGTGACATCATTTGCGACAGCGGCCGGCGATTAAACAGTTGACAAGGGCATTTTAGAACTTACAGTTAGGTAATCTTTAGTAGCTAGTCAGTATCTATTGTCAATCAAAAACCTGTTGTATCCGTCCCTTATAGTATAAATATACCTAAAAGCCCGCAGTGAGATTATTCTGTCTTCTGCACCTTAACAACGTGTTCGTGCTTTTCTAGGTTATCTCCCGCATCATCAACTTTTCCCTGGGATCAAATAACAGGCTTGCTAGTCGAGCGTTGTTAATCTTTTCAGTTTCTACTGAACTGTTGAGTAGACAAAGTGTAGGTATTTCTATACATATTTCATGTAATGATATGTAATAGATTTGTGTGAATAATATTACAGTGAACATTAAACAAAAGTATTATTACGCAATGAGCAATTTATTTAACTGGGTGATATGGTAATAATCATTTGGTTTTTCAGAGACTGTTTACAAGAAAGTCTATTGTTTTAACACTGATGAATAATCTATTCAATCTATAATCATACTTAAATGAAATGAATGACAATAACAGTATACGTTTAACCTACAACGTGGGAATCTGAACAGGTTAAATTTTCAACTTCTTTACAGATACTCATAACAAATACGTAAAATATCATAATCACACGCGAAAAGCTTACACCAATATTTAGTCATACTATACTGGTTTTCAGATAACAATGGACAATGAACTAATTTTTCAATTACATTCAGTTCACGTGTATACACCTTTGAGTTGGTATCCAATTCCCTCAAGTTATTACAAATATTTCGGTCGACTATATGTAGGTGCTGATCCTGGTACTAATCATAACAATATTACAATCGATACTTGATTTGAACCACTGCCAAAACGTATCTTCGACAAAAATTTAATTTAGAGCTGCAGCCCCCTTGCTCATTTGGCATACCCAACAACATGACACTTTTCATCATGTATTCACTGATTTGATGTTTTAAACACATTATATTGTTCTTTTCATTTTTGATTTCATTAAAGATAAATGAATCGGTTTGGCCAACAAGTTATGCTAAGGCGGTTCCAAGATATATTTGCAAAAATAATAATGGGTGACGTTCACAAACAGAACAACAGAAAGTTTCATACGCTACAAAAAATATATGGCAGAAAATTATAAAGTATATTCATTGAGTTTGATATTTGTTTTTCATCCAGATTTGAGAAATATGAATTGAAGCGGTGTTGAAATAAATACTAAACTGTAGGAATGAGATACACTAGCAATCCTTCTTGTCTCACACTATCATAACACATAACACATATACATAATACAATATGTGCACAGGAATATTTGTGTGTGTCGATCATTTTTATTGTCAAAATGGTGCCTCATTCAAAAGTGTCTAAACGGTTTGATGAATTAGTGACCCAGTAGCTATAGCATATTCGAAATTAACCTGCTTGTTGGATGTTTATAACACACTGTGTTTCGCCATATCAGTAAGATCCCTTGAACTTGAACATTCGAGAGGCCATTTTAATGTGTGAACATTATGGAATACAATGTGGCCGCTCGAAGGGAAATCGGCTCACATGACGTAACCGAACATTATGCATTCGTCTTAGAACTATTTTTATTGATACAGAGTATTACTACCCATACGGTTGGAAATAAGTGGTGACGTATTTTCAATATGAGCACTAGTGCAATATCACTTTTACCTAGCAACGATTGTTGTAGCGCGAGTTCCCGTATTTTTTCCATTGTTCGTGACGTCATCGTAGTCGGCCGTCGGAAGGGAAGCGGCCCGTTTCTTGGATATTTTTAAGATGATAAAATGGAATAGAATCGGTAATAAAGAAATTATTACCCTCGGAAGTGTGTCATATGACTTTTACGAAACTCGTGCAAATTTGTGTATAACCCTTGCTCTCGCTCGGGTAATAAAAAAAATCACACTCGTTTCGTAAAAGTCATTTGACACCCTTCCTCGGGTAATAATCTCTATTTATTTAGCCATTTTTAACACGTATTTATCTTTTCGTAAGATCCCTTTATTTCAGTAGGAAAATCGTGCTTTAAATTGCCATGTGAGCATATTAATTACCGTAAATGAACTTTACATGTCAATCGTAAGTTAAACATCCACTAACCTCGACTTTACCACTTCTCGTTTTTTCAAAAAATAAAAAAGGAACTTGATTTTTGTTAATTTGTCAAATAAACACCTTTAATTGGCCTTTCATTAAGACAGCGTAATTATCGTCTGTGAAAAACCCACCAGAGTTAGGGGCCATAAAACTTGCGCGGTTGTGACACAATAAACATAGAAAGTAACGCATCATTAATTCAACTGATATAATAATAATAATAATAATAACATAGTTTATTACTGTGTCATGTGTTACAGATTTACAGTCATTGATTCACAAAAATGATGTACAAAAACACCGGGCCTCACAGGGCCGAAATGACACCATTAAAAAATATGACATGTATAGAATTCGATTATAAATAAAAGCAGTGACCACACATACCATACATATATACACATAGCTCACATTTAATAGCACCCATACATGTACACACCCTATATATACATACAAATATTACATCCACACAAACATCAGTCTATACATCCACTCCCCACCTCCAAGCAACATACATAAACAGACACATCCAACTCGTATATCCACATACATCAACCAACGTATTCATTCATACACTACAAATGCTGTCCACACGCATTCATGTGCACATACACACCTAGTACACGCACACACACACATACACACACATACATACATACCAAGCTACATACCTACATACTTACATACATACCTAGCTACTTACATACAAGGATATATGCATATAGGCATACAATCATACATACATGCATATGTTCCCACACGTGCATCTTCACAAACATACACCTACATAAAATACATGAATGACATACATACCTTACATACATTACATATATTAGAGGCATACATTCTTACAATAATTTTGATCTCTCACAAACCATCTCACAACTTCAAACAAGCTTCTCTTTTCACCCTTTCTCATCCACTCTTGTTTCCAGGCATCCTCTGTTTTCACCCAGACATATCTCACCCTTTCTCAAGATCACACAAACCTGAAACACACAAGTTCACAATCAAACAAACAGTTTACATTATTACACCAATGTTAGACAACACATCATAAAAAAAAATTTAAGTGAAGCTGAAGTAGTTTATGATATTGACAAGCGCCTTTTACTGTACATATGATGTAAACACTTTGAAAATTGATATTGAATTTTATTATATGTAAAAAGCCAAATAAACTTTTCAAAATTTGAAAAATTATTGAAATTTGGTTCCTGTAATTTAGCAATGTTATACATAGGCAGTCTGGACTCTTCAAGGAAACTGCATTCGACTGCAAAGTGAAATTCATCTTCTATACAGTTCCTATCACAGAGAGTGCACAGTCTTTCAGAGAGAGGCGTGACAGGCTTGGTATATCTTCCACGCTCAATATTGATAGGCAGGTTACCACACCGCAAGGAGGCCATTATACTTCTGTACTGTCTTGGAAGTGACGTCTTGACGTACTGGCATGTACCAATCTCCTGTTTAAACAGTCTATATGTTCTTAGTTTGTTACCATTTATGTTGTTCTTATCATTAAATAAATCTGAAAACCACTTTTCCCTGTCTCTATTATCTAATTTCTGCAAAACCTGGTCTAGGAACACAGACCTGTTAGTACTGTTACAATAATCATAAACATTCTGATCATTAGTGATGATAGCCAGCTTCTTGACCATATCCATAACCCTGTAGTCCCATGATGATTTTCTCCTAACTGACCATCTGTGGATGACTCCCTGTACAGAGTTTGGATCAGCTGTAACAGATTTATGAAAGTATCTAAACATTTCGACTTTTATCTTTGTCTGTTGGCTCCTCCATCCCATGTCACCTCGAACAGCAATATTCGAACAGTTTTTCCGCACACCCAAGAAGAAACGGCAGGCTTTATTTTGTACAAGGTTAATTTCTTTATATGTATTCATACCCCACACACTGGCACTGTAGTTTAACACTGGTTGGACATAGGTGTCAAACAATTTGGTAAACAAATTGTGACTTAAACCTCCCATTGAATTGAACTTAGCTATTACAGCCCCAAGGGCTCGGTTTGCTGCTTTACAAATTTCAGCCACAGTTTTCTTGTAGTTGCAGTATTCATTCAACCACATGCCGAGATATTTATATTCATGACAATAATCGATATTCACATCACCACATGTAAACTGGTAAGTTCCTATGGGAGAAGATACAGTCCTGCAGTGCATAACCTTTGTGTTCTCTTTATTCACCGACAGTTTCCACTGAGTTGACCAGTCTGAGAGGCAATCCAGAAGTTTCTGCATGTTGGTAGCATTTGGTGCTATGAGCACTATATCATCAGCATATAATAATGATGATATATTCAGTTGATCTATATTAACTCCACAGTTCAGCTCACTGAGTTTATCTGCCAGGTCATTAATGTACATTGAGAATAGAGTTGGTGAAAGACAGCATCCCTGTTTCACTCCCACTGAAATATCAAACCAGTCTGTTCTTTCTCTATTGATTTGAACGCAACACTGAACACCATTATACAAAGATTGAATGGCATTAAGAAACAGACCATGAATTCCATATTGTTTTTCTAATTTATACCACAGGAGATTTCTCTGCACAGAATCGAACGCCTTCTTCATGTCTATAAAACATACATATGTTGATAACTTAGACATCTTCCTGTTATATATTATTTTAGTTAAAGAATGTAAGTGATCTTGACAAGAACGTCCCTTTCGAAATCCATTTTGTAGTTCTGTTAAATAATTGCTGCTTTCTAACCAGTTGCTCAGCCTCATGTTAAGGACTTTAGCATATATTTTATAGGGCACACACAACAATGTAATACCTCTGTAATTTGTTGGTAGTCTTGGGTCCCCTTTTCCAGATTTCGGGATAGGGTTAATAATTCCACTTTTCCAGATTTCAGGTACCAGTCCAGTTTGAAACATGATATTAAACATCTTATGTAAAAGTTTTATACTCAGTGAGTTTTTAATTATTTCCGCCTGAATATCATCTATTCCAGGGGATTTATTCACTTTAGTAAGTAAAACAGCTCTATTAACTTCTGTTTCGCTTATTGGTTGATTTAGGAGTTCACAGTTTACATCATCAGTGTTGTTGTTGTACTCTTCAGCATGGCTATAGACAGAGTCAGTAATGTTGGCGGTGTTGTCTTCACTTGGGTTAAGTAAGGTGCTGAAATGATCTTTCCACTTTTCCATAACATCTTTGTGGTCAGTTAGAATTGTGTTGTCCTCACCCAGGGCTACATCAGGAATTAATGGTCTCCTTTCATTTTGTATTCCCACTTTTCCAATGTTTTTCCAGAATACTGTTGGATTAGTCAGTGACTCACTTATCTCTTCCTGTTTCTGTTTCTGATATGTCCGTTTGTGTCTTCTGTGAACTTTATCAAAATTCTTCCTTACTTTACAAAATTCTTCTCTTAACTGTCTTTTAGTATTACTTGAGCCTTTATTTTTTGTCCATAGTCTCTCCTTTGTGCATACTAAATTTCACAAGGTCTGCAATTCTTCACACCAATATGGCTTCCTTCTAGATTGATTGCTTTTGTATTTCTGTTTATTTGGATATATAACTTTGTTGTCCAATTTTAAGTCCATTTCGTCTCTTAATGCGTTAAGGAATGTACCATATATATCATCAATGTCTCTTTGTTGTGTATTGCACTCTTCTTGTGTCTTGATCCAATCATGTAAGGATTTTGCAGTAGTATTATCTAAAAGAAAATCTTGTGGGATTGTTCTTAAGTCATATTTAACAAAAGGTTCATTTGATACAACTTCTTTATTCACATTAAGTCCTGCTCCGGATGGTATGTCTACACTTACTTGCAGATCCCATGTAATTACAGAGTGGTCAGGTATTGAAATAGGTGGTGATAGTTTGTATGTGTCAATTATGTCTGTAATCTTGTGTACCTGGAAATCTTCAACATAGTGTAGTTGTTCATAGGGTGTTAGCACATAGTCCACCAGAGAACTCCCCTGTCCGCTGATGTAGGTATAGTCCTGCTGACCTACCCTTCCATTAAGCATACACAAGCCACTTCCTGACATAAAATCTATCATACTTTCTCCATTAGAATTGATATAGGGATCAATTATTTCTCTCAGTTTTATTTCGTCAACTCCTTCTATAATATCTTGTAAGTCACCACATCTTGCATTAAAGTCACCACACAGATAGATCAATCCATTATTTTGATAAGTATAAAACTGTTGTTGCAGGTCTTGAAGAAATTGTTCACTGTCTATTAGTCTACTTGTTCCATGGGGTGGTAGATAGCATACACAAATGTAGATGTCAGGCTCTTGTCGTCTTCTAACTTTAATCCATAGTATTCCCTCAGTGTTGAAATCTGTTAGTTTCTCAGTTAGTGGGGCCAGTTTACTATTCACCAAGAAGCCTACCCCTCCAGAGCCTCGCTTAGCCCGGGGATGTAAACCGGATCTATTTTGGCCATACCACTCAAAATTTTCTATTTCTATTTTTTCTTCTCCTTTTAAAAATGTTTCACACACACCAACAATATCACATCCTAAGTCATTTAAAACGTCACATTTAAAACTAAATACATCATGGTTCCTTGCGCTGTTGATAAAACCCCTAGGATTCCATATCCCAAGCCTTAACCCCTAATGAGTTGAGTTTTTCTGTTGGGATATTTTACCATTCTTTTGTAGTCTCAGTCTGTTATTGACATCAAGTGTCTTCAGAAAAAGACGCAAGTTTCCATCATTTTTCAGTTCTTCTCTTGTCTTATAAGAGTCAATGTACACCCGCTGCATGTTTTCCATACCTTTTAGTTTGTTTTTGGCTTTTAGCACTTGAACCTTTTGTTCCTCTGACGCCATTTGGCAAGTTATGAGTCCTGGGTTGTCCCCACTTGTATTCTGTTCCTCTCTCACATTTATCACCTTCACACTTTTCAGTTCTAATTTTACATGTATTAAATGTTCTACCTTCTTCTCCAGTTCACTCTGTGTTTCTTTATTTTTATCACATTTCAGTTCTTTGATTACTATAGAACATTTCTCAAAAGTGTGCTTCTTATCTTGTCCTTTCTTTACCATACTTGCATATGAGTTTTCTAACTCGTCAATTCTTTTCTGAACAATGCTAAAATCCCTTTGGAAGTTGTCTTTCATTTTTTTTACTTCTGTCTCAATTGTTGTGGTTATCAAAGTTTTTAAATTCAGTTCTAAGTTTGTTTCCATGACCTCTATTCTCCGTGTTAGTGATACCACTGCGCCTCTCATTTCCTTACCAAGTTCTGATACCGCACTAAGTATTGCAACATCGTTCGCGTTTTGGGGCCGAGTGTTATCATTTAACCGCTGATTTTCCGGCGCTTCTGTCACTGTCGACTCACGTGCAGCATTCGCGTGCACTTCGGCAATAATTAATTCAGAGTTTTCAGAATGCACATCTTTTAACTTCTTATGTCCTGGTTTATTAGATTCAGTGTCCATGTCCCCCGATAACCTTCGTTTACGTACAGCGTCTACTGACTCGGTCATCTCCACGCACATTGGCTGGCAAGGTGAACTGGCCATCACCGACTCGACAAATTCTAAGTCCGTATTCATTATTTCAGTCTATTGCGTGTGATATGGCCGTTAATATGGTGTCTAGGGTGTATGCTGACCTTACCCGTACCAATACTTTCTCAATAAGCTCACTTATTTTGGCTTTTTGAGCAATTTTCTTCAGAGCTCGTGACACGACTTCTTATCGTTCAGGGGACGTAACTCTCTTATATACCGCCTAAATAATTGTTTAATTACCATTGATATCCCTTTTACCCCAAATGCTTAGTAGTGTTACATCGTCAAATGATTTATCTAACTGAGTTGAATCATTTTCTGAAAATCGTTATTTATTTGTTTTTTTTCTCTGGTATTGTTACGATAGATGTATAGATAACGAGGCTGATTCTGTTAATGACGCCCGGTCACAAAAAGGGGGCGTGACTAGTCATGCATTCACTGGTTTATGGCCAGACAAGTCTAAGCGACCCATCAAAAGTGGCTTTCATTACCAAACTGAACAATTACAACCTGATCCGTCGAATTTTCAAAACTGAATCTGTACCTATCCGTCGAATAACGCTTAAGTGATTTTGTGACGATCATTCGAAGTTTGACGAGCAAGAGACACTGGGAGAATCTAAGTTAATAAATGAAGTAGGCTACAGTACCGATCCGTCGAATGGATTTTTCTATCCTAAAACTATAAATTCGACGAAACGGTATGCGACTAACTGAACATATTTGAGTAGCGACCTTTGACGCACTATACAATATTATAATCAGACTTTCATATATTCCAAAGAAATAGAAAAAAATATGTTTGTGGTTATTAGAACTTTCAAAAGAGTTTCCTTTCATTTTCGAGACGAAGACATAGTGTTTTCGGGAGATTGGGGTGTTGGCACAATGATATAACAATCTAAAAAACGACTGCAGGTGGTAATTATTCGTGCTGATAGATTGGTTGTGTAAACAGGTGAGACACAAATATTCTGTCTGTCTGTTTGTCTGACATCGTGTACATACAACAGGTGTAAATGTGTATGTCTCGGTGATTAGCTAGCTCCCTCGGTGAACCAGGATTTACTTAGAAGTGACAGACCGACGAGTTTATTCATGTCTCACTCGTCTCGTAGTTACATAACATCGGGATTGGTTGGAATTCTACCAATTTCTAGTGAACATTTCGGGAAAACATAAGAAATGATTGAATGTAAATATGTCATGAATTAACATATGGCTGTATTAATTTCCTGTAAATGCTGCTATTGAACAATTGACACTGTTTCAATAACTGAATTTTAATATACCACTGTTTGTGTCGCTATAGTAGTATAGGCAAATTGCGGGTTGGGCGCGCACTCAAAAAAAAAATGCTCCTAGGTTAGGGTAGTAGGGGGGTACGGGAAATATGGAAAAAGTGAGAAAAAAAAAAAATGAAAAAATATAAAAAAAAAAAAAATGATAGGATGAGCGTAAGTGAGGGGAAATAATAAAAATAAAGTAAAACAAAATAAAGTAAGAAAAATTAATTAAATAAATAATTAATCTGGTATTTTCATGCAGACGACAGTTACTGCCAAACAGATTCAAAGTACTCAATAACAAGTCTAATCTCAAAGGACGGGCGACATGCACATAAACCTGTCAGACGAGCAAGTATAATGGCTCGATTTCTATCGCCAATGTGCTGTGCACTTGAAAGACTCAATGAAGGAGGCTACAGCGTTGTGACTCAGACTTGTTTACTGGTTACTAGGCATGTTGTTGATTGTTTCCAATGGGGCAAATATGGCCTGATAGAGAAAACCTCTTTCATGCTTAGTGAAGCGACAATAACCGCTCGTGTACATTTCTATAGCGGAGTCTCACTTGTCAAATCCTGTCCGCTCTCTCAATAGATCGATCTGACATTAAATGCAATGAGGCGAAAAGACACGCAGCTTAACCATAGACTTATTTCAATAGTAAATACTTGGGCGGGTGATACTTGCTTGCACATGTTATATAAACTTGAGTTTTCAAAGCAAAAATCAATTGCTGTCACTATCAAGCCACAACAGGGTAAGTTAACCCCCTTACTGAGAGAAATGGTTGATATTAGTTAATAAAGAAACATTGGAGTTCCTTCCGACAGCGAAGTGGTTAAGAAACAATTATTTTTCATGAACAAACATGTCAAGAAATGATCGTCACTCCTTCTTAGTTACCACAATCACACAACGCATTTCTCTTCAGACTGTCAAGGAGAGTTCTAAAAACTTTAGTAACCTTCATTCCTAGTTTAATATAATATTCTAATAATTTATGATGTATAACATATTTTTCTTTATCATGTAGATCTAAAATTAATTTTGGGACTTTTCAAAGTTTTTCACCTCCTAGTTAATTTAATTGTTTTTGACTCAATTCACTCTCATCTACAACTCTGTTATGAGGTGCTAAAGGATATTTATTAGTATTATTTTTGGCTTCTTCAGTATATTCTAAATTACATTCAATTATACAGCCTTTTTCATTAGGGATATTAAGATAAAAGTTTGGATCTTCTTCCCATTTAAAACTATTAGTTGGTAATTTTTCTGACATTGCACCTCCATATAAATTATTTGCATCTATATACAATATATAATTTGATCTAAAAGAATTTGATAAATTTATATCTTCAGGGTTTAAACTGTTGAATTGTTTAATTTCTAGAGGAGTTAATGTTCTTACCTCATTGTCATTAGTTAAGTATTTGTTGAAAGCTTTTACATTTCTTGGTCCTAATACTCCTGAGAAACCTCCTCTTTTACCCTTTTCAAACATTAGTAGCATATCATAATCAGATAATAATTCTAGCTTATCATTTTTAGATTTGTATTTTAATCCACATTGCCAAGTTAAACTTGGTGCACTAAAACAATAACAAGGATCTATTTCATGATGTTCTAAAAATACATTTCTGAATTTTTCAAATGAATCAGCTAATATAAGAACATCTGATTTCAAATACAGGTCATGATAATCTTTTATTGTTTTACAGTTGAATATTTTCCATACATTTAAAGCGTGTTCTTTTTCCCTTTCGGTTATATCTTTATCAGCTAAGGTTGAATACCAATTGGAAACTTTTATACTAGTATTTTCAAACCATTTAATTAAATATTTAGCTTGTAATTGTGTTTCTTTGTTAGGTAAGTATTTGTTAATGTTTTGTTTAAAATTTTGAATATCTTTCTGACTTCGATCTTTTTTAACTGTCTTATCAAATGAAGGTAATTTTGTTTCTTTTAATCTATCAATATCATCAATGTATTCATAAGGAAACATTCCTTTAAAACTTTTATGTTCACCATCAATAAATTTTAAGTTTTCAAATTGTTCATTCGTAAAATATTCCTTCATTATATGAAAATCACAACCTTTCATTCCTTTTGAAATATTATCTAAAGAACCATGAAGAAATCTATAACTATCCAGAAATCTTAATTTATAACTTTTGTTCCCATAATCTATTGAGATATAATCTTCTGAATTTTTAGCTAAAACTGAAACTTTATTAAATTGATCTTCATGTTTCATTAATTCTTCAATTATGAAATGAAAATCATAACCAGAACCATTATGAATTAATACTGGAATGATTTTTGTTGCCTTTCCTTCTTTGGTATTACAAGATTGACAAGCAGCACCTCTGTATTTTCCATTAAAATGGTTATGTTCAATTATTTTTGATTCATTAAATTCTTTATCACATATATAACAATGAGTAGCTTCATCGAAATCAAATTGTTCTCTTTTATTAAGATTACACTTATTTTTTTTGTATTTATATGTTCTCTTACTAATAGCAATAAAATAGTCTACAATTGTTTCTAAAAACTTTTCATTGGCATCCTTTCCAATATAAGAGGTATATTCACTTTTAACAATGTTATTATACATTGATTTTAAATAAATACCATAACTTATTACTTCTTGTTTAAAAATAGATTGTGTATAAGAGGTTTTTGGATTTGGTATAGTTGTATGTATTTTCTTATTTGCTGCTTCAAAGTCACAGTATAAAACGAAAGGAAGTTTCGACTTATAATGAGGATTTTTAAATTCTAAATAAGTTTTTGGTTTCGGCATAATAGGTTTTGATAAAGATAATTTACAACAATCTTCCAAAAGATTATCTAAAGCTTGTTGTGATGAATATAATTGAAAACATCTCCTACATAAATGTTTTTTATGCTTACTTTTGTTATCATACATAATTGATTCAAGATCTTTTATCAAACAATAATGACTATTTCCACCTTGTTCTACGTATAGTAAATCTATAGTATGTTGTCTTTGTTCCAATGCAATACGTAGTGGATAAATAGTTTTTAAATCATTGTTGTTTGATAAACCAAAAGCATTTATACTAATGTTATCATAATTATTTTCAAAAATATCTATATCTTTTATTTTAACTGGATATTGTATTTCATATTTATCAAACTCATGTTCATTTGGTTTGTATTTGCTTACTCTTTGTGGATCTTTTTGCGGTTTAGTAAAATAAGATATAATACACCAAAGAAAACATTTTTGATCATCGTTTTGTATGTTAACTATCTTATTAGATCTAAACGTTAATTTAAAATAAGAGCTACCCCTCAATGATCTTGTTTTTACAATATTTAACTCAGTTTGATTTATTTCATCAAATACAAAACCACTTCCTCTTTCTTGAAACTTATCTAACCATGCATTAAAATTATGTTTAGTTTCATTTAAAAAAGAAGACAGTTGATTTTTAGAATTAAGTTGTTTATAAATAAATCTATAATAAGTTGTTATATTATATCTAGAATCAAAAGTCATGGGTATATACATTTTAACATGAAATACTAATTTATTAGTTCCTTCTGTTATTTTATCTGTAATTAATGGTTCTAACTCATTGAAATATACATCAATGTTTTCACCACTTATTTCAAATTTATGACTTATAGTACCAACACTTTTTGTAGAATAGTAATCTTTATTACTTGGTTGCTTTTTCTCTGTCATTTTTTAAGGTAATAAATTTAATAGCCAAAAATAGTTTTTTATATTTTTTTTTATTGTTCTTTTATTTGTTGTATATTATTATTTTTTACTGTTCTTATTTTTTTCTTTCACTATTTCAATTTTCCCGTACCCCCCAACTACCCTAACCTAGGAGCATTTTTTTTTGAGTGCGCGCCCAACCCGCAATTTGCCTATACTACTCGCTATGCTACATTACCGGTTAATGTTATTCAGAAACATCATTATAAAAATAAGGAATTATTAGATATCAGACTCTTGCTTTTTGATATCAAAAATAATTATTACATTATTCATATCTTTTTTCAGTGGATAGTTTGTAATTTAATGCCCAAAAAATAGAATAATAGATAAGTCGTTAATGTCATATTCTTACTATCGTATATGTCTAACGTATTATGATAATCTCTTTCAACATCATAGATGACATTCTTGATTAAGGTTTTATGAAATATGAGAAGTGTTCAGTAAAACCTTTTTTCCCAGTACCAGAAACTGGTAATCCTGACACTAACTCATCCTTTTTAAAAAGTATATCAATGAATGATCGCCTGAGGTCAAAAGACATTATTTTTTATTGAAGCAGTCTAAATATATGACACAACATACAAGACACAGTGCTGACGCCATTGTCACTCAATACATACCGACAAACTGGTCACCGGCGGTAACATAAAATGATCATGTGATATACCACTTTCATCAGTGATTAGGAATGTGTATCCCTCATCAGTTCTTATCGTTAAGGAGGACTAAAATGGTCTATAGCCACTTTGGGGATTCATGAAAAGGGGCTTGCAATTTGAATTTGATTCACATTTGAATTTTCGAAAGAACGACGGTAACCTGCCTAAATACAGCTTTTAAATACACTGCCTAATTAGCCGCAGCGAACAGAATTTGTGGTCACTGAATCGTGTCACGAGCGTATCTACCTTCTATGACGTAGGAGAAGGGGAGTAGTTTCACCCTTTTCACCGTTCATTTTACATACAGTTAAGCAATAAATAAACATCCCCCGTATCTAGAAACTTTCTAGTGCGTATCTAGAAACTTTCTAGATACGCACTAGAAATTTTCTAGATACGCACTAGAAATTTTCTAGAACGTATCTAGAAAATTTCTAGTGCGGTTCTAGTGCGTTTCTAGAAATTTCTAGAAATTTCGAGTTTTTACATTTTTTGTAATAATCAAATATTTTTACTTTTTTTGAAATCCCTGTCTTTACTTTCCCTACTGTGAAATTTTCAACATGATACAATTAATAGAAAGGGAGATAAATGATATTTAATAATAGATCTTCCTCGTTTTAACGCGCCTCTCCTCACTGTACAGGGCTATCTAAATATAGCACACACTGCTTTATGGCCCCCCAATGATCGGCGCTAATTAGATGTCTCGTCAGCATGATGCTTCGAGACATGCTGTTTCTTTTAGTTGTAGCATTTTGTAAATAATGAACATTAAGAAAGTAAGTAAGTAATATAACCTTGATGAATATCAATTAATATTGATTATTGATTATCAAAAGCATAGATCCTTTAGCAGCGGGCAAGTGACAAACAAATCTCATAAAATGCCTGTCAGGTAAACTAAAAGTAGTTGTACTAAGTAAATTAAAAGACGATGCGTTATGCTTTAAACATATTAATTCATGAAATAGTACATAAAGGGATTGACCAACAAGCTCAAAAGAGCTTATTTAAAGACCGCTCCAATATAATTAATATATGTAACATAATTATAACATGTGTATATTACAAACAAATTAAAGTGAGTGACGTATGACAAATCGTAATTCATTTTCGAATATATCGTGGTAGTGCATGTATACCATTTGTTTATTTGGCAGTCATTATAAAATGAATATGCTTATGAACTTTCAAATTGATCGGATTTCATGATATAGTTATGAATCGAATTCAATAAATTATGTATACCGGTAGGTATTTGTTGTGAGAGATGTACATCCCCGCAATATGGTATTGCGTCAGTAAAGTCGATTTCTAAGTTAACAACATTCAACAAAGCAATTGTCTCACAAAAGCTTAAGCCATTCATGGAGCACGCTGAAACTCTATTTCAAGATGTTATTCGGGAGATCTTCACCTCTGCAGAGGCTTAAGACTATAAAAAGATATAACTCAATCCAATCACTAATGAACCTAAATCAGTAGAATGTCGTCCACGATCGTCCAATATTTCTTTAAACAAACGTCACATATCAAAAGCATAATTTGATGACCATTATAATTCTATTTGTGGTTTACTGACCGTCGATTACGAACATTTACAGCAATCTGTTGTTTCATGTAATCATAAATCTTCTGCTTCACATGTACGCATAAATCGAAGTTTATTTCAGAGTGATGCCGATTGTCATTGTCCGGTTTTCGATCATTATCGCTCCTTTATTCCTTCAACCTTCATCACCGTGCAAAACCGATTTACATCCAGATCATTCTTTTCAGGAACAGTCGATAGTCCGCGATCAAAAAACGCTATTTATAATGTTTGGCTCACGTGAATTTAAATAATGTGAGAAATACAAGAAAGATCTTCAGACGTATAAGAATCATAATAGAATATATGGACCTCCAAGATTATTCTGCATTTATTGACCAATGGATCAAAAGGCTTTGAGTGCATAGACAAACAAACCGACAGATAGTCAGAAAGACAGAAATAAAATCTATTCATTCTCGTCTCATATCTATACATAAACACTCCAACAAAGCATGTTTAAAATTATGAGTTATGCAATAAATAAAATAATGTTTAAGGATAAAGGTTTATATGGAATATCAAATACTTTAAAGAAATATACATTCACCGAAAATCTTATAGTGAGTTAAACTAATACGGAACGATCAGTGATTAATAAAAATACCCTTTCATTACTATAAAATGGATTTTCAGCTTCTGGAACTGCCTGTAAAACACTTGGGTAAGCTGAATGATATTTGTTCCCGGTGTGTTGCATAATTTCATTTGTATATGCATATTTTCAATACCTTTTAGTGTCATTTAGACCAAACGGTTGGATTAAGATTAACATATATATACCCAGTGAATACTCAATCTATTTTAAGCCGTTTTTATGGATTGCATGTTGGTTTATTCGTCTTCCTATCTTTCCATTTTGATTCATCAATTTAATTTTCCATTCTTTTGAGACGCTATCGTAGAAGATACGACAATATGCACTTAGTACAGATACACGAGATATAACCGAGATTCCCCGATGTTATTTATTGAAGATATTTCAATGTTTTTATATAAACCGTATTAGATATTTTTTATATTAACCATTTATGATATAGAAGACAAAAGTTAAGATAAATAAAAACCTACAATGATCGTGATAATTTCAGATCACAATGAAATGTAGTTTTTCTCGATTATGGGTATTAAGTAATGATTATCAATTATCAATATGTAAGACAAATACTATATTCTAGTCTGCCAGCCAGGGCCTAAAATAAGGTAAAAACCTAAACAAGGAGACTCAAATGCTCAATGAAAGTGAAGAAAAGTTCGTCTTCTTTTTATGTTATTTAACTTTTCATAGATTTATAAGCCGTTTCATTGCAATGTCTTAGTTTTAGACTAAATATATTCATTCATTTATAGAATTGCATTCCACTCGTTATCATTATGCAGCAATCAACGGTCTGTAATAAACATACCACTGTCATCAGCTCTATTACATAACATAGTATTTCCAATCTTCCTTTCTCGCGAGAATCCGAATGTGTATTCTCACTCAACTTCTAATTGAGCTGATTGGTTTGCATTCTGACATACTCAAAGCCTTTTACAGTGCAGCGACCACTGGCGTGTTCGGGAGATACGGTTGACTGAGTTATTTGCATATTGAACCAACATCTGCTTTCTTTGTTATATATTACACAATCATCCTGTTAATCCAAGGACATCCATTTTGTTATTTCAGACTGAACGAGATATTAGGCTGCTATAACTGTGTCATCATTAATTGCGATCTGTTAAAATATTAGAACATGAAGTGGCTGTTATACAGCCGTGTATGTATTTGGGCAACAACAGGAATTCCCCACCTATTACAGATATATCATACCGTTCAATGTGATCTATGACACATTAGTACTGCAACGAGATTTTCATGAAAATAATGTTTTCAGTTCAATTAGAATTTTCATATATTTATTCATGTCGTACATTTAAGGGGTCGACGGTATCAAAATGATATGAACGATATGAAATTGATCTCGATTACAAGTTACAACTGATAAATGACATACACGTATTAGACTTAAATTTAACCATTATTTTGCGTATATTACGCTACAAAAAGTACGCAATGAAAATAAATACCTGCTTGTGATAAAAGAGTACAAAGTGAGGTTTATCCTACAGCAAAATAACAATGCGCATTTTCTTAATGCATCAAAATCATAACTTTTTTGAGAGGTATTTTAGAAATTGGAAAATCAATAATGCAGAGGGATTATATGGATAACAACTTCATCGTATGCGACTGCTTGAGAAGTACACAACAACAATCTGTGTCGAATTGTTGCATACCATGAACAAAGAAGTTGTCATCCATGTATTCCTCTGCATTATCATCAAAATCATGACGCGCATCATTTCATATGTAATCAGTACAACGGAAACATTAACAGTTTGACATACTGACAGAATTTCAGCACTTTCTTTACTTTAAAAACCTTAACATCATAATTATATTCATTAATTCATGTTATGGGTTAAAGTGAAGACTTGGTCTACTCTGAACAATTTATTCAGAACTTGTCTTTTCTTACTTACTGACTGTATGCCTTGTGGGTAGATCGTTTTCGTTTTTTGACTTGTGACGAGTTTACCCAAACCAATCATACAATCACTGCAAATTTGGAGTTCTAAAAGCTTAAACAAAGCATACAGATTAAGATCAGTCGTGGTAAGCACTATGAAATACGCCCTTGAGATTAGAAGTCCCCACTACGATTTTGAAACACGGGTATTATATCCACATTGACACAATAGTGCTCTGTTACATACATGTATACTTTACAAATATATTAAAGTTTATCTTATAGAAATGAACCAAAAGCAAATCATTTTGAGAGATATTCATTAAGATCAGATAAAATGAAACCTACTGCAACTAGAGCATGTTTTTACACCTGCACACTTTCCCATGTCTCCATGACGCATTGTTACACTAGGAGATTGCTAACTAACGAATTGCTACGAATCCTAAACCGTGACTGCAAGGTATTCGCTGGAAATGTGGGGTGGGGTTGGGGGGACGGGAAGGGAGTGGACTGGACTGTCTGAGTGTTGAGTACTGTCGCGACAATACGCTGCTCGCTTGTTGACCAGTGGATTTATGTCGTGTTATCTGCTTCTATATTGACATTTGTATCTGGGAATCAGACAAAAAGTGTTAATGATGGAGACTTAATCGCATTGACAAGGTATAGCTATGTTACATTACAGTGCATATGATTTAGGTGGCTGTTCTTTTATCCTCCCTACAGAGATGCAAGCTCTAAACACATGAAGTCTTGCATGCACAGTCAATGCATGGAGCTTGTTAACCGATACTTGAAGGGGAGGGTATTGTAACAGCATGCAAACATTACACTGACTACTTTCTATTTCCCGACAGTTTATTATCAGATTAAGATAAGTTGACTTAACAGTTTAAAAAAAAATCAATTGAACAATCAAACAAAATATAAATAGGGTTGAAAATACATGCGACATTTCTGGAAATCATGCGAGAATATCGCTGTCGCACCGTCAATCTAATCAATTATTAGGAAGATAATAGGTCCTTATATATGCGTAATATGATAAATTTCTTTGTTATACACAACCAACTTCACATTTATAATCATATCAAACCATACACATTGGTATGAGTTTATCATATATTAATTGGGCCGAACTGGTTTTGGGGCGAACATTACAAATATATATATATATTGGTCTGTACATACAAATAGTCAATGCAAAATTTTACAAACATTTGAAAAAAGAGCAGCAAACAAGTACAAAAGCATTAACTAACCGTTGATGTACACACGGTGCCAATGATATTTATTTAAGAATTATCAATATATGAAGACAGTATGAAATCCATTGTCTGATACTGACCTCCATGGTCAACGGGTTGGCTTACTGGGCCTGAATCCAACTGGTCACGGGTTCGAACCCATGTTTCGTATGTAACGTTGTCATATGTATTTAGTGATTGTCTAAATAGTTCCAAATGCAAAACAAGATGCGTACTTGAATGAATTTAGGAAATCAAATTTCACTTTCACACAATGACTTTACATTCCAAAGAAAGGACGCAGTTTGTTTTTAATATGGGGTACCCAGGATATATCGGCTGTTAACGCTGTACAGAATAGAGCTATTAGATTTTTTCTTTGTCTGGGAAAGTACGCCCCAAATGCTGCTATAAATGGGGATATGGGTTGGGTGCCACCCAGTGTACGACAGTGGACAAGTGTTGCTAGGCAATGGGTACGTTTTAAACACATGCCACCTAGACTTAACAGTTTTGTTTTTAAATGGGCAGAGGTAAAAGCGGGATTAAATATTAAAAATTGGAATTTTAGAATAAGGAATAGGTTTCACGTTCTTGGTATGTCCTACGTTCTAGACCCCTTTTATAGCTTAAGTAAGAGAGTCATTTGTACAGAAGTTGAAAGTAAATGTATGGACGAGAATATTTTAAATTGGAAATGTTTTTTAAACAAGGAGGAAGGACGGATGGGTTCTAATAAACTTAGAACTTACTGGCTTTTTAAGCATGAGTTTTACCCTGAATCCTATGTTTTATGTAATATACCCAGATGTTACCGTTCAGCAATGGCTAAGTTTAGATGTGGTGTAGCCCCAATAAGAATTGAAACTGGGCGGTATGAAAGTGTACCTGTGAATGAAAGGAAATGTTTTAATTGTACAGACTGTGTCGAGGACGAATTTCATGTATTGTTTCACTGTGATATTTATACCGATCTTAGAGAAAAACTTTTACATATATATCTTCCCATGATGTTAATGTTTTTATTCTAACAGATTTTGAAAAAATGCTGTTATGTCAAAGTGCTGATATGTTTTACTATTTTGCCAAAACTTGCTTTTTAATATTACAAAGAAGGAAACGCCTTCTATTTTCCTAAAATATTACTCTTTTTTTTTTTTTTTTTTTTAAAAGTTCATGTGATTTCTACGATATATATATATATATGATAGTCTCTCATAACTCATATTGAGTGGTTCTGTACTTCTGCCAATATGTATTTATTGTTTTGCTGTACAGAAGTGAGACTTAAATAAACAATTGTCTGTCTGTCTGTCCCACTACCACTGCGCGGTAACAGGCGTGTCCGCTTGCCATAAACTGAATTACACTAATGTAGTTTTGCGCTATCATCTAAGGAAAAGATTAGCGTTCCTGTCCCTCTCTAGAATCCGAATGTGTATTGTGTAACTTTAACTGTTTATTGAAACTTATGTCTTGACATCCCGCACTACTTGTGTATTACACTTGAGCGACCGCTGGCGTGTTCAGGAGATACGGTTCGCTGAGTTAATTGCATTTGCTATCATCTGGTAACGCTTGTTACCATTTTATAACAATAATATCGTATTTAGAGAACAATCTGAAAATGCAATTCAATAACTATTTAAAAGATATCAAGAAAGAAAGTGATATGTGCTTGTCGTAAGTTAGTTCTGTAGCTGTTTTGTACAATTTTACTCAAGTTTAATCCACTCCAACATACACAATATTAGTGATAAATGATTTTAAGATCGTTACCGAGGAAGAAGAAGACGATAGAAAACACAAAGAAGGGCTGTGGATTATATGACAATTAAAATGTTTATGAGTTCAAACGTCTGATAAACGTTTTGTTCTTACGATCACTGTGTCCAAACCCAAGAACAAAACTAAATCGATGATCACGAGAAGAAAATAATAATAATTTTTATTTCCTTTAATTACGTATTTCAAAGAATTTAGATAATAATTCTCATTTCGTTGCATAAGTAAGATTTCCTTAAAGTCATAAAAATATTGATTCAATTTGGAAAATATTGTATATTTCATGCATGCATAGCCGACATTATACGAGTTTTTTTTGTAAAATATGCAGTTTCCTCCGTAGAATCTTTTGTCTTCTGACGCAACATATTAACAAGTTCTGCTTGCTAGATAATTGCTTATCAAATTGGGGAGATACGTAATAGTAATTCTATAGAGGACGAGGTTCATTTTCTTGTCGAGTGCAATTTCTACAAAGAAATAAGATCTGGGCTATTTTATAAACTTAATGTATGTGACCAGTATCTTCACAGATTATCTTCTCTTGATAAGACTATTTACTTGCTGTCCAATATACACCACATCAAATCCATCGCCGCAACAGTTTATTGAATGTATAACAAAAGGTATAAATCAGCCATTTAATATTGTATTTTGCATATACATGTATGTAATTTAGCACTGGATTACTTCCATGTATTATAAATATTTTTACCATTATCAAATCAGATAAATAGACACAGTTACAAATGTACGTCTGTTCATACATGTATGCATTTTATCTGCATACCCTTACAACAAGCGAAACAATAAGAAAATAGCGCAAACATATTTACTGACGGTTATATTTCAATAACTCTAAAATTTGTCAAATTTACATATAATTGTGCTCTATCCCTCTAAACCTGTAAAGTGAATGTACAATAAAAAAACTTCTTTCTTTGATATCAGTATACCCGAGACGATATATATGACGACAGTAAATTGTGTACTAAACCCGTAATCAGTTCTAAAGGTAACTGACTTTTTTTGCTTATGAAATGCCTCATTGCTTGTGAAACAGCTTATAATTATTGTGTTTATATTTTCTGCAGTCATCAGTTAAATGAAAGATTACAAGAGTCTCATCCCTAACATATATCTTTCTGCAATATGTTTAATTGTATAAATTGATAAGAAGACTAAGAAAGTTATCAATGTAATTTTATATAGTTTGTAAAACCAAAAGCGAATAATTTAGCATGAAAACAATTATAATAACAATACAGTCCTTTTGTATCATTTAACGCAATTAAAACAACTCAAAATGGCGGGTCAACATGACTTTGATGAAAGGACCTCTTTCAAGTCCAGCGTATTACGTATTTTAGACTGGTGACACACATACAATAATTGACCTTATTACATAACTCGGCTTCGGTGTTTCTTGCACCATATACTTTGATGTGAGAGATGAACTGTATGAATTATCCTAGTGTTTAAACAACGTGCAAATAACAAGTCGCATGACCTTGTCATGCATGTAGCACCGGTAATACATGTATATATTGCCGCATATGCAAAAGTATGTGTATTTCCCGAATGTGTGCTTTACCAATATACAGTGTCTTAATGATAAGACCCAGCGTATGATATACACTGTACGTTACACTAAATGCATGAAGGCAGCTACATATTAGAAATGAAAATCTACGTTATCTTGTATTAGACCCTTTAATATAGCATGTCTCCATTATTGATCCAGTGCTATGGGAGAGAAAACATCATTAAATCATTACATGCTTTATGCATCGAATAAATAGAGGTGCGTACTTGTATATCAGAGAGATATTATCGACATCGACGTGACTGTCCTATGGAATCAGGTCCGACATTTTGAAGTTGGCGACATCACACGAACAAACCCGACATAATTACAAAACTGTTGATACAAACTATTTTTGATAAAATATCCGCACCTTTACATATTATAAATCAAATTACTACTTAAAATGCCTTGCAATCATGTTTATTGCCGTTGCCAGGATTTTCATTGTTTATGATTTTGTCCAATTCTACGCTCCTATGTATCAAGTTGACAATTATAAATCAACCACAATGTTACACTCAGCATCCTGTCTGAACGAGGCTGTATACTTATCATGTACACTTATATGACATATGTACAAACTGGAATGTTATCTTGAATTTTGTTTCGCACAAGAGATACCCTCGGTAGTTCCGTTGATGCTGTGTTTTAAAGTTACTTCATTTCTCCATTTGCCTTCATTGTCTTTAACATGCTGCTTCTCACTGTTGTTAATCAAATTTCTTTGTCGGACAATACAGTATCATCATATTTATTTTATTATTGCAACTAGATACAAGTGGCCATTTTACACTCATTAAAGCTTTCCGTCGGTGCAATAAAATATCTATTATTCTTAATGGCTAACCCGTTATCAATTGTGTAATTGTTGAGACGGACTGAGTTAAAAAGGGTTAGTAGGTTAGTTAGTAGGGTATAAGGAATGCAAAAACAGGATTCCAAATGAATATGGAACCTTTGAAGTGACTTTCAATTCTGGAAATGTAAACTTGAAGCAAGGCCCACATCAATTTTCCATCGCAATTAAACCTACAACTTTTGGCCTTTTTGTCACTTAATCATTTTAACCACAACCATTTTAACCACAGGGCCACCAAAGCAACAAATTATACTCCTCATTAGTCAAGGAGTCTGTAGACAAGGCTTCATCTTTCAAGGCCTCAATTGCAAGCTTCAGGAGAAAAAGATGAAAATAGGTCTTAAGGATGTGACCCTTATTAGGGGTCACAGGGCCACATAAGCTATGAATAATATTCCTTACTAATCAAGGAGTATGTACACGAAGTTTCAGCTTTCTAGGCCTTAGGCTTTTGGAGAAGAAGATGAAAATAGGTTTTTAGGGTGTGTCTCCTGTGACCCTTATTAGGGGCCACCGGACCACCGGGTCACCAAAGCTACAATTTAAAATTGTCACTAGTCAAGGAGTCTGTACACAAGGTTTCAGCTTTCTAGGTGTTATGCTACTGGAGAAGAAGACCCAAACAACGTTTTTGGGGCATGGCCCCTGTGGCCCTTATAAGGGGCCACAGTATAAGGGCCACAGGGCTACCAAAGCTACAATGTTTAATTCTAACTGGTCAAGGAGTCTGTAGACAAGGCTTCAGCTTTCTAGGCCCCAAGCTTCGGAGAAAAGATGAAAATAGTTTTTATTGGTGTGGCCCTTATTAGGGGTCACTGGGCCACATAAGCTATGAATTATATTCCTTACTAGTCAAGGAGTATGTACACAAAGTTTCAGCTTTCTAGACCTTCCGCTTCTGGAGAAGAAAATGAAAATAAGTTTTTACAGGCCAGATGAGCTAAAAGTAATTTTAATTAATGATATTTCTGTTGGGATAATTACACACAATTTAAAAACCATCGGAAACGAATACAAATACAAACATGTTTATCATATATTATTACAAAATGGTATATCTTAAATGAACTCCTCCTTAAGACAAGTAAGACTTTTTTTACCATTCCTGAGATTGACATGGAGCATCTTAACTTAATTAAGCACCCCCTATTTTGTAAAATGAATTTGGGTGCTCTTGGACTATTTGGATTCTTTTGATGTATTGATCTCTCCAGATATAACAATTGCTTTTTTATTGAATATTTAATTGAACTAAAAATTGCTGATGTGCAAAAATAACGAAAATATGAGGAAAAGCTGTGAGATTACTGAAATTTGGCCAAATATAAGTATTGCCACAGGGGAAAAACTACACATCAAACTTTGGATGTTATGAATCAAAAATAACAATGTTGATCCCTAGTTGACATTCATACACAAAACCCCTCTTTTTCATGATAAGAGGCTAGCAAAACATTGAATTTTCAGTACCCTTTTAATCAAAAAATGATAAAATGGCTATAATCTTAACATCTGTGAGTAAATTTTAGATTCCTTGAGTTAAACTTGTTGATCAAACACTTCTGCTTCCTTTAGATAAGCCATTATCTTTGACAGTGGCCAAATAATGTGCAGTTTTCTTTAAATTCTATTTTGATAATTTTGTGATTTTGAAGGTTCATACTGCTTTATCAATTGACTTTTGCTATGAGGTTATTTACTAAAAAGTCATCAATTCACTCAAGAGAATGATAATAATCACATTGTAGCAACAAATATTGCCTTTCATTCTCAATTTTAAGGTAACTTGGATTTTGACTAAAAAATACTAAGTTTTTGTAAAACCAATTAGTCAGCGACAGTGAATCAGAAACCGAATGAAGTTTTTGTTTCCACAATGCTAGATGATCGTTCTATTTAAAATCCTTATTGTTTGATTGCACATTTGTTTTGTTTATTATCAGCAGTGTTTTTCTGTTTGAAAAAGTGGGAGGTGCTTAATTAAGTTCTTTGTGTATATATACTCCTTATGGTCCGAGTTATGGGCGAGATATCTAAGCTGCAGGGGTTTGTTGACTTAGTAGGTCAAGTATCTTGTAACGTGCGTTAAGTTGGATGTCAATTGAATAAGCTCACCAGAACTGTCAGAGTATCTATATGGACCCATGGAAGTGTTCACTATTGTAGCAAGTCTAAATCATCGTTGTTTCAGGAAAATGAAAGGCTTCAACGGAATCCCTTTGATTTATTCTAAATAGCTTCATTTAAGATATATTTTCTACAATTTAATCTAGCTTACTCCTTCTCTATGTGTAAGATAACTATTCTTTAAATTATGTTGGAATCGTCAGGTCTCGAATTTAACATGAACAAGTAGAAAGAAGGGGTCAAGTGAACAAAATGGCATATATTTAAAGCTGGTGATCACTTATGGAAGAGTTTGTACAGAAATATTTTTTCGCAATTTGAACTCATTGTCACTTTGAACAATCGCCTGTTACGGCCAACACTTGGGTATGACATGCGAATATGAGAACGTAAAATAAAATAGGATCTTGTAGTGATTTTAAACATTATCCCTTTACAATGCCTTTAAGTCATCCAACACTTTTTCATCTAATGTACAAACCGAGCCATGGCCCCTGCCTTTCCCAAACACTGAAAGTGAAATCTTGTTTCAACTGAGTTTACACCGAGATATTTGAAATCAATTACTGTTCTAGAAGGTGGATCCTTTGAATCAATAGACAAGTTTAGACGTAATACTATTTATATGGATTATTCAAACAAGAACACGTACAGTTGTGACCAGTCACCAAAGCAACGAAGTTGAAAATACCCTAAACAAGGTGTCAAAATATGACGTCATCAATGGAATTCCCTTGCGTCGTCATATGCTATGCGTCGAAAATAGGTACATGTCTTATTTCAATCGCAACGCATCGCATCGCATTTCAAATGTGCACGTAGTGTGAAAGCCATGATAAATTAACGGGAGTGCGTTTTTTATGCAACGCACGGAAATCGGACGTAATGTGGAACGGGCCTATTGGAAATTCACCCCTTTTAAATGTACCTCGTTTGGTAGAAGATCATTATCATCCGGTTCAAACACTGTAAATAATTCATGCAAGCCTCCATTAATTGCTGTAGCCTATGAGAAACATGTATGAACGTATTAGATAGAAGGGAGAAACCGGATCAGGCAGTTAGGTGTGGACCTAACAAAAGCTTTGAATGATTTCAATGGGCGTTACATCGAGTGAATATAAAGAAGGCTGGTTTAGTACTACGATACCTATATTTGAACCTTGATATTCAATTGAATATTGAATAGAGAAAACATTGTAATATCTGACGTAGCTCTGACAGATTGATATCTTTATTGCAATCAGAAACATGGCAGAAGCTCCCGCTGCAGGTGAATATATATAATCTATACGTTTAAAGTAAATGAAGGAAGTTATTAAGCCAGATTTATTGATACAATATAACAAATGTTTGCCTATTTGTGTAAAGCCGTAATTCTATCATAGCATACGCTTGTGGCTGAGAACGGTTGTTCGCGTCGATGCGTATATACATGCGAAACATAGTAAATGTTAAAAGTTTATACATGCTTCGTCTTTTTGAAATATGTATATTTGCATATCCAAATCTCCAGTTCATAATTAAAGGGGCAGTAGCACGTTTTTTGAAAATTTTAAATTTTTCACTTATAATTGTATGTTTATACTAAATGTATTATAATGCTGAGGAATATATGGATGACAACTTCTTTGTTCATTGTATGCATACTATGAACAAAGAAGTTGTCATCCATATATTCCTCAGCATTATTGTCATCCCAACTTCTAAAATGCCTCTCAAAGGCAAAAGTTAAATGTATTATGTTGATCGTCAGAGGACAAAGTATAAAGATTCACACAAATCCATTGGCGGCCATTTTTTGTGAACACCTTTATTTCAGTTTTTGCTAGAAAAAGAACTCTCACTTTACATTATATATTTGAAATATTGATGCTTCATTTAGTTTGAAACATTGTCTTTCAATTGGAACCATTTATTTTCATTTTCATGACATCACCTAATATTCCCCCTAAAAACGTGTTCTGCCGTTTTAAAACCAAAGAGTATTGATACTAGGTTTCATCTGTTTGTTTTTATATAGAGAAAAAGATATACATTGGCCTTTATACAGGTCCAATCAAGAGACTGTACTCCCCGTAAACTAATGAGTCAGAATATGGTATTATTTTTGTCCGTTCGAAATGATAGGGCGTCACATTCTTAATTTCATTGTAAACAAATCAATAGGTATTTTTCCGAAGCAAGGTAGTAAAATAACTGTTTTTGGCCTGTTCCGTTTGGTTCCTTTAAATTAACCAGAGTACATTCTACAATGAATGTAATGAATACTTGATTCTGATTGGTTCTCCTGGAAAATCAAACGTGATCAATTTCGATTAAACGTTCTCTGATTTTGAGGCAGCTTCACCGCGCATTGATACACCCGAGGGGCAATTTCATAGCTGGCATTCTGCTGTTTACTGAGCTTGAAACTTTAAAAAAGTTATTTAACATGTTTTATTTACGTGTGTTACGGGGGGTGACCAAATCGTTTGAGGTGGATAAAGTTTTATTCAAAATAAGAAGTTTAAGGGGTCAATCAGCGCCACGCAGCGGGCTTTTTTCGATTACGGCAACAATACCGTGACGTCATTTACGCGAGCGCTTTTTACGTCATAATCCTTCACTACGTCATCGTGGTTTTCTGTTAGAATCTTTTATTTGATTGATAGGGATGTATCATTCTATATTGTCAACAAGGAATTAAATCACACGTTTTTAATGGCACTATATTATTAGATGTGTTGAAGAAGGTGAGAAATATATTTGATGGACACGCAATGATAGATTTACCTTTGCTCACGGCCTAATTTTATTTCAAATACCAGGGAGCAAACCCCCGGCACAGACGAGTTCATTTTTGTTGCCGGGAACAATTCGCTTAGAGAAAGAATTCACGATTAAAATTGTCATTTCGGTTTCAATTTAAAATTCACTCGCTGTCAATCCAGTATAACATGTCTCTCTCAAACACACTAGGTTTATGTATAGGTTATATACTCCTTTGAGGTTGATATGGTATATACAGCCCGAGGCGAAGCCGAGGGCTTTATATCCCATATCAACCGAAAAGGAGTATATAACCGTCTTACACAACATGGGACAACATTTTAGAACTTATTTTTCTATTTTGTTAAAAAAGATTTTAAAATAATTAGGAAAAAATAGTATTTTTCAGGCTGAAGTAATCCATATAACGCACCTAGGTCGTTATGTCAAATAGCAACCTGTAAAGACAAAGGAAATAATCTCCCGCGTTGTATAACTCCTAAATATATAACCACACGCTATAAATATAAAGATAAACTCTGGTCCGCGGTTGTATTCGGTCATTCCATATCATTTGATTGTGTAGGATGGGTGTATCGACGCCTGGTTTGTAACAAGAGACTTGTATAATGATGTTCGTTGGACATTGAACTCATTTTGTTTTCAACTATGACTGGTCCTATCTATGCAAATCTTAATATATATCAAAGTGAATAGTAACATTGAATCCTAAAGTTATGAACGGCAATAAGTACAAAATCACTATAATGGAAAATATTTAGAGGACATTTGTGTTTTCCTGACAAATACCATGTTTATCTCATTGAGTGAGGAAGAAGTTTATATTTACTCGAGTGGCGCAGCCACGAGTGCAATTATGTAACTTTCTGCCTCACGAGATGAGATAAACATGGTATTTGTCAAGAAAACACAATTTTTCTATTTATTTTATGATTTAATCGTTGTATTTCTAACAAAATTTGAGTGCATTTACGTTGAGTCGGCTCCAAAGAGAGTCTGTCGCCAAAGCAACACTATGACGTCATGAGCGTGTCATTGCGTCAGAGCATTGTTCGATGACGTCAGGTCATTGTTGTTATTAGTCACTGTGACTGATATCACGTTCTATTGTTATTGTCACTAGTGACTGATAACACGGTTTACTGTCATTGATGGATCTCGGTATTTCACCGCCAATCATATAATAAAGTAAACTATTACAGTGTATCAGTCTTTTATTCCGGCCATGTATCAGAAAGTACATGCATGTCTACCTTCATGTACATTATTGTATACTACAGATCTTCATAAGGATGATGATCTTAGTATATTTAAAACAACTAACAATTCAAGTTTAGGACGAATAATTTATTACCCCCATGGCATATAAGATATGTTATGTCTTTACTATTCTTTAAAAGATTGTTATTAAATCTTCTGCGTCTAGAAAAGAATATAACATTGTTGAACCAAATCTTTAAGAGAAAACACTATGTTTTGTCAAATGTTGTTTGTTGAAACAACACAAATGGCTTCTACACCATTGAGAACGTTGAAAAGACAGTAAAAGAAGGATAGAAAGATAGATATAAGCATGTGTTAGTTTAGAAATTATTACCTTCTATATTTTCAACTCCTGTTTTATACTTCTAGGTTTTGTGGAAATGCTCCTACCAAAAGCAATATCCTTCTGTGAGGAAAACGATGAAAAAATATCTTTCCTCTATCGAAATAAACCAGCTGAATATTTTGTAAAGAATGAAAAGGTAATGCGACCAGAAGAGCAAGCTTTGGTGGGTCATCCCCAGTCTCCTATACAAGGACAATTGGATGGAATCTTCTTCTCAGTAACATTGTTCCAAGGAAATTTGCCTACATTTTCTCCCTTTGGCGATAAAAGAATTTGTATTGCAATAGAAGCGTTGTTCAAGGAAGATTCCAATCTGTATTTTGCAGATTTTTACTGCTACAAGCCAAGAGGATCAAGTAGAGTAACCCATCATGTCCTTTTAGTACTCACCAAAACAGGAACGACAGCTGATGAGTTTTGTAGAGAGAATCTTCCAAGGCTTGATCCAAATCAAAATCGGTTTTTGTGGAGAAATAAAGGGAAATATTACACCCGTAAACAGATAGGCCTCTGGGTTGATGTCTTCTACACTGAAAGTGTTGATATTGATAGTCTGAAGAAGACTTATGGGGAAGAAAACGTTTACTTTAAAAGTGGATTTGGAAAGGTCAAGGAGGGTACTTACAATATGAAGATAGATAAGTATTGTACAATATGCAACCTCTCACGAGAAGAGCAAGAGAGATTGAGAAGAGGGAGTCGAAGAGGAGAGGGCTCGAGAGAAGAGGGCTCGAGTGAAGAGGGAGAAGAGGGCTCGAGTGAAGAGGGAGAAGAGGGCTCGAGTGAAGAGGACTCGAGAAAAGAGGGTTCGAGAGAAGAGGAGTTGAGAGGAGAGCATCAAGGAGATGAGGTCGATATTTTAGCTAAAGGGTTAGAGCGTATGTAGTTTTGGATGTACAATATGCAACCTCTCACCAGAATAGCTGGAGAGTTCGAGAGGATAGAGTGATAGAGAAGAGAGCGCTCGAGCAGGACATCAACGAGATGAGGTGGATAGAGTACCTGAAACGTTTCATGTGTCATTTTGGACTTAATTTACTCCTCGGACATATGGATTTAAAAACACTAAGTAGCCGCTTCAAAAGAACAATTCCTTCATGGTGTAGGTGTTGCATGGAGATATATCCATATTAAATATCCATATTATCATAAATTTTATCTTCTATGATTATTAATTGCAAATGAATTATTCTCGTATTAACCCTTTGAATATGTTTGTTTTAGGACAACTGAATTATACACATCTATACCTATTTTATATTCGGCTGAATATCACTTGTAACTTTGATAACTATATTTACTCTGACATGTCTGGTCTGATATCATTACTTAGTTTGTTGATTTTAAAATTTATAGCTTTTCTTGTAATTTTATCATTGTTTTCTCGACTGCATGTTCTACCACTGTCGTAAGTTTTCAAATTACCAATCATTCTCATAACAGTTTATTTCAGGTTTAGTAGTAAATATTTATATTACAACTCTTAACAAAAGAACAAAATTTAGACAGACAAATGTATTTGCCTCCGTTAGCAATTGAACTGATATATTTTACTACACTTATGACTATTCAATGTATATTAATCTTTTATGATATTTATCTTATATTTTAGAATATATTTGTTTAAATGCTTAAGATTATAAAAGCTTGTTATGTTAGGTTTGCAATGTTATGATTTACTAGTGTTTAACCCTTGCTTAATATAAATAAATCTTTTATTCCCTCCTCTGCTCTTCTGTACACTGTCTTTGTTCATTGTGAACATGTCAGCTCACTTAAGTTCACATAACCACAAACATATTTCACTATTTTCTTTGGAATATAGAAAGTCGGATTACAATATTGTATAGTGCGTTAAAGGCGGCTACTCAAATATGTTTAGTTTGGTAATGAAAGCCGTGTTTGAAAGCCACATTTGATGGGCCGCTTAGACCTATCTGACAACAAATAAGTGAATGCATGACTAATCACGCCCCCATTTTGTGACGTGATAAACAGGATCAGCCTCGTTATCTATACATCTATCATAACAATATCACAGGAAAAAAACCTAATATTATACGATTTTCAGAAAATGTTTTCCACTCAGTTAGATAAATCATTTGACGACTTAATACTACTAAGCAGTTGGTGTAAGAAAGATATCCACATAAATGGTAATTAAACAATTATATAGGCGGCATTTCAGTTGAAACAATGATGCGTTACTCTGTATAGACTGTTTATTACGTCACACTCGCGCGAGTTTTACCGCCCCTTACCCAGGTGGGTTTTCACAGCCGATTATTACGCTGTCTAAATGAAAGGCTAACCTCTTTGGTTGGGGATGCGATGAGCCGTTGTTGATTTGCATATTTGGAAGTCAATCTTTATTATTTTACGGTTACATAACAGCTTTGAAATTAACCACTCATGTCACGTGTTACTCTGTCATGCATAAACCAGCAAACGCGATCCCAATGAATCCTTTCTTAAAAACAATGTGAAAAGTGAATTCTCATCCGTTCTGCCAAGAAAGTAATCAATTGCTTCCATTGAGTTCGCTGAATGCAAGTTCTGTTGCTATTGAACTTACACCCCGGGTAATCTATTTAAAGATACAGTATTATAGAATGCCTTATTCCGATCGGTCGTGGTATAAACTCGCAAGCTTGCCCAGGATGAGTGGTTATGGGATAGATTCTAGCCTTCTCGGGCTTTATGTTCTGATTAAGATTACGAAAATGGGAATGTTCCCAAGGCCCTATTTAGAGGTCCCGGTGTCACCTATATCTATAATTTCTAACCTGTAGTGGCTATTGAATCTTCAGCCTTCTAGAGCTAGTGACTCAGGAGCAAAATATGATACGGACGCCAGTCATCCCATCGGGTCTTTGAAGCCTGATGAACTTTAGAGCAAAACAAATAAAATAAACTATAAAAACCTTATTTGACATTCAAATATATTTGGATGTAATTCTTTTTACTTTAACGTTGCAGTCAACATTTGTGACCTTATCCTTTTATCCCCCTTCCATAATGAATATTATCTTTCTTAAACTTCTGGTTATTTATCATTTTTGCATACCTAGAAACAGCGGGGAGTAGAATCTACCTCAGAGTTGTGTTCTACTTCCCACACTTTACATAATGTCTTTCAGAAGGCTGGTTGCAAAGCTTTGTGTCGTATGACTGCACACCAGGTGAATGTGTTACACTGTATAACACTGCCACACCTGTAACAGTCTTTGATACTTTGATACTCGGTTTGTATTGGGACCTACATGACAAAACACGACATTATCTGAATATTACATACGTCAATGAACCATACAAAGAAAGCCACCTGTTTAAACTCTCTACTCAATGAATACGATCGATCGTCTTAGCTATGCGAAAAATATGATGTGAAGCATTTTCTAGAAGGGAGAGGTAAAACGATTTCTTGGAAGCTTACTCAGGGTTGAATAATAGATAAACAGACTGAGAGTGTTGTTTGACGGTATTTATGTACTCAACTAACTACAGTCCTGTGGCGTTTAGTATGGAAATAAACTACATACCAAGAAGGCTTCCCAGAAGAACTCCATTTAAAGATGTTTCAACTTAACGACATGGTTATGGGCATACACAAAGGATTTTAGCCAAACCATAACATAAAACATAAGTGTATGTTTGTCTTTGGGACGGCTTGAGGTTGGTATAATTCAAACAAATTTTTTTTTAAATTTGAGATTTTACAGCAGAATTATTTCACCAAACTTATTTAAATTCACAAATGCATCACATGCACAATAAATACTGAAAAGATAGTTTACAGAAAGTTACATTAAACAATATGAATACTTTATATTATATTATGTTATATTACATTACATTACATTACATTACATTACATTACATTACATTATATTATATTATATTATATTATATTATATTATATTATATTATATTATATTATATTATATTATATTATATTATATTATATTATATTATATTATTTTATATTATATTATATTTATTATATTATATTATATTATATTATATATGACTAACCATATATTTATACATACAGTGCTGTATATCCAATAGAAGATTACAATGAAACTAATAGTCTATTGGTGCTGTGTGCTTTTTATCTTTGGAATATATATATTCTAAATCAAAACCATTTAAAAAAACATTACAATTTCGAACAAGCCTTATTTGAGAAATATATTGAACAGGATATTTTAAACGCTGCTGAAAGCAATTCTTGTAAAGCCATTGTGAAGCCCATTAGTAACAGTGAATCCAAAAGGCAGCAGTTGCGAAAATATATACATTGACATATCTCCTGTTTACCCACAAAACGATGATGATGATGTTAAAAACTCTATTGATAATCATGATGTTACAAACTTTGATTACATGTTTGGTGTTTAAAAGTTTAGTGTTTATTTGAAGAATTCAACCAATCAGTCGGTACCGCCGATAGAAAGGAATTACGTCCTTTTGAATGATTGGCTGTAATTGTAAGATGAATTCGAATGGTCCAGTAGCTATAAGCAATAAGCAGACAAATACAGTTTAGGTAAACCTAGCCTCAATATTATCCGTTTCACTCCTATACTGAGTCTAAAAAGGCCTAGTAGAGGGTCGCGTCAGCCCACGTATCGAATTGACCAATCAGAACTCTTACCAAGCTACAATAGTCTGCCTTCGCACGTATAACGTTGGAAGGTTATAGGTCGCAGAAAGGTTGGCTGACGCGACCCTCTACTAGACCTTTTTAGACTCAGTATAGGAGTGAAGCGGATAATATTGAGGCTAGGTTTACTTAGACTGCAGAAAAATAGTGATGTATGAACCCCACTGATAGTCACAGACAGGGTTGCCTTCCGTCGTCAGCTTTGTTTATGCTTGATTAAGAAGTATGGATTCCTCTGAGTGAACACTTAGATTCATGGGCCAAAGGAAAAGGGATATAATGTTCCATATTTCCCTTCTATCAACTGTCAACATATGATCCTATGGCGGACATTTACAAAAAACAGTCCATCAATAAAGAGGTAGAGCGCAAACTTTACATTTAAACGTTATGTGCTGTCGTTTTTTTATCAACACTTTTGACTATGAAAATTATACTTGGTAGAAATTTTCCTTTAAATAAATATATAACGACTTAAAGGGGCAGAAGCACTTTTTTAAAGATTAATGTTATTATTTTATCGATAATTGTACTTTAATGCTTAATGTTTTATTTTGAAAGTGTCAAAAATCTCATTACACTATAGTCAGATGTCTCACAGTTAGAAAGCCCATTTCGAGGCCAATTATTCCCTTTTTTGCATTGATTCATTGTCGTCAACTCTGACTAGCGGTAAACAATATGGGAAGTTCAAACGTTAGTTAACGTCAAATCAAAAGAGTCAACCTAACTGAACAGTTTTACCGTACGTGATTACCAACGCTTGATACCCATCATGGGTTAAAAAAACAAGGCGTGACGTCATGTCACGTGACTTCGTGCACAAAGTCAACAAGGCTTTGCATGCGGCATGTTGATTTCCGGAATAAACAAATGTTCAACGTATCATTTTGGTGATATCGGTTACATATCGCCTGCAACGTGTTTCCATATCCTTATCTTTTACTTGAAATCGATCTTAGAAATATGTCACCCTGGAGCTAATAACTAATAAGTGTTTACGAGTCTAACGGCAACGTGACCTACCTTATGACACTATTTCGAACACTTCCATACTCATGTCTCAAGTTCTTGTGCCTCACCAGTGTTTCATCACATGGTTTGGTTACATTCATCGCATGATTTGATCGTTGCTTTAAAACAGAACATCTCTTTTGTATGTAATAATATAAATAACATGTAACTTGTGAGAACGAAGCAATTTTGATAGAGATTGCATAACGTACGGGGTAGCTCAATCGGCAAGAGCGCCGGTCTCACGTTGCTGAGGTCCGGGGTTCGAATCCCATCCAGGCGATGGTGTAAAAACCTAGAGTTCACCTCTGTTAGAACTCTATATGTGTCACCCTGGAGCCCTAGTGTGTAGTGCAACAAAAACTGCGCACTAAAATGATCCCACGAATTCAATGTCAGTGGCTGAATGATGGATACATGAACACGTGCATACGCCGAGCTGTCGGTTATCAGCGTTCAGCAGTGTTGGACAAACTGCTGTGACTATGTGTCTCAGTTCACCCAGCTGTGAATGGGTACCCTGTGAGGCATAGAATGGTCCCTAACCTGAGCGCCATATATGGTTGCCGGTTGAATACTCCCCCGGGAGTTGAATTGGAAAACATGATAGAACGGGGAAAGAATGCCATTGACCAGGGGAAACAATGTAAGCGCCTTGAGCAACCACGAGTGGATGGATATGTGCGCTATATAAATATTCATAATAATAATAATAAATAATAACGAGTCAATGTTGAATATCGAAAATATTTCAACTCAACATTTTCAATGTTTTGATTTATTCACTCCCTTTCGCCCGTGAAAAAATAAAAACATTTTGAAATATCTCGTTAAAATATTTTTGATATTCCACACTCACTCGTTATGCAATCTCTATTGCATCGTAAATCCCGGTTTAACAAAGTTTGTTTAACAAGGATTGCCAATCTATTGTAACCAAAAATGTTACAATTTTCCTAGGTTTGGCATATTTGTTTACAGACAGCATAACATTTTATGATGTTTATTATGATGTATTTACCTTGACAACGCTCTGATGACGAAATATTGTTATTTATTATATACTCATGTAATCTTAGGATAGTAATACGAGGGTGCAATACGGAATGCGTCTTCAAATTCCGTATTACACGACAAATTCCGTATTGCACGATTGCCGGTTCTACTTTTTTCAAGATTCGGCAATTCTCGCAACTTTCCGTATGTAACAATCATTTTCCTAATAAGAACACCGGATTTGACGTATCTCAATGCATTGGTAACAAACCTACTTTTTAATATGATTTTGAAGAAAAATATAGTGAGAAACTAGTGTTATCATTAGTAAAGAAACTGCAAAACACTATAAAAAAGGAAATCCTAAACAAAACTCCGAGAACATCGTCGCTCGGAATCCTGAACTTTATCATACTCAGAATTTTATAAATAATAACTAAGGATAAACTTTTATCACTGTATTTAGTTTTCACACTTGAGAAAATTGCCTCTTACGTTTAACTACGCAAAGTAATGAGAAAATAAACAGATAATTGAGGTATCAAATCATCAGTCGAGCGTGTCATAGGTAATCGCCTTCTTTGCATTATGTATCAATGCGCGGTGCAATTCAAAATTACGTTTAAAAAGGTTAAAAAGAGAGTATATAATAAATACAAAACGTCATACGTGTGCATTTGGGTCGTTTGTATTGAACTCGAAGATGTCATGGACGTGGAGAAACAACTCGTTCTTCGAACTCGTTGTTCCTCCGCGTCCATGACATCTACTCGTTCAATACAAACGACCCAAATGCACACGTATCACGTTCTGTATATTTATACTGTTGGCCCCATTACTACTCTATCATATAAATCTATATGTATAATTTTTGTCTGACCATGATAAAACCTTCAAGTATTCGTCAATCGTCAAGGAAGAAACCATTGTTAATAAAGGGGCAATAGCACGTTTTTTGATAATTTTATATTTTAAATATTTTCACTGATAATTGTAAGGTTATGCTAAATGTATTTTTTTGACAGTGTCAAAAATCTCATTACACAAGCCAATCATCCAAAGTCAGAGGACAAAGTATGAAGATTCACATACAATCCATTGGCGGCCATTTTGTGTGAACACCATTAATTCTTTTGTGTAAGAAAAAGGAATCGCATGGTTGAACTCTATATATTTTAATTATTGCTGCTTCATTTTGTTTAAATACATTGTCTTTCAATTGGAACCATTAAATTTCATTTTCGTGACATCACCCTATATTCCACGTAAATTAAACGTGGTACTGCCCCTTTAAAAGGGAATCGATAGTAGGAAGAGTGTCCATACACAACATTGTTTGTGTATTCAGAAGATCCTGTCTCTGAACTGATAGTTTGAAGCTAAGAGTGAATGCGTTTATAAATGTATAAATTATATTTAGTTCTAGAAACTTACTTTCCTTTTCGATTTCGAATTCATGGCTTCTCAGTATTAGTAGATATTGTCAGTAAGTTGTTCACGCATTAGTCATAGTTCATTATCGAATGTAGTTTCAACACCCCGCCCAGATATGCATTATGTTTCCAATTCAGCCCATGATAATACAAGCACATGTAATGTACATGGATCGCTAGCTAGCACTGTCATTCAATGGAGGACCTCTTTCGCGTTAACAAATCGATCAGTATTCAAGTATTGACCTTATTTAACATCGGTGGCTATTCAGGTTATACAGCCACATTAAAAAGAACTTTATCGTTCACTTGTTTGGTGCATTTCTAAAACACCCGGTGGAAAATACTATTACATTATATAACTATAGTACTCTTGGAAATACAAATGGAAAAGTTTATGGCATATAATATTATCTTTCTACTACTCGACTTAAATGTACTTCATACTAATAGCTTGGCTTTTCAATGCACAACATTCCCACTGCCTTATAATTGCTCACAATCAGCAATGGGTGAGTAAACATGAGCGTTCCCACGCAACTCTGCCACTGACATTGAAGTCTGTTTGAGTGTACACATATTGAAAACAATGTGATTTTCGCCCCAATTATTTCATGGATTTTAAAAGCATTGAAATTGAGCCGGCGATGATAAACTAGTTTTCATTATACCTTGCATAACCGGCCTCTACAGTGTAAGCCTAACTGTAAAGCCCTATGGTGAATTGTAAACCTACAGTAGGTAGTTCGGAGTACTTATGCGCATCTCCCATTGTCTTATAAAATTCGATCCTGATGACTTCACCTAATGATATACAATACTCTCCTACGACGCATTTAGTGTTAAAAGTTAGAAATCATAGTTTTCTTTGATCAGGAAACAGTATAAAAACTACATTTCATTCATTTTGAATTTCCTATCCGAACTACCTACCTATAGTGTCATATTCAACAGTTCAAGGGAGAGCCAAACAGGAAACATTCGAGCAACGCTAAATTACATAAAGGCTATCAAATGCAAATTTAGGCATGTATTTTTAAAACATTCCATGTTCATATCTAAATCCTTCGGTTCTTGTATCCTTCAAATTTAAAAAATTCTTTGTAATTCTCGTGGTAGAATAGATTTTTTTTAGTAATGTTGCTACTTATCACCATTTAATTTAATTAAATTTGATTTGTTCCTTTATTGTATTCTCAATATCATACCAAACTGTATAACTTGCTGTACTCCTCATTTTTCACCATATGCTTGAAAATGGTATACGAATCTACACCGAAACGTCGTACTGTCCAATAAAGAAGTTGTTCATCCATAGAATTACTCTTGTCTTCCGTAATTTAACCATGTAAGTCAAATATGTTCGTAATTATTATTAAATGCTTTGCATCTTACACATTGTGGTATCCACGTGTATTCATGTGTTAAATGGAAATAACTAAACTATTTGTGTTGTCCATATGCATTTATACGTTAAAGAAAAATAACTAGCAATGTCAGAAAATCGCGAGGAAGTACTTTCATATTCGTACAATAATGAAATACTAACAAAAGAGTGCGACAGCATTGATGAAACTTAAGACCGTTACCTGTTATTGTTTAAAAGTTTAATCATTTCTCTGATTTCATTGTTCGGTCAAAGTTCATAAAAAGTTATTTAAAAATGAATAATACTAAACTAGTATAATGGCGGATTTAATGAGTCTGTAAAAACACAGCTTCAGCAATATTGTTAATAAATGTGAATTGTTCTGAACTACTTTGTAAAAAAATGTAGTTGGACACATTTTTAGAAACGAATACTTAAAGGGGCAGTAGCACGTTTTTAGGGGGAATATAAGGTGATGTCAGGAAAATGAAAATAAATGGTTCCAATCTTTAGACAATGTATAAAAACTAAATGGAGCAGTAATAAATCAAATATACAATGTAAAGTTAAGCCATGCGATTCCTTTTCTTACACAAAATGAATTAAAGGTGTTCACACAAAAATGGCTGCCAATGGATTTTATGTGAATCCTCATACTTTGTTCTCTGACTACGGAAGATTGGTTTGTGTTATGAGATTTATGATACTATCAAAGTAATACATTTAGCATTAACTTATAGTTATCAGTGAAAAATTGAAAATATAAAATTGTCAAAAAACGTGCTACTGCCCCTTTAAGAAACAGCCAATTTGAAAACTTATTTAACAAATTGAAGATGAAATCAAGTTTCATGGTATTATTGCAGGCCATATTGTATTGATGCAAAGTTCCGTAATTAGTTCCATTTTTAGAATACAATCTGTTTGGCAAAACTGTTTTCAATGCACAAAAGACTTCAGTAAATATAATGAATCTTTTTACAAAAAGGGTGTGCGTTCCTGTAAGATAATATTGCTTCTTTGAACCTACTTTCATTTTCGGTTTGCTGAATGCATGTGATCGAGTCATGACTAACTTGTGACATGGGCTACAATAGTTCTTATTGATAAAGACGACCTTGTACAATCAAAAGCTCAAAGTACACATTGAAAGAAAAAAAAGTATTCAATATTCGAATATTACGTGGTTCTATATACGTGTCCTTATAGATATATATAGAATAGATTTAACATATAAAATGCATTAAAAACATTATCTATGCACTACATTTATTCTATTTATGTATTTGTATAAAAGTGTCAATGAAGAAAACGATAATTATCTAGGACTAGGAATGAGTCTTTTGCCTAAATAGTTTATATATTCATGTCTTTGGTATTGCTTAAACATGCAGATAGAGAGGAAAACATAATCAGAAAACTTCTTCATGAGATGAATACATAATTTTTTTGGTAAGCACTTCTTGGGTAAATCTTTATGTATAGAGTTTATTGAGGTTTGTTTTCTTCGTCAAATATATTGTTACCAAGAATCAGGTAAGATAAGAGGTAAGTAACTGTTGTCGCTCATTTCAATTTTATTTTACTAATCATTGCCTGCAAATGTTAACTGTCTTAAACTTTTCCAGCTTAGCGCTTAGTCAATGATGCTCTTATGAAAGGGTACTTATTACATAGAAAACCACATTTAACGTTCACGCACTATAACAATGTGTGCAACAAGTCTATTCAAGGATTCCTTACCGTTAAGACTGAAATGGAAGGTCTTAAAACAATATAATCCAATATAAAGTGTAACACAGAGAAATGTTTCAACCACTGGTACCATGAGGGATAGCTTTTCCTTGGAATTTAAGGTCTTATAAACCATAAATGCCTAAATACAGTGCAACAGATAAGCCGAGAGGCCACAGTCAAAGAAAAAGCTTTTCCGTGGAAAAGGCGGTCTTATAAACCATTTAAGCCTAAATAAAGTGCAATGGACAAGTCGAATTTTTGCCACTTCGTCAACCTTTTCCACCATGACGAATAGCCTTTCCTTGGAATGTTAAGTCTTATAAACCATTTATGCTTAAATAAAGTGCAACGGATAAACCAAGAACAAGGTTTTGTCATTTTGTCAACCTTTTCCCCCAAGACGAATAGCCTTTCCGTGGAATGTGAGGTCTTAACAACCATATAAACTTAAATAAAGTGTTACACAGAGCAGTGTTGAAACTGTCAGATTTTGCCATTTCGCCAACCATTTCCACCAAGGGGAAGAGCACTTCCGTGGAATCAACAAAGACGTTGTTTGAGTATAACTTGTCGGGTTGCATGTTGAACAATAAGATTTCTTCTTCAGTCCACCCCAAGTGCTTGACCCTTTCCCTAGAGTGGAAATACTTGCAAAGGTGACCTTATGTGATCCGAACCTCATTGCCAAGTTATCCAAATAAACGTTCTCTGTATAAAAGACTTCAACATGCAGCAAAATTTCTTTTACAACTTTAAATCTTATACCGCTTTTCCAAAGGAATGGGTTGTTGAAGGGATCAAGTTTGAGAAGGTTTGAGTAACAGAAGTAATCGGCAGCTGATCCAGCTTTCGTGAGGACCAGGGTAACGTAGTGATAGTTTGATACTGTGCAGTAGAAGTCGGTGAAATACAGATGTGTCTCCTCGGTAAATATTGCTTCAATCGGGAAAGCAACACGCATACTACCAAAAGGAGAAGCAGTTGGTAGCATCCCCCAACGCAGGTCAACGCCAAGAAATACCCCTTTAATCTGTCCATTTATTGGAGATTTAGGGTCACCATTGAAATCTTTCATTATTGGCTCCATGACGTTGTTGTTCCTCTTTACTTCCCTGAAGTATTCATCTGATTTGCATCTATAGAAGAACTCAACCTCGTCGTACCCCGAGGAATAACTGCCGCTGAGATAATCTGTGGCTTTAACCAGTAGTTGACGCAGGTACAATTGCCCTGTAACATGGATGTAATTCAATTATCGAAATGTTTAATTTTATAGTATTAACCGCAAAATAAAAATAATTACAGACAAGCAGCTGACATGGTCCATAAATAATTCCAGAGAAGAGAAAAATATAGTACGTCTCGTGTTACATATTAAGGTGTTGAAATCAGCATATGAATCGTCTTAAAATAACTTAACTCTTTACTGCTTGCAACTATGTCATGCCAACACCCCCTTCCTGCTTGCTGAACAAGCACCTGGACAGCCCCTTACTGCTTGCAAAAATTGTGAAATTTGCCTAAAAATAAAACTCAATTAATTAAATTTTTTGGGGGACATAATTACTGGCAATAGACCCCTCTTTGATATAAGAAGTCAATTCAGGAAATTCAATCAATTTAAAAACACATAATTAATGCTTAATTAAGATGTATATTTCTACGCAGGGGAAAAATTTACAATTTATGTGAATGAGAGAATAAACCAGACAGGTTAAGATATTAGGCCTTTATTTCAAAGCTACATGCATAAACATTGCAAGAAAAGTCACTTTTGGTATTTAGTATTGACAATAATGAAAACAGGTATCATTTATTTCATAAGTCATCAATGATTAAAGGGAGATAATCTGCTCAAAACTCAGCACAAGTCAACTGTCACCTTCACTTCTAGAAAGTTTATAAGAATAAAATCCCTAGCATTCAGGTACATGTGGATGAGAAAAATTACAATTGATTACATCTACAATATGATATTCTTTAAGAGAATCATATGCTTACTTTTTAATCTTACAATATGATTGGTATTTATTATGATGAAGTATGAGGGGAAACAAATCTATACTGACAATTATCAAATGTTATTGGTAAATTACCGTAATAATTACATAAAACACTGACATATTTCTTATATTTGAATTTAAATGAGATCATGAATGAGCATGTTAAGTAAACATAAATGACTTTTTTCAATTATCTCCCTTGCATAGGCAGGTTAAGTCACTGTTCCATCACATGGTGAAGCTGTGATCCAACATCATGGTAGGCACTGTGATGGGCCAATGAACAAAAATGTTGGTTACAAGAAATGCACCCATACACTGTTTCCTTTCTCAGTCCTCTCTTGGCTCTGCACCACTTGCAGGTGGATTTCTTCCGCTGCAGGCGCACCCATCGATGCTCATGCAGAGTGGTATTGCATATAGGTAGGACGCCTGTCCGGGATCTACCTTTATGTTGAAATCCGGAGATGAGTTGTTGAGCAAGATTCATCCTGAAGTCAAGTTGGGAGAACCTCTTCTTTGCCCATTCTTGTCCGAGTAGTGCCGACTCCTTCACGGTGATAAAGGCATTTATCACGGTGATGTTGACCACAAAGTGGAAAATATATCGCCACCACTTCCTGGACGCTCGGCCAACTGGATATGCCGCCCGCAGCTGGTCACACTTGTCTACGCCGCGGAAGTGGTCCTGGTACAACGCTAGTGCGGCTGGTCTGGATACACGCGTCCGGGATCCATCCGCCTGTCTGCGCAGAGCTGGGACGTCCTCAGTCGGGTCCGATGTTGTGGAGAGGAGTGTGACCGGTCTCTTGTCCTGCCAGACATACGCAGAGAGTTGACCACTCTGGTATGTTCTAGACTCCCCCTGCTGCAGTTTGGGGAGGGTCCTGAAACACAGAGTTAAACATAAGAATTGATATAAACTATAACAGCTTGCAATTTACCCTAAAAGGCTTAAACCATAGAACATTCATACATGGTTTTTTTTAAAAAAATGTTTAGAATAATGATATGTTAACTATTAGGGGTAATTACTGTTGACCCCAAAGTAACTATTGCAATAGTGATAGTCTATTGTGACTTACAATTGCAATAGCGATAGCCTATTGGAACCTGCCATTGCGATACTATTGCTATAGTTAATTGATATTATTAAAATAAAGAACATGATTTCTTACAATTTCTTCTCTCAAGACACACAGTGATACACTATTGCTGAACTTCACTAATACAACGAGGGATGTTCTCTTAAGAGATGTAACTACTTCTTTGTTTTAAAGTTTTTTTTACATCTTGAAACTCTTGATCAGTTAGTTTTCAACTCTAATAATACCTAGAGTTGTGTGTGAAGTCTCAAAGGTTCAAATTCTTTGATTTTTAATGATAAAACATGTAGACTAATGAAACTAAGTACCTGAATTCTGATGGAAGGCCTTTCCTGTTGGATCTCACTGTGCCACAAGAGTATATGCCATCTTCCTTCAAGGATATTAGGAGTGGAATGGAAGTGAACCAGCTGTCAAAGAAAACCTGGTGATTTTTTCCAGCCAGCTCTGATGTCAACTCCTTGGTGATCTTGAATCCCAAACCCTGTGGTCCGCCATCACCCTCCACAAGTCTTCCCATGTACACCTGAAAATACAATGATACATTATTATTCTGTAAAGTGTTTTATTGTTTGAATGTCAGTTTGAAATTGGGCAGAAACTATTATAAGAATCTAAAAAAGTCATGGATTATTTACTATTGACATAATTATCAATAGAAATTACACAATAAATATGCTATTTATTTGAATAAGATGTCAATATATAGACTATTACCCGAGCAAGTGTGTCATATGATTTTTACGAAACAAGTGTGAATTTTTGTATTATCCGAGCGAAAGCGAGGGTAATACACTAATTTGCACGAGTTTCGTAAAAGTCATATGGTACACTTTCGAGTGTAATAATTTCTTTATTACCCATTTTATTCCATTTGAAAGTCATGAAAAAAACCAGAAAACGGCCTGTTTCCTTTGCGACGGCGCGCTTCAGCGACTTCCATGAACAATTATTGTTTAAAATGACGTCACAGACAACGAAATACGGGAACTCGGCAGAAACAAACGTTGCTAAGCAAAAGTGATATGTGCACATGTGCTCATATTGAAAATATTAACTCGGTTATTTTAAACCATATGGGCAATAAAATCAATCTTATTACAAAATAACACAATTGATAATAAACACTATGTTTTACTCTAACCTTGAAATTGTGGCAAAATCCAGATCTACTGTCACATAGCATCCAAATCTTAAAACCTCTCTTGACAGGTTTTGAGGGTATGTATTGTACAGCAGTATGCCTCCCCTTGAAACCAACTATCCCTTCATCTAGGGATAGGTGTTTATTTGGGGCATAATTTTGCTTGATGTTGGCAAGTGTATCAGTTAGTAAAGGCCTAACTTTTACCAGGGGGTCAACGTCATTGACCTCATCATTGATGTGCAGGTATTGAAGTATTTTGGCAAATCTAGCACATGGCATCACATTAATAAATCCTTGATTCTGCAGAAAAGAGTTCTGGGACCAATAGAGTTTATAACACGGCAATCGAACAATGCCCATCATGATACAGAGCCCAAGGAATGCTTCCAACTCCTGTACAGTTGTTTCATACCAACATCTGTCATTGAATGTGGCAGCAAACCTATTTGTCTCTGTGCATATATTACTGATAGTGCAAGGGCTCAGGTACAGGTGAAGAAAATCACGTTCATTGGCGGTTGCAACATTCAGTGAATGACAGGGCCCAGAAGCTGCCACAAACTCCTCCGTATATACTGGCACCAAGTCATTGGTCCAGGAAACATTGTTTACATTCACATCATCAACAGGATAATTTTCAAACATAGTGTCAAGCATGTCAAATTCATTACTATCATCATCACTATCACTTTCGAATGCAAATTCAAAATCATCAGAATAATCACTATCGTCTTGATCACTTCCATCAGTTTGTGATGGATGCCACGAAAAATCACTAGATTCCTGCGACATCTTGCAGGATGCCGTCTGTTTGTTTAGACCTGTCAATCAAATTTGACAGCTTCGCTTGTGACAGTGCCCTGAATATGGATAGTCATTCCCGCCCTTTCCACTTTGTTGATAAATACGTTTTTCCGAAAGCAGATATACCTCTTTTGAAATAATATTCTAAACAATAACAATTATATGACTTATACTCACCTTAACAGGCCCGATGGCAACATTATAGCCGCTCGTACTCCTCTGATGTTGACAGTTGACAGCGCCGTCATCACGATATCGTAATTCACTTCCGGGTCGCGTAGCACGATACTAATAAACAATTCGCGCTATACAATGAGCTAAAAGTTGCTAATAAACACTCAACACCATTCTTATTTAGAATTTATCCCTTTCAGTGCTTTGAGATTTATGAAACAACAGCATTATGATTTATTTAACGTGAGCATGTCAAGACATAAGCGGTCCCTTGTGTGTACCCGCTCTTCGCTGATTGGCTAAAACTACGGCAAACTTTATTTTTAGACATTTAGAAATTTCACTGTTGACAGGTTATCTTTGGGAAATTATAACTTAATAAAAGGTCATATATTTTTTCAAATTACTCAGAACAGGTCTGATGTATCTACAGAATCGTTTTAAAACGGGAAATTCACATTACTCATTGTTGTTTGTTCTGGGAAACGGCTAGACTTGCGTAAGTCTTGAAAGGCGTAGAATCGCGTAGCAAAGCAGTAAAGGGCAGAGGCGTAGAATCGCGTATATAAGCAGTATAGGGTTAAAAACAAGAGCGCAACAAATCAATAAACCAAGGAGGTGTCGTGTTCTTATCAAGTTACAAATTACACATACAAAACTTGGTTTGATTGCTTTAAAATGTGCGTTTAACATTTGTGTGGCTAATTCCTTATGAGAAAATCAAATGTCAAGCTGAAATTAATAATAACAATAATCGTAATAAATCAGACGTTGAAATGGAAGTTTCTTGTAAAATTTCGGTGCTAGAGTGGCATATTGGCTTTAAACGTTAGTATTACTTTCACGAGTATTTAATATATCATCTTATTATATGGACAGGTAACTAAAATAATTCATACGTACCATGATAATGTGACATAATCGTTTCAAAACGGCAACGATCGCCAACATATATCTTGTTACAACAGATAACGGCAAAGGATTGTTGTTAGTATCACAGTAGCCTGGGTTGATTTAGCGTAGTGACGTTAGTCAATTGTACTTCTTGGAAAATAGTTTCATGCCATGGCTACCGAGCGACGGTGTTGTAATGCCTTGATTTATCATATCGATCATTACAATACTTTGAAACGATTTAAAGTGACACAGAGTATCTTTCTTAAAATTTTATTTGGTTTTGATAAGCTACAAAATATCTAATATGCTGATTGAAGTTCATGACTCATCACTGGACTTGCAAATATATCCATTTATGCATAATATCTCTAAAATGCTTGATTTTATGAAAAAATCAAGAAAACATCTCAGATACGTTTAATATTCGAAATTATGCATCTATTAGTTACAATACCTATTAAACACTATCGAATCGAATATATCTTCTGTCAACTTATGACAAGGTTTTACATTACGTTTGGCGAATGTGCGCGCACCACTCGAGCCACATTGTCCGGTTTTCGATCTAAATCCAGACTTTGAATGGCCGTATTTTCGCTCTAATGTACTGATTGACCTTATTTTTTCAGTAACAGTTAGTGGTTCCCGATGTAATAACATCGATTTCAAAATTTGACATATGTGATCCTATCAACATACTCTGTGTCTCTTTAAGTTTCTCATTCAGCTTATCCGTGCACACATACTATGTCACAATGACATTCTCTGTTGAAAGGCAATCAATGTTGTGTACGACCCAGGTGATAGTTTTAAGAAGTAAATTATTACGATGAAGGCAATATTATTGATATACAACTTCTTTATTCTAGTTTGCGATGTTTCGATATAGATACTGATGTCGTTATCAAGCAAGTTATAACGACATTAGTATCTATGTCGAAACGTCGCAAACTTGAATAAAGAAGTTGTATATCCATAATATTGCCTTCATCGTCTTCATCATCGCAATTATTAGCAATACTACTGTTTTAAGGTTCTTGATATCCATTGATTCGAAGTGAAATAAAATTCGACAAGTTATTGAATTGTTTGATCAGGCTTTAGTTTTTAATGTAGGAGACACAGTTGTACACTTGAATAACATATAACTTAAAGTTTCGTTTTAACACAACTTTATTGATATAATTGAAAAATGTAAATCTTTGTTTTTTATTCTTTTTACTTTCCGAGCCTGGTGTAGATGTTGCAGGCATAATAAGAAAGCTGTATGCATGGAATATGCATGAATGAGGCTTCGGAATAAGGCTGAAAACTTATCGTTGTCAGGAGCTCTTTATTACACCTCTCGCCTATCTGCCATCTTGAATAGAGAGCTTAACTCGAGTACTATGTCATGTAAGTTCAAATGTCGCGAAATTTTATATATGTAATCCCTACAGTCCTTAGATGTGCCTTTTGTTAATTTCGGTGAGATGCCATGATCATTATTTTAGATTTTAAACTTCTTAATTGTAGAAGTGACTCTTGGAGGAAGTCATTTTTGTTCCGCTCATAACTCTGATACTATTTCTTTCAATGTGATAAAACTGTATATATGTAATGGCTATGGTCCCTATATATGCCTTTTGTATATTTCAGTCAGACCACTCTCATTATTATTTTTAGATTTTGATTTCTTTCTTGTAAAAGTGACTCTTTGAGGAAGTCATTTTTGTTCCGCTCTTAACTCTGATATTATTTGTTCAGATGAGCCATTTGATGTACTCTCAGTATCTTTTTTTATGGTTAACTTCTTTCTTATGATACAGTCACATTGAAAGGACATTGAATATTTTATTAATAGGGGCTGAAAGTCTCGTTCCGTACGACCTTCACCTTTGACTTCCGGGGAATGACTAAACAGCTCCGTGCTTGACGCGCGGCTGCGCAAAGCTGCGCTTTGTTGCGTCATAACGCGACACGGTTCCCAGTCTCTGGTAGCTGCGCTATGTTTTATCGTAGACTTATGATAATAGTTCTATCTTTATTCATCAATAAACAATGGCTTATTGTTTTTTCTTTTAGATGTAATCACATTAGCAGTGAACACTTATGCCATTTTAATTGATTTTCTGCAAGTTTTGTTTACAGTCACTTTGCACTTTGTTAAAATTCCGATGTTTCTGACGTGTTTTCTAACACTATTTTACACATATTCTAAATAACGCTTAGTCTACTATTTCGATTTAACACACTTAAACGGAATAACTATAGTCCGAATTGGCTTACAAATGTATTTATCTCATGTATAAGTTTTTTTTAAATTTCTATATGTATAAGAATCGATTCATTTTAATAAAGTTTTAAGTTTTAATTCATCCATCAATTTTTTTTATATACGATGTTCTTTCGGTCACTTTTTATCAGGGCCCAGATCAATCACCCAGTTCCACTGAGGCAATTTGTTTTGTCTATGTAAAGAGATTTAGTTGGAAACTACCCCCTGACAGTAAAATATTTTCATATTTATTGTAACATGCACATATTATAACTATACTATCTATTAGTGTATAGTATTGAACATAACAACATTACAGGTTTTAAATTTAAAAACAATTGAATGATGAATTAAATAATTACAATAAAATATAGTATTTTCAGTGTTGATGTCATTATTTAACATCATAATGAAAAGGACAAATTCTCCGCGAATGAACACCGCCCGAAGCCTCCATTACTTGGTTATATTATCATAATCGAAAGCCGACGCCATGTATTTTTTCTTTATTATATACGTTATCTGTTTGCGCTGTGGAAAGTGTTACCCGCGATTTTCAAATACATAGAACATTTATACACCTGAGAACCAGGTTGTTCAACTTCACTTTTGGTCAAGATTGACTAAGTGTGTTCTCAATATTTCAGAGGGTCTATTTTATCTTCAGACAATATTTAAGTGTTTTTCCTGTTATTTTATGGATTTTATCTACAGCATATTCATGAACTGTTTAGTTTCAAACCATGCGAGTCCATTTGATCATGTGACATGGACACAGAACAGTGTGGAACTACGGAATTAATCAAAATTAAACAACTTATATTTTCATGTATTCAGGTTACTTAAACAACACTGGATCTGAGATCTTCACATACAAAATATGTCAAAATATACAGAAGATCAAGGGTATAAATGGGTATAACAACCTGAATCAATTTTTGGAAAACGTCCTCAGTCTATTAAGATAAAAAATTAATACTGAATTTTTAGACAAGATATGAGTTTTTTACAAAAAAAATTTAATACTTGATCGGACTATTTTATACATGTATGCCAAATTTGTGTGAAATCAAATTATGCAATAAAATGATAAAATCATTTCAACCCTGTGACTCTTAAATTAACATTTTGAACAACGTGGTCCTCGTTTATTCAACTCTTAGTTAAATATATCAAAATGATGCTATATACGTATTATGATTCTAATCGTCACTCTAATCATTTCCGAATACAAGCCCATGTTGCCGAATAAAAGCCCGGGCTTCTATTTAATCCAAAAGTTCAGTTGTGAAAACCACATTTTCCGTATATATATATAGTGAACAAATTTTCAAGTCCCGTCCCTGTATAATATCATTAGAATTATATGCGTATAGAGAACTAAGTTCTTTGGTCCCTTGGAGTTCGTTATATTCGTGTTCTACTGCATATTAAAATCTGAACAATTAGATCGAAATAAATTATATTATTAATTCACTCTAGTGGTTTGCAAACAAATGTTTCTCAATAAATTATTCATTACATAGCTTTTTTATTTATAATCGGAACACGTACGGACTATATAAATACTATGTAAAATTCTCACAGCACAAAAAAAAAAAAAAAATCTTCAGTCATTTTTCATTATTCCACTTGTCCATCACAGTATTATTTAAACCATTTAAAATACTTTATGTTTATATTGATCATAAATTGTGTAATTTATTCACTAATAATTTAACTCTTTATTTAAGACTTTTAAGTCAGGTCATCTTTGGTAATTAATTATATTTTTCGTTGCATGGTTTTTTTTTCTTACAATGTTGTGGGCTTATTTGCGTTAATCTAATTGGTGCTATAAAATCAAATAATTTTTCTTGACAAGACCTGAATTTATATCACAAGATTGATTATCTTAATTTATTTAATTAGAAAATAATTAATAATTCTAAAACGAAATTTTTCACAATTTCTAAATAAATAATTGCAAAAGTCTTCTGCATAATCAATTATTTGTCTTTTCGGGAGGTGTAGTAAAATCAACACAAATAGCCTAATTATTATGGCTGTTTGTAAACATAAACGTAAACGAACATTAAGTCATTTGAACAGTGGACTAAAAAACAACCATTTTCGTAGGATATGTTTTCCATAAAAAAAATTAATATGTTCAACACTGATGATATCTAAAAAATATGTCCAGACTCGATCAGTCTCAGATGTCACTGGGCCGATCGCAAACTCGTCCGTCTGTGTCTTTTGAATTAACCGCGGATGTAACTATCTAATACTAGAAAAGTTTTCTATAATTTATGAAATATCCTTAATTTTCATCTTATTGCCAAACAAAAAATTCTTAAATCTTATTTAGCCGGAATTAATATTTAAAAAAATGATCCTACAACGACTGAGTCGCGCTAGTATAAAACGACACACGCAGCCTTCTACAGAAACCAGGAAGTATGAATGATAAGGCAGTTTTAGTCTTGTTTTGCAGTTCTATGAAAGTCATCGATCGTTTCAAAGACTGATAATGATTATAAAGATATTAATTCCTTGTCGTTTGCAGGCGTAATTAATTAGAAATCATGGTTTCATGAAATGAGCATTGCGCAGACGCGTAAATACCAAAAACTAGTTGGTTGAATTCCCCGGAAGTAAGGAATCTCGCAAGATCTCGTGACCTACTTACAGGCCCTATACACTAGTGACTATATAAGAATCATAAATGTCTGAAAAAGACATTGTTAGTTTCATAAGAGCTTATATAGCTTACATGCAATCAGGAAGTCTATATCTGCATTTTCATTGAGTTTTAAACAAATTAAAACAGTTTTGCAATGTTGTAGGAATCCTTACTAAGTGTAGTATCTTAGTTTCTATAATCACTTAGGGAAGCGGGGGTATAAAAAGTGAGCTTGCTCACTAATTCTCTTGTTATTAATTGCTTAGTTTGCAATCTTGAGTTTATTATTAATCATCTTACACATTGTGTTATCCACATGTATTCATGAGTTAAATGGAAATAACTAAACTATTTATGTTGTCCATATGCATTTATAGTTAAAGAAAAATACCTAGCAAGGTCAGAAAATCGTGAAGAAGTACTTTCATATTCGTACAATAATGTAATACTAACAAGAGTGCGACAGCATTGATGAAACTGAAGACCGTTACCTGTTATTGTTTAAAAGTTTAATCATATAAATATTGCTCTGTCAAAGTTCATAAAAAGTTATTAAAAATGAATAATTATAAACTAGTGTAATGGCGGATTTAATGAGTCTGTAAAAAGACAGCTTCAGAAATATTGTTGAATAATGAACTACTTTGTAAAAAAATGTAGTTGGACAAATGTTTCGAAACGAATACTTGATAAACAGTCAATTTGAAAACTTGATTAACCAAATAAAAATAAATTCAAGTTTCATATGTAATTATTGTTGTCCATATTGTATTGATGAAAAGTGCCGTATTTAAAAACATACATCATTTAAAGTCTTTTTAGAATACAATTTTGTTTTGCAAAACTGTGTTATAATACACTATAGACCTTTATAATAATAATTATTTTTTCAACAAAAAGGGGATGTTTTCCTGTTAAATAAAATTGCTTCTTTGAACCTACTTTCATTTTCGGTTTGCTGAATGCATGTGATCGAGTCATGACATACGTTGGCTACATATGCTCTCATTGATAGAGACCGCGTGTGTAATCAAAAGCTCAAAGTACACATTGAAAGAAAAAAATGTATTCAATGTCCGACCATTATGTGGGTCTATGTACGTGTCTATATAGATAGATCTAAAATAGATTTAACATATAAAATGCATTAAAAACATTATCTATGCACTACATTTATTCTATTTATGTATTTGTATTTGTATAAATGTGTCAATGAAGAAACGATAATTATCTAGGGCTAGGGCTTAAATTTGTATCTTTTGCCTCAACAATTTATATATTCATGTCTTTGGTATTGCTTATACATGCAGATAGAGAGGAAAGAAATAATCAGAAAAGACAATTTATAGATTTATTTTTTAAATAGTAATAAAAAATATTTTTTGAGTACACATTTATCAAGCAAGCTTAGCAAGCGATCACCCTTTTTCGATGATAAATAAATATTACTTTAATAACTATTTTGCGTTGTAACAAAGAAAAAGCCTATATCGTTGGGAAACTATTAACAGAGATGAGGTCAATTGCTGATCTGATTTTGGTATTGAATTCTTAATTTTCTTAGTTGATTTATAATTTAATGTATATATACGGTTCATTGAATAACATTTTAATGGCTGATTATGTACATAAACGTTTTGAAGTTACTGGAAGGGAAGAATCGTTTAACATAGATATTCACTTAAAAATGTACACATATATTTCTTAAGTATACCAAATCGGATAAAAATGAATATAAACATTTCGTTTTTACATGTATAAGAAATCTCAAGTGAACTGTCATTCTAGAATTGCATGGTTTCACGAAAGTAAGTATAACAGAATATGCTAATAAAATACAAGGTCACTAAAGAGCGTTTTCCCTTCAGTAAACGTCTTCATGAGATGAATACATAATTTCTTTGGTAAGCACTTCTTGGGTAAATCTTCATATATAGACTTTATTGGGGTTTGTTTTCTTCGTCAAATATATTGTTACCAAGAATCAGGTAAGATAAGAGGTTAGTAACTGTTATCGCTCATTTCAATTTTATTTAACTAATCATTGCCCGCAAATGTTAACTGTCTTAAACTTTTCCAGCTTAGTGTCTAAAATAATAATAGAATTTAAAAACTGACAAAATTTCAGCAAGAAAGTAATCAGATTTGTTTCTGATTCAAGTTTCTCCCCCCCCCCCCCCCAATTTGGTTGCAAGCAAAAAGTCTCAAAACGCCCTTTAAACTTGAAATATTTTTGATTGAATAGAGAATGAGAATTAGCCAATGATGCTCTTAGGAAAGGGTACTTATTACATAGAAAACCACATTTAACGTTCACACACTATAACTATGTGTGCAGCAAGTCTATTCAAGGATTCCTTACCCTTAAGACTGGAATGGAAGGTCTTAAAATCATATAGTCCAATATAAAGTGTAACACAGAGAAATGTTTCAACCACTGGCACCATGAGGAATAGCTTTTCCTTGGAATGTAAGGTCTTATAAACCAATTATGCTTAAATAAAGTGCAACGGATAAGTCAAGAACAAGGTTTTGTCATTTTGTCAACCTTTTCCCCCAAGGGACATAGCCTTTCCGTAGAATTTGATGTCTTAAAAACCATATAAGCTTAAATAAAGTGCAACACAGAGCAGTGCCGAAACCGGCAGGATGGGCCATTTCGTCAACCATTTCCACCAAGGGGAAGAGCACTTCCGTGTTGGGATCCTTCCACTCTCGGACGAGAGCCTGATAGGTCCTGCCTCAACATTCGGTTTTGGGTCATCAAGTTCAGTGTGGGAACGAACCTTCAAAATCGGAGTTGAAAGGCTTTGTCGAACGTATACTGGCTGGGGTGGAGACCTTGATGTGTATAGGCATTTCTCAATCAACGAAGACGTTGTTTGAGTATTACTTGTCGGGTTGCATGTTGAACAATAATATTTCTTCTTCAGTCCACCCCAAGTGCTTGACCCTTTCCCTAGAGTGGAAATACTTGCAAAGGAAACCTTATGTGATCCGAACCTCATTGCCAAGTTATCCAAATAAACGTTCTCTGTATAAAAGACTTCAACATGCAGCAAATTTTCTTTTGCAACTTTAAATCTTATTCCGCTTTTCCACAGGAATGGGTTGTTGAAGGGATCAAGTTTGAGAAGGTTTGAGTAACAGAAGTAATCGGCAGCTGATCCAGCTTTCGTGAGGACCAGGGTAACATAATGATAGCTTGATACTGTGCAGTAGAAGTCAGTGAAATACAGATGTGTCTCCTCGGTAAATATTGCTTCAATCGGGAAAGCAATACGCGTACCACCGAAAGGAGAAGCAGTTGGTAGCATCCCAGAACGCAGGTCAACGCCAAGAAATACCCCTTTAATCTTTCCATTTATTGGAGATTTAGGGTCACCATTGAAATCCTTCATTATTGGCTCCATGACGTTGTTGTTCCTCTTTACTTCCCTGAAGTATTCATCTGATTTGCATCTGTAGAAGAACTCAACCTCGTCGTACCCCGAGGAATAACTGCCGCTGAGATACTCTGTGGCTTTAACCAGTAGTTGACGCAGGTACGACTGTCCTGTAACATGGATGTTATTTAATTATCAAAATGTTAAATTTTATAGTCTTAATCGCAAAATATAAATAATTACAGACAAGCAGCTGACATGGTCGAGCTATGTCCCCCCGCAAATCATTTATAGTTTTTTTCTAATCATATTGCCGATTAATTCTTGTCACACAAAATAACCCAACTTTTCCAGCATATGATGGAAACTGTTCTAACTTTGTTCACATTCGATCCAAAAATGACCACCTGGAAATTTGTTGGTGTTTTTTAACAGAGTCGTAACTTTTCACCAATATTTAGATTTAAAAAAAATGTTTTACATTGTTGTCTTTTGCACTTATTCATATGATTATGTATCTCAAATTTGATCAAAATGTTATGATTAGTTAAGAAGTTGTGTGCCGGACAGGACTTGTAACAGTTTTCTAAAAGAGTCCTCATTTTTTGCTAAAAATTTCAAACTTTTACAATAATATTTTCACAATTGTTCTTTATGACACGCCTTTATATGATTATGTATCCATATATCAAATTTGATCAAAATATGATGATAAGTTAAGAAGTTGTGAGTCGGACAGGACTTGTAACAGCTTTCTAACAGAGTCCTCATTTTTTGCTAAAAAAGTCAAAATTTTACAAAAATATTTTCAAAATTGTTCTTTATGACACGCCTTCATATGATTATGCATCTATATATCAAATTTTATCAAAATATGACGATAAGTTAAGAAGTTGTGAGCAGGACAGGACTTGTAACATATTTCTTTAAAATTTACTACTTTTCCCCAAAATCCTAATATTTCATGTAGATTTTTCCAAAAATGTTACTCATGACACATTATTACATGTTTCTTCATTTCCATGACAAATATGAATTGAAATGGTTGATTAGTTACAAAGTTATGAGCCGGACGGACTGTACCCATTTAAAAAAAACCTGCAACTTCGTTGTTGCGGGGGATAAAAAGAGAAAAATAAAGTACGTCTCGTGTTACATAAGGTGTTGAAATCAGCATATGAATCGTCTTAAAATACAAAAAAAAAACCAGGAGCGCAAACAAATCAATAAACCCAGGAAGTGTCATGTTCTTATCAAGTTAGAAATTACACATACAAAACTTGTTTTGTTTGCTTTAATATGTACGTTTAACAGTTATGTGTCTAATTCCTTATGAGAAAATCAAATGTCAAGCTGCAAATTAAAAACAAAATTATCGTAATTAATCAGCCGTTGAAATAGAAGTTTCTTGTAAAATGTCGGTGCAAGAGTGGCATATTGGCTTCAAACGTTAATATCACTTTCACGAGTATTTAATATATTATCATATGATATGGACAGATAACTAAAATAATTCATACGTACCATGATAATGTGACATAATGGTTTTCAAAACGGCAACGATCGTCAACAGATATCTTGCTCACGGCAAAGGATTGTTGTTGTTATCACAACAGCCAACAGTGATTTAGCGTAGTGACGTAAGCCACTTGTAATTCTTGGAATATAGTTTCATTATCGGTTAGCTGAATTATTGTATTTTCAAGCCATGGCTACCGCGCGACGGTGTATCAATGCCTTGATTTATCATATCGATCATAACAAAACTTTGAAACGATTTAAGTTTCTCATTCAGCTTATACATGCACACATACTATGTCATAATGACATTCTCTGTTGAAAGGCAATCTATGTTGTTTTGCGACCAAGGTGATTGTTGTAAGAAGTTAATTATTAAAATTACTACTGTTATAGGGTTCTTGATATCCATGGAGATTCGAAATGAAATAAAATTCGACAAGTTATTGAATTGTTTGATCCGGCTTTAGTTTTTAATGTAGGAGACACATTTGTATAACTTAAAGTTTCGTTTAAACACAACTATATTTATATAATTTAAAAATTTATGTCTAAAGTTGTTGATTACTTATATGGAGCAAAGTGGAAATAAGTGTAATCGACCCCAGGCCTCTCGATGGAGAAGATATATTAACGGATACAATATAGAACTGTGTAAAGGTACAATGGAGATTCACTTCCGTGATGAAAAGTCATAATTTCGATTTGTTTTCGGAATGTTTCAATGTTAAACATCACTTATCATTTAATATTTGAACGAGGATATGCAGATATGTGATCAAACTTTCAGTATGCAGATGTTTTCTTATGTGATCATACTTATAGTATGTGTAGACCATTGTTACAATTATTTCAATTCTCACTAAAATTGCACCCTAGTTCATTTCTGAATAACGCATTGTTCGAGTTTCGTGAATATTTTAAAAAATATTGATACTGTTTTTTAAAACTGTGTCCGCGGAAACCACAAGTATGAACGGGTATTGTATTTTGATCAATAGAACACACAGGGGCATGTGAGCGTAAATAATGACGAGCTTTATCTGTAAAATCTGCTAGATTGGTTTCTCATTATTCAATTGAAATATGATAAAATACGTCTTCCAATAAGCAGAACGGTGGGGGTAATAGGCCTACATCATTGGCATCAAATAGCAACATGGCACAACATTGGAGAAGAGTGTTAGGACATTCGAAAAACAATCTAGTAATATTGATATTCACTCTAGGAGCATTGCTCTACAACAATAAAGATAATAATATATATGTTTTATCTGTTCACTTTCGTGTTTAAATTGTCAGAGCAGTACCACCAATGGTAAGCTAGTTTATGCCGATGCTTGCAGTTTTCACCGCAATACATAGCCACAATTGAGTTCTGGGCTTTTCTTCTTGCAATAATACTACCACAGTCTATGAGCCGTGATATGAGTGAAATGCTCTGGAACGCGGCGTAAAACCCCATATCACCTCACCATCTCGTGTTCAATTTTACCCAGGGGAGGGATAGCGTTCGGCTTCGGTTCAGGAGGTCCGTGGTTCGAATCCCTGCAGGGGCTCGCCAACTTTGTCTGCAGGAGAGAACTGTTCTACACGCAGTCAGGTTTGGGTGCAATGCTGCACTGAGTTTCAGCGCAAAACCACTCATGGTTCGCTAGTTGATGCTCGCAGATTTCACCGCAGTGCATACCCACAATTGTGTTGCAGGCTTTCTCCCTGCAATAACACTATCAACTGCTATGTAAGTGAAATAATCTTGAAAGCGGCGATAAACCCAAGATCACCTAAACTCACCTGAATCTTACCAAGTTAACAATAATATACATGTTTGTTATGCTTACATGTATGTAGATAAGAAGTGTACTTGCCAGGGCAAGACATGATTTGTTGTTATTTTTAGATGACATATATGTTCTCGGAAGAGCGTGACGTAACTTTCCTTTATTGTGCATTGTAGTGTATACGTTTTGAAATAAACGAGAGACGGCATGAAATATGTGATATACGCAACCGACATAATATCGTAAAGGAAAGACCTGAAACACTTGTAGTTTTATTGCTTGTCAATGAAAATCATAATTGCATGGTAAATTCTTAAGACAATAAAGATTATTAATATAAATGGATACCTGTGCAATTTCAAATTTCAGGTCTCGACAGTGTATTTGGTAATGGTTTTTTGCGTGGCTTATTCATAAATTGTTGTTTAAATTCCACGCAATGTATAATAAATGGCGGCAATTCACTATCATATGGATCAATTTTATCTTACATAAACAATAAAATATAAGTTTTTGACTAAGTAAAAATACCAATATATACAAAAGATCTTGTTTGAGATAAATTTGTTTATTTACAACCATAAACCCTTTTTTTACAAATATATAATAAATAAATATAACTTAAAAACTGTAACAGCATCAAAAAAACGTTTGTACAAACAGTAAATAGTTGTTAGAAGTTAAATAAATTAACAAATAACAAATATATTGTGAAATAAAAATCTCATTATTTGATCAGTGCTATCAGACCTTCAAAACGATACAGAGCAATGTAAAATATAAAGGTGTAAAATGTATATCAATTTGGGGATAAATTGTCAATGTCATACTTCATCCCATTGGTCCATTCTACACCATTTGTCCCTCCTCGAGGCATCTTTAAAAAGAAACATTTTAAAACAATAAAAATAGCAAAGTGCAAAAGTTTGTCCGGTTTGACTCTCGATTGAAGGATATGGTCTAAATTATATATTTTCTTCGATTGTCACGAACCACGAGACACCATTGAACCATTCTTCACCATTTACCCCTCCTAGGCAAATGTTCAACACTAAAAAGGTTATGATGCAAAGTATATGTCCGATTCGACTTGCGATTGAAGTCTTACTGATATATCCGTCTTTGAGCTTGAACCACACTTCCTCATTGGTTAACGTTGTGTCTCACATTTGTATATATCTAGCAGGATGGGTTACAGTCATCGCAGTTTTCGTCCTTCCTAAGCCCTCCCCTAGTGCTGTGACCTTTTCCAATTATATCGGTTGTGGTGAAAAACACTTGATCGCGTCCGTATTCCGTCATCAACTCATCAATATCAACATCTTCAGTGTAAAAGACCTCAACGATGAGTTTTGGAGCATCTATCACTGTGTATCTCTTCTTCCGTCTTCGGAGAAATTGGTTGGTTCTGTGATCCAACTTCAGGAGCTTTCTCTGACAGAACTTGTCAGCGTCTGAATGTCTGTCCGCGAGGACCAGGGTAACGTAATGTGTGTAGGATGTGGTGCAGTAGAAGTCTGTGAAATACAAATTTGTATCTTCGTGGAAAAGAGCCTCCACTGGAACACAAATCCGAGTATTTCCGAATGGGGAGGAATCTGGAAGTTCTCCATTCCTTAAAGAAACCCCAAAGAACACACCCTCGAGACGACCGTTTATAGGAGATTTTGGATCCCCGTTTCCATCCTTCAGAATTGTCTCCATGACATTTCCGTTCGCCCTTACGTTTCTGAAGTAAGTTTTGGATTTGTTTCGGTAGAAGTGCTCCACGGGATCATAATCCAGATCTTCATCTTCTATGTATTCCTCGGCTAGCTCGTAGAGCTGTCTCAAATACCTCTTTCCTGGAAGAAAAATATAAGTATTAACAATGATGTTGTCAATGTCAAATCTCCCTAAATCCTTGACCGTAATGTAACAAGGGATTCATGAATAAAATATTGATTAAAAAAAAGAAAGAAAAAAAGTCCAATCTGAAATATAGTTGATTGTGTAATAATATATCCTGACTCCTTGACCGTAATGTAACAAGGGATTCATGAATAAGATATTGATTAAAAAAAGAAAGAAAAATGTCCAATCTTAAAATAAAGTTGTTTGTGTAATAATATCTCCTATTCTTATTTCGATTGAAAACACAGTTTTCACAACATTATCAAAAGTATACATACTTGAATGTGAACTGCTGTATGCCATGGCTATGTTGTCTACTGTATAAAATGATTTGAGACGTGTAAGTAATGGAGCTTCAGTATTTATGCAATCGACGCATGCGTGTTTTCCTAAAGTCTATTTTTGCGGATTACAATAAAAAAATTCCAAATTGATAGATTTTCATTGGCTAGGTTCAGCGAAATATGTTGTAACCTTCGGTTTTACCATGTCTATTTATATCAACGGTAAGGTTTTGTTTGCCACAGCTTTATTGAGCTGATAACATAACTCTAATAATAGACTCAGTAACTGACTTGCGTGATGTTATTTCGCCGTCAAAATTATTTTATAAATTGCAAGATTATGTTTAATTTCTTAAATGTTTTATGCAATTGCGTGTTATAACTGTTGTTTTTGTCTCGATTATAACGTTATTGTTGTGTTAAATAATGTCAAATTTCTAAAACAAATATTCTCTTGTCCTTTCGCATACTTACACATCTAATTTTTATAGTCTCTTTGAAGTTGTTGTTCTTAATAATCTGAATAAACACCCACTGATCATCGTCAGATGACTCCAAATACATTGCTTAATACAAAATTATTGATTTCACGTTAAACATATCATTGATTGTTAATAAGCCAATCTCAAAATGGTTGTTCTCTCAAAATATACACAAAGAATTTAAGTAGGTTTTCCTTATATTTTCATTATTTTTGCACATAAGCGATTTTAATTCAATTGAATAGTCAACGATAAAGCAATTGTTATATCTGGAGTGGACAATATATCACATTAATCCAAATAGTCCAAGAGCACCCAAATTAATTTTACAAAATAGGGGGTGCTAAATTAAGTTCTTTGTGTTCTTAGTTCACCTATATTATAAGCGCTTTAATGTAAAGCGTCTATATGTTACTTTATTAACAGGCTTGTAGTTCATGCCGCCTCCTTACATCATGAGCTTTGAATACCGTATGTAATCTTAACTATAACGACATATAAACCTATAAAGAGAGGGGTAGACTTTGTATCGTAGGGGTCCGCGATTAAGTTAAAACTGCACTCTCACAAACAATAAAAACAATATGTTTTGATAGCCACATTCACAAGTTGAACATACTTGATCCACACACTGATAACTCGTCATGCCGTGGTAAAGCTATTCGTACCGGAAATGAAAGGACTATTTTTCATTCTGAGTTAATGTGCGTAACTTCATTTGTCATTTTTTTCAAATCAAAACAACATCATTAGTTACAATGTTGTAGTTGTTACAAGTTATATCTAATATCTAAAGAGTTAAGAGCTGTGAAGACTATTCTATACCTCTACACAACTAAAAGTGTATCATGCATGACTCATATATCATGATATGCCCATATTGACATACGCTGTTCACCGTTTTCCAAGAAAACATATCGACTTTAGTTTCCAAGAAACGGTTGCGCCCGGCCTTCTCAGAATACGTTTCTAACTATTGTATTGCTCACAAAACTAACTAGGCCTCTAGCCAACTTGAATGAGATATAATTAGTCACGATCCTTGTTTAAAATATGTGCGTATGTTATAGTCAAACAAGGACAACGCTTTAAGATTTCAAATGTTAAAAATACAGAAAAGATATTTAGGTTGTATCTATGATTTGTTCCAACTCATGACATATACTATACTCGTAAATTACATTAAGCATATTGATTTGTGTGCACTTTTCCATTTTGATTTTAATGATTTTGGAATTTAGAATTTTTATACACATTGGAGTTTTGTTGGGTAAACATTCAAAAGAAAGGTATATCTTATTCATGAAGTCACATAAGCAAATTAGAATTCTTTAATCGGTCTAAATAAAGTTAAAGTTTTCATTATGTGATGGTTAAGCTAAAACGTTGAGACATACCAATTACTCGCAAGCAAGCCTTACCCCCACATCCCCTGCCTGTCTATATCGAAAGTAGGATTTTTACAAAGGATTACACATAACCTGACCACACTTCATTTCTGCTTCCTTCTCACCAATGGCTGCGTCAAGTTACTCAGTTGGTAGGTAGATTTAGGTTCCTAATGACCTTCTTGAAATTGAATTTACAGGCCGTCGGGCAATTGCTGAATATATATATTGCTTGCTTGCAGTATTAAGGGGAATCGGGCAGTAATGTTACTTCCTAGGCAATACGCTACTTCCTAGGTAATACGCTACTTCCTAGGCAAATCGCCACTGCCTAGGCAGTAGCCTAACGTATTGCCTAAATATTCCAGGTAGTAAGCTTACTGCCCGGTCGAATTCTGCTTGTTGCCTTATGCAGTAGTGTTATCAATGATCACACGTGTAGAAACGAGCAGAGCTTACATACCCCCACTACCCACTTTGTTTAAAGAAATTCAAACCGTAATTTTGATAAACAGTTGGTTAAGTTGTATGAAAGTTGGTTAAACAATCTCTAAGATCAGCCATAGTGTAAGTCATGTTTCCAATGAAGCTACAAAACTAAATTCATAAATAAATTTGACCATTCAAAGGGTACATCTAGGGATAATGTTTGATCTTTGTTACAAGATTGATGTTGACATATAGTAATGTTTCCGTTGCATAACTCCTAAATAGATAGATAAATTCACAGTCTGATTAAAATCGACTGTGATTCGAGGAAAAAAAAGTGTCAAAATATTATCTCTAGATGGTTCGCACCTCACCCAGCCCGGCTGTCCTCTCATTCACAGTCTGAAGGCAGCCCTGGTTATAGCAACACGCGATAGAGGTGAGTGCATTCAGACCGAGACGGAGAGGATATCCCGAATGGTTCGACTCCCAATATGGTTCGAGACAATATTTTTTATATCGATTTTAATCAGACTAGAAAAATACACCAACTTCATACACATATAAATCAGCTTTTGGAACCTCTGTGTTGATGGATGTCAGGGTATATGTATGAGCTAAACGCAGAGACTTTATATGCTGATATTACAGTGATGTAGGAGGATGTATTTGACTATAACTCATATCAATGAAATGACCTAAAATATTTGACATATTAACTATAGCTGACTTTCCTCCACTAAACTTTTGGCAAATGAATAATATAAATGACCAATAACTTGAAAAGTAAGTAAAAAAACAGTTAAACACCCCTGAAGCAGCATGCTTGACTGTCATATGACTAAACTAATTATTAATCCATTTACACTTATGTGTCTCTTGCTATTTTGAGATTCTCAATAAGCTGTAAGAGGGCTATGTATGCTCTGCTCGCTGCTACATTGTCCCTTAGGTTTGATTAGCATTTCCTCATGTTTGCACATCATAAAATCAAATAGGTCTTACTGGTGTTTCCTTACTTTCAGGTTTTGTTAGACAATACATGGAATGTCTGCTACAGAAAGCAAAAGGGTTCACCAATGGACACTTTGTGGAAGTGTCTTTCTTCTATCGAAATAAATCAGCTAAATATTTCGAGGCAATAAAACAGAATGGGAATATAATATATCCAATGCTGAAGGACAGAGGAGGGGATGAAAAGTCGCCTATCAATGGACGTTTGAAGGGAGTGTTTTTCTGTGTCACTTTGTATCGGGGTTTGTTACCTACAATTTCTCCCTATGGTAATTCCAGGTTACATGTTCCGATAGAAGCCTTGTTTGATGAAACTTCAAATCTATATTTCGCCGATTTCTACTGCTTTGGAGGGATCATTCATTACATCATTTTAGTCCTTGCAAAGACAGGGACAGATGCCGATGATTATTGTCAAGAAAATCTTCCGCAATTGGACCCACATTGCAACGAATTCCTAACAAGAAATGCTAATGGAGAATCAACATGTTATACAGCAGCAAAACAAAATCTCCATGTGGAGGTTTTCTATGCTGATGAGGTCAATATTGGCAGTCTCCAGCGTTTGTATGGAGGTGGAAAAGTATTTCTCGCGAATACAAGACTGATTAGATACGGACCACGCACCCAGGGGAGCATCAGAAAGTGTAAACTCTGTCAAACATGCAATCTTCAAGACTTGGTATTAGAGGAGAAGTGTTTGGTAGAAAAAGAATATGAGGCATATGAAGAGGAACAAGAAGGGGAAAACGTCGAGGAAAAGAATGGAGAAACCAAAGAACATAGAGATGAAGACGAAAATGTAGAAAATCCAAAGAATGGAACAGATATGAGCAAATGTGAGGCAAATGAAGAATATGAAGATGAAAACAATCGTGGAGTCGACAAGCATTATAGAGATAAAAAAATTAAAGGATACAAAGAAAATTATAAGAAGGAGGAACGCTGTGGGGATACAACAGGGACTGGATATGAGGAAGATGAATACTATGAGGATGAAGATTTAGAGGAATACCAAAACGATTATGAATATGAGGAAGGTTGCGAGGATACAACAGGGGCTGGATATGAGGAAGATGAATATTATGAGGATGAAGATTTAGAGGAATACCAAAACGATTATGAATATGAGGAAGGTTGCGAGGATACGACAGGGGCTGGATATGAGGAAGATGAATATTATGAGGATGAAGAATTAGAGGAATACCAAAACGATTATGAATATGAGGAAGGTTGTGAGGATACAACAGGGGCTGGATATGAGGAAGATGAATACTATGAGGATGAAGATTTAGAGGAATACCAAAACGATTATGAATATGAGGAAGGTTGTGAGGATACAACAGGGGCTGGATATGAGGAAGATGAAGATTATGAGGATGAGGGATGGTGGTATGAATCTTCTGAGGAAGATTATTATGATGACGATGAGATCTGGTATGAATCTTCTGAGAAAGATGAAGATGAAGATGATGAAGATGAAGATATGGGGAATGCATATGCCTGTGATAATTATGAAAATGAAGAAGAAAATGAGGAAGATGATGCAGATATGTGCATAGTGGCCTAAGAGGCAAAAACTATCCAGTTCCTGTTCAGTAAGGCTACATATATCATGAAGTACCAGCAATAATACTGCGGGACCATTATCATCAGGATACAAGTGTTGCTTCACTAGACGAGTCCCAAAACTTTACAACTCAGGTAAAGCAGAATGAAATGAATGATATTAATACCAATTTTGGGGACATTTGCTGAACAATTTTATAATCTCTTGTGTAATTAATGATAATTAGATAATTGACTTACATATCAATTCACTTTTTAAAATAAATAGACTAAAATAATTCTTGATATTAAAATTATAAATTCAGACACCTAAGATTAAGTAGGAGATAAGTGATCAGTCGTGCCTGTGAAACGCAAGATATGAGAAAAACCTCTGTCATTTGGAAAATTTAATGTTATATTGACAATTCTAATGTAGATAGATCTTTTTGATTTCTTTTGTGGAAGGCATTTGAACTTTTCAAACACTTTCAGAAGCAAAAGGAAAAATCCCAACATTGACGATAAAATTTGATAGCTAATTATTAACCAACCCTTAAATGGAATCGTACAGCGAAACAATGCGATTTTCAGTTCAAACACATCAAAGAAAATATAGTTTTTTTACGTATATAGTTTCAAATGTATTTGGGTTTGTTTGTTATTGAAATTTCGTCTTTTGTTATGTCTTTTATAGTTTGTAGCACGATACCAAGGTTAGAAAGTCTACTTCCACAGGAAATACCAAATTATAAGAAATGATTAGCTACTTAACATGATGCGTACTAATTAAGGAAATTGATCAAAATATCATGTAATGAATGCATTGTAATGACACAACAAGAGGACGTGAAATCGACCAGAATATCTTGCAGTATTGTTACAATTTCACAGTACTTACCGATCATGTCTAAATCTTCTTCATCTAATATATAAACAAAATTAAAATTTGATTGATTATATCTGCATTATAAAAGAGTTTTTATCACTGTTTTATTAATTAATATCAACGTTCTGATAATAAAACTTTAGTTGAGAGTTTTGAAGTTATAAGTGGTTCTTTAATTTTTGTGTGTGTTAATAAGGTGCTATTCTGCTGGGAAATATAAAACAAAAATTATTCAGACCTGTTTACGAAATGAATATCATATTCAATATTACATTAAAATTACATTAATATCATAATTTTTGCAAAATTTGGATTAGAATTTCCTCCGCACAACGTTTTGATTATGATGCTTTATCCTGAAGTCCCGTCCATGATACAAAATGTTTACGCAGAGAAATAATAAACAATAAATATTTTCAGATGTTGGCTCCTTCTTTTAGATCATCTTCTGAGGAACATTCATATTCTTTTGATTTCCAATTGAGTTTATTTGCTGTTTTTCTAATCGTGGCCTATAAAAAGTATATTAAAAATCGTTCTGAATTCTGAATTTAACACATGAACATAATAAAGATATTAGTGGTATAAAAGTTATTTCTTAAAGTCCATAAAATTTTTTTATAATTGTTTCAGACATCTGGGTAAAACAATGTTTCTGAATTTCACATAAACAAGATAATTGACTCATCAAATGAAGTTATTTTGTATATCAATGTTTTTAATGTTAATTATTTTTTAGACATCAGAGTACAAAAATAGATTAATGTTCCAGAAAAGCCACTCCAAATTTTTATACCTGTCATTATGACTTTGAGTGATTACTCGTTTTTGGTTTGCATACAGAAAATAAATGTGCTGTTCATTCAAACAACAAACAATTTTAAATAAAGAATATGAAAAAACGATTCATGTGAAACCAATTAAAAAAAATAGTTTTAATCATATTTAACATATTCTCATATCTGTTAATCATTGAAATATTCATATTAAAAAAAAAATAAAATAAAAATCATCATTCTCCTTGAAAAGAAATGACTGGATAAGTATAAATTCAGCGCAGTAACAATTATTTCCAAATGAATATTTCCATTTTATTTTTCACATTATTCACAAATTATTATTATTATTATTATTTCACAAATATTCTTGAAAGATGGATCATTTTCTTCCAATAAACATTAATATATGTATTTATGAAAATTGAAATGTGCATGGGCTTTAAAGTTAGTAAAAAGTAAATGTTAATTTAAGTGAGTGATTGTAGATCATGATTTTGAAATTTGAAAACAAAGTTTGAACTTGATAAATCATATATACAACGTGCATTGTCGTACACTGATGTAAATTGGGTTATATGCTGTTTATAAAAAAATGCATGAAGTGAAAACGAACCAGCAACACAAAGACAGTAGATGATTTTTTCCAAGGCTAAATGTTTAGATATTTTCACACACAAAAGGAAGTTCGAAACGAAAAAAGTAAATGAAAAATTCCACCCACAAACAGATTATAACATATAAGGGAAAGACAACACGACTAACTCACCAGAGTCAAACCGTGAAGGGCATATATTGTAAATATATCGGATAATCGTTTACAGAAAGTGTGCCAAAAATTGATAAATGACCAGTCCTTTTTTTCACTATTACTTACTTGGGCTAGAATAAGAAGAGGATTGAGGGAGTTATTATTTTTACATTTTTTGTCAGTGTCTTAAACTTATGAAAAATGCAAATATACATCAAAGCATTCTAATTATGTACCTTCAACACTTAACTTCATTCGTCCATAACATCCAGATTCAACTGTATAGTTACATGTAACTCTATACATCTTTTGTAACCTCCTAAATGCATTTACATCAAGAAATACATTGTAAATTCACCAACTTCGATATAGTGAACTGCAATGTTCAACCGAGGTTGCAGTGTTTTATAAAAGTATATATTGCTCGTGTGCTCTCCTTATTCTAAGAAACTAATTTCTCGGAAATGCTGGGGAACTTTCCAGGAAAGCAACGCGCAGATTACTTCGATTATTTATCATTATATCCATCATTTTTCACACATAGTATGTATCACTCTACAATATTAGATATTATATCAAGTTATATTACCTCGCACAAGCAGGATCAATCTAACACAAACAAAATGTCCTAACAAATTATTAATTTTTAAGATTCTTTGTTCACTCTCGTGACTAAATTAATACTAAATAGTTGATGAAGGGACAATCTCTACGAAAATCATCGTTTCAATTGGATACTTCATTGCTGAACGTAATAAATGATAATTGAGGGAAAGTACTTACAGAGAGTTGAAGATTATTATCGTGCACGCAGCGAGATATATGACCTAGTTGTTATTCTTAGAATGAGTTGCGTTTCCGAGAAATGAAACAGCAATACCTGGAATACAACCGATGCGTTACTTCGCAGAATAGCATGTACGTGTATTCATGTGAATGGATATATTTTATTTAGGTTGTTTCATGAAAGGTTATGTTATAGTGTTTTTACTTTCAAATCTGCTTTGAAAACGTCTACAATATATTTCAGTTATCCATACAATACTATATTTATATATAATTATTTGGTTTGCTCTTCATAGTTAATATATTAAGAATAAAAACTCATTTATGATGAAAATGTCTTTTTTTATATGTTTTTATATCACATGTTGCCATCCAGAAATACCTTTGTATGAGTTATTCTCATTTGTACATGTCTTATCCTAATAAAATGAATATATTCGTAGTGAGTTTGTATCTAGCTTATCTAGGACGCAATACTTCCTTTGAATACAATCAATACAATGGTACTTACAATTTAAGTGAACATTGTCTCATTAAAAAAACATTGAAACGAAATTCCTTTAATCAAGTAATTAGTATGATGTTTTGATACATCAACTTTAGTAAAACACTTCTACATATTCAATGTCTGAAGGATATTAGATGGTTTGTGTTTTATCTTATGTCTTATTATGATTATTGTAGAAGTATTCTCTTTATTGTTGATGCGAAAGTCCCCAAGTAACATAACATGCATATGAATTTAAAAAATTAAAAATACTGTTTATAATAAAAAAGGATAAAACAATATGAATTTCATCATCTTATTATTTCATCTCCTGGTTATCAAACGGTTGCTTATCCAGAGAACCAGTCCATAGTTTTAATTATACATAATTTGGCTTTGATACCAACATAAATGGCATACTTAATTATATATATAAGTCCCCCAAATGTCACTCATTCAACTCAAAGTCAAAGTCTTTTTAAGGAATCCCATGATGTTGATCCTTATGCTTTCGATAATATATTACCCCAACCGTTTTGGTATAATCGTAATTTTAAAAACACATCTCATTTTGTAAAAAAATTGGCAAATAAAAGAATTATGACTATCGATGACATATGTGATGAAACGGTTAACTATCATTGAAATCTTTAAAAGATAAATACCGCATCAAAGGTACATATCTCGGTTACAATTACTTACTACATATTTTGTCTGACTCATGGAAGGATACTCTTACCCACTCTTCTACAGAAATGAATACCATGTGCATACATGTTTCTGATTGCCAGTTGAATTTAAAGGGCTCTAGACTGTTTTATGACACACTTATCTCAAAGGACAATTATCCTAACACCTGTAGCAAATGGCAACTTGTATTTCCTGAAACTACATTTGATTAGAAATACACATTTACAATATACATACATATGAAGGCAATAAAGGACACTAAATTATTAGACTTTCAAAATAGATTTCTTTATTGTATCATATACACTAAAAGAGAATTATTCTTAATTAAAAGGATGGCATAGCCTATATTGCTTTTGTAAGAATGTCGATGAGAGTGTTTGTCCATATTCAAATTGCCTGCTGACTCTTTGTTGTATGTTCTAAACAACATTGCTTTTGTATATAATATTGCGTGTATGTGATTATTGAAAACTAATAAAAAACAAAAAAAACCCCAAACAAACAAACTCTTAACTATGATTTTTTTAAATTTCCAAAAAATTGTTGACGCACGTCATAGTCCGGTTTTCGATCACAATTTCGACCCCAAACCTTCCTGTTGTCACTATACATCGTCCATAAGCTTTTAAATGTTACTTTCTTGCAACAGTCGATACTTCTCAATTACATTTCACTATTGTGTCATGTGTGACCAAAAACAACTCACGTAGTGGTCCTAAATGTAGATGGCATAATTTGTTTACATTCAACACATGTTTACTTAACTTATCTACCTATAGCTACCTTACCTAAATCAATATGATTATAAGTTACAGTAAATACAATGTGTATTCACCTTTTTTTAGAATTTCAATATAGTGACCTTCAGTGTTAGATAAAGGCTTCGTTGTATGATGTTAAAACAGGCACCTGAGACCTACATTTTTTGTTTTCCAAGAAAGATTAAGAGCTACTATTTCTTTTCGAGGAAATTATCGCCAAGATTAAAATAATACATATCGCTTATTGATTATATCCTTCCTATATATTTCATTTTTATTTACATATAGTTTAATGTAAATGTGTGTAGTGTTAGTTGATTTCTGTGTTTAGTTTTTAACAATATATTGGATATTCAAAAACAATTTTTAATGTTTGCATGAAGTGTTACGTGAAACTTTGCGACACTCTGTTCTGCTATACATATATCTTGAAAATGATATATAATTAAATAATGAATAATTAAATCATATATACAAGTAAACATTGCATTTTGTCTGGTAATGACACTTTAATGCTTTAGAAATCAAGCCATTTAATTTACTTCTCATTAAAAAATATATGGTTATCGAGTTTACAGATGTATATAAAGTTTTTCATTAATCTTTGTCACTGCTGGGTCCGAATAAGAAAGGAAAGTATACTACAATCGTTGTATTTGTGATTGATTGATAGCTCTGGTAAACTCATAAATGTTTTTAACAATTTACCAGTAACCATTAATCTTGCAACGTCAATATCATTGATCAGTTTTCAACCATATAATGCTTTGCAAGTAGGAGATTTCATATAATTATTTTGTGTGATTACAAGCAAACTGCATGTAACATGCACTCGCTATCTATAGATCTACAAACGGGCAAACTCGAATCAGCTAACAGCTTTCATTTGCATTGACTCAGTTCAGCATGGCGACGGCTCTTTCCGACGCAGGTAAATACATATAAAAATCATATTGACTTTATAATCTGAACTTTCCTCAGGATTTCAAATTCATATGAATGTTTTGATTAAACGAAAATGTATTTTATCTGTAAACTTTAATGTTAATTAAGCATGAAAAAATATGTTTCATTATGTGTTTATCGAAATGAAATGTTAACCCCAAGTATGTTTTGTTTTCAAATGATATTTTTAAATGAATAATGATGAAAATGTACGGGTACAAACAATAACATATCAAAAGGGTAGGGGAACGTCTTTACACTAGAGACCTTGAATCTCAAAGGAGTGATCTTTTGCAAACAATAAACTATTTTACCCGTCAACAAAACTAAGACACACATCAAAACCATGCATCTTCTTCGGTTTATATACTTTAGAAGTTGCTTATTTTTCTTTTTGAATTCTTTCAGACTCTTCTGTTAAGATATACATGGAAAATCTTCTACAGAAGGCGAACCACTTTTGTAATGTTGGATTTACCAAAGTATCTATCCTCTATCGTAATAAATCGAAACAGTTTTTTGAACAAGTTAAAAAGAATGGTGATATATTGACACCAACAATGAAGGATATGGGAGGAGATCAGAAATCACCTATCAATGGACGTTTGAAGGGAGTTTTCTTCTGTGTTTCTTTATTCAAAGGGAAGTTGCCAAGTATTTCTCCCTTTGGCAATACGAGGATACACATCCCGATAGAAGCATTGTTTGATGATTCCTCAAATCTTTATTTTGCGGATTTTTTTTGTTTTGGAGCCAAAATACATTATATCATTGTTGTCCTTACTAAGAAAGGAACAGAGGCTGATGATTTCTGTCAAGACAATCTCCCCCATTTGGACCCTCATTGTAACAATTTCTTAAGTAGAGATGCAAACGGAGAATCAACATTTTACACAACTGCAAAACAAAATGTTTTTGTTGAAGTTTTCTACACAGAGAATGTAGATATTAAAAGTTTACAATCTGTTTACGGTGCGGAAAAAGTTTTTTTCAAGCCAACAAAAACAATTGGAAAAGGTCACAGCACCTTTGGAGGCAAAGTGAAGAACAGATTTTGTGTAAAATGCAATTTTTTATCAAACATTCCAAAAACATTATCCTATACTCATAACAGATTTCCAGTATGGCATTATAAACATCAACGTATGGAAGAATATCTTGATCGCAAAGCTGATCAGCAGATAGAAGATAGGTTTTTCGATCAGCAGTATCAACAACAACGCGAAGACGCATATCTGGATAGGCTGGATGATGAACAAGAAGAGGAAAAATACTTGGATCAGCTGTATCAACAACAACGCGAAGACGCATATCTGGATAGGCTGGATGATGAACAAGAAGAGGAAAAATACTTGGATCAGCAGTATCAACAACAACGCGAAGACGCATATCTGGATAGGCTGGATGATGAACAAGAAGAGGAAAAATACTTGGATCAGCAGTATCAACAACAACGTGAAGACGCATATCTGGATAGGCTGGATGATGAACAAGAAGAGGAAAAATACTTGGATCAGCAGTATCAACAACAACGCGAAGACGCATATCTGGATAGGTTGGATGATGAACAAGAAGAGGAAAAATACTTGGATCAGCAGTATCAACAACAACGCGAAGACGCATATCTGGATAGGCTGGATGATGAACAAGAAGAGGAAAAATACTTGGATCAGCAGTATCAACAACAACGTGAAGACGCATATCTGGATAGGCTGGATGATGAACAAGAAGAGGAAAAATACTTGGATCAGCAGTATCAACAACAACGTGAAGACGCATATCTGGATAGGCTGGATGATGAACAAGAAGAGGAAAAATACTTGGATCAGCAGTATCAACAACAACGTGAAGACGCATATCTGGATAGGCTGGATGATGAACAAGAAGAGGAAAAATACTTGGATCAGCAGTATCAACAACAACGTGAAGACGAATACCTGGATAGGCTAGATGATGAACAGATAGCAAATGATATCTGGTAAAGAAAAAGTGACTTGAGTATTCCATATGAAATTATCTCTTGGAACAGCTTTTGTCTTCCAGCCTTGAGGTATCAATACTGAAATTCTTTTAAAGAAGGTTTAATTCAAATGCTTATGAAAGACGCATGAGGTCAAAAAGAAATTTCAATAACAAATATGTCCATCAGTTTGGGCAACATACATTAAGAAATGACCTAAATGCTGATGGGAAACACATGAAGATCAGTTACATAATGATAAATGAACCCCTTCTACCAAAATAAGACTGCCAACAATTCATCCATGTGTCTTAACAGAACTGTCTTGATGGTAACGTTCTGCAAGTCTGTGTCATACTCTCATCCAAATATAAGAATAATGTACAATGTAGATGGAAGCAAGAATATTTGGAGAACACGTACCATGCTATGGCTGTAACTTTCAATGGCGATGCTGTTAAGTCTAATGTTGTCCTTCATTTCAATGCCTTCAGTCAGGATAGCCCATCACGTTTTCAGACACCATATGACTCCAGAACACTTTGTTCAAGTGACCAAACTCTTCTGAAAATTCCACAGACACGAACCAAGTCATTTGGAGATCGATCCTTCTCCAGAACTGGACCAGTTCTCTGGAACAGCTAACCATCCAGCCTAAGATCAGAACTTGTGTTGTCAAGCTTCAAGGCCCAACTCAAAACTTACTTTTTCACTTGTGCATATATGTAATAGGACTCAGACAGCGCTTTTGAGAAATTCCATTGGAAAAAAACCGCTATAGAAATGTATGTATGTATGTATGTATGTATGTATGTATGTATGTATGTATGTATGTATGTATGTATGTATGTAAGTATGAAGACAGCGTCGTACATGGCCTGGACTGGTTATCTCTCCCTACCTAATGCAGATACTGCAGTCCTGGCAGCTTGGATTGTTCTGTGCCGAAAATGGCGAATATTATGGCGATCCTGACGTGACATAGTGATGTGTCATAATCAAAAATCATTTGTTGGGACCTGACCTACAGACTCACAATTACTGAATGGTGACATTCGCCATTCCAGCTTAAAGCGTTTCAATGATGTATTCACGTTTCTCAGTTGACATTTTTTGCGTAACGTATATATACGTTCCATTCTTAGAGTATTTATCACAAGTGAATCGGTTTCCTTGAAGCACATTTTACACAGACTGGCCTCATCATTTATGAATAAAAATTAGGTTTTGCAAGCGGTTATAGCAATTTTTGACGTTTATGTGAAGCGTCCATTTGCAGTTTATGGTGCTTGAACTGGATTGTTTTCAATTTCAAAATGTTCAATGATCTTCGTTATATTTAGACGAATATTACCAAGCCTTTAATAATTTCATATGTGATTGCAATCTTCAAAATATATTCAAATTATCAATTATTTCAAATATCAAAATAATCTGCAGTTGAAACCCAAACTAAACAATATAGAAAAGAATTCTTACAAACAAGTCCGGATCCAGAGTCCAAATAACCCCTCCTAAATATTTCTCAAAAGTATTTTCGTCCGGACGATTTTTTTTGTCCCCATCAAGAAATCAAATCGTCGAGTATTTTATACTCTAAATAATACTATGACTTTTATGTTCTTTCTAACATATTTCTTTACAGTGCTGAAAAATATCAATCAATGCATATTTAAATAAATGTAACATAGAGTGTCCGATTGTCTAAAACCACATGGACAGGGTGACATTTTTTATATATTACCAGGTTTGCCTCATTTTCAACTAAAAGAGTGAATACCAACCTAAATATAACCATTAATAAGTCAAAAATAATTAAAAATTTTAACTGTAATGTAAAATATAAAACAAATTCAAAGGACCTTGAAAGGAGCTGGATGTACTTTGCTACTCTTTAGTAAAATAAGAAAGTTTGAAAATATTAAAAAATAGATTTCTTATTCCTTCAACTCATGCTTGAAATCATCAATTTATGTTATCGCAAGTATTTTTTTACATCGAAACGTTTTATGACGGGAAGTCGTAGTATGTGTGCACATAACCAAAACAAATATACTAATCATCACAAAATCAAAATAGTTTTAAATATCTGTATTTAAGGGGCAGTAGCACGTTTTTTGATAATTGTATGTTTTAAAATTTTCACTGATATTTGTAAGTGAATGCTAAATGCATTATTTTCACAGTGTCAAAAATCTTATCACACAAACCAATCATTCATAGTCAGAGGACAAAGTATGAAGATTCTCATAAAATCAATTGGCGGCCATTTTATGTGAACACCTTTAATTCATTTTGTGTAAGAAAAAGGAATTGCAAAGCTAAACTTTACGTTATATGCTTGAATTATTACTGCCCCATTTAGTTTAAATACATTGTCTTTCAATTGGAATCATTAATTTTCATTTTCCTGACATCACCTTATATACTCCCTTAAAACGTGCTAAGGATTTAAAAATGTTTTGTTCATCTCAAAGCGACATCCCTATGAACATGAAAACACAACGGGAGTTTTTTTAGTTCATGAGATAATTTCTATACTGAAAGTAAACTAATTATTTTCAAATATTACTTTTTTAGAAGTTTAAGAATGATCTAGATTGGGTGGATCTTTAAAGATGCTGTATCATACTTGCAAGCGGTTCAGGATGAAACTTAGCTATTGAGAAATGAAATACATCACTTTGAAGAAAAATATTTCGTCGAAATTTTGATATCATATTTAGATTGTTTAATCAACAATAACATACTTATTTCGACGCTTCAAGCACAGTACCCTCGTAGAAAGGGCATGCCATTTAGCGAACCCGCTTTCGGTGACGTAATCATTATGCTTGTTGGATTTACACCGTGTCTCAACTACCGTATTTGCGTTCGAAGGGTATCAACATTGACAGCAACGAATACCTAATTCGGAGAAAAAGAAAATAAAATCTAGTTGAGCGCGACAAAGACGGTTTTCAACTTGAACCAGACAGGGGAGATAACCAGGACAACTTTCCCGCAGACCTAAAAAGTTGGTTGGAAATCGAGGTTAAAACAGGGGGGTGGTTTTACATTTTTTCGTACCTTGGCCTCTCCTTGCACAAAAAATCGAAATACTACAAAAGAAAATAGGATAACAAATGCAGAGACACTTATTTTTAGATTTTCATTTATGTGACGTCAAATTATGACTTTGTAAGGAGAAAAACTTCAGAAGTGTACAAAACGTATTTTCTCAAAGCGCACATGTCTACAAAGAATTCATGATGTAGAATAATTATTCAGCTACAATTTGCACTATCTATCGGATTTTTATCACAACGTACTCGCATCAAATTAAATAAAAGAACGACCATACCGTCTCAATCGGAGCAACTCCCACATGCAATCGCCCGCTTTCATTGGCTGTCACGATAAAAGCGTGAGCTCAGATTGTGTTTGCAATCATCGTTTTTACGATTAAATATATGGTAAGGAACACCTTTCTCGAATCTGAAGTGCTATTTCTTGAGTAGATAGACGGATCAAAACTTTTAAAAAAACCTTTAATAGTTTTAACTTATAATTTACAACTACTCAGATATAATAAAGGATGAGTAAAGATTTATATAACCAACATATGACACAAAAACAAACTGTTTTTTTAAAACCTTTTCCCCAAACATTATTGTTTTTTAAGTGTACAAATGCGAATTTCAACTTGTTCTGTTTCATAAATCACATACATTAATTTAAGTTAATTTCTAGGCATTTTATATATCTCAATTTTTTATTTAACCCTTCAATATTTCATAAACTCATGTCCAAAACAAACGATACCAAGTTTTCAAAGTCGTCTGAAACAAAATTCTATAACCTGACAGAGTCGAATTTAAGTGTGTCTAACAGGCATATGTCTTGTAAAGAAGTATGCACATTTTCATTCTTCAGGAAAAGATACTTTTGATTTTGTGTCTTTTCAAATGCACAAGGGGTGCATAAATAAAAATTTCAAATTGTTTAATGAACAGAACTTTTGTCATTTCATTTTAAAATTGATAAAGTATTGAATTTATGTCAGAAAAAAATGTTGTTGATATAATACACTTTATTTGACATAAATTCGTTGACGCGTCACTGCACTAGAACGTTTTAAAACAAGCGAAATTTTCCAATTTCTCGCTATCTCGCCTAGTAAAGGAGATTCCAGATCGATGATTTTTTCAAATGCATGTTTCTCGCAAACATGAAAAGATAATGTTTCCAAATTTTGCATAGACGTAAGTTGACTACTGAAGAAATGATATTACTATGTTTTAGTCTTATTAATCTGCAGTGGATTGAGTTATTTTGTGATTTGTATGGTATCGTTTCTTTTGGACATGAGTTTACATATATATGTATTTTTTAAGTTTTAATAAGGTATTTCGATAACTTATACTAAAATTTGGCAATACATGATATACTCCTGTTCTGTTACAGCTTATAAAATTTGAGGTATGGCTCGATATGTACATTTATCTTGAGACCTTTCAATTGCAAAGTTGAGTCTCATCTGAAATCGGTTGTAAAATATTCTGTGTTAACTTTAATTTCACATTTTTGGGCTAGACAAACTCGGATGACAAAGACAGTGACCATGATAACATAGTTTGTGGAACATTTAAATAATAGTTGACAATATTCAAGAAAAAAATAAGATATGTTAAAAAAACGTGATGAGGGTACTCCCCATAGAGGGTCCAATTTTTTTTTTAATAGTCAGAATTGATAGACAGGAGAACAACAAAGACATTGAACACTCAACGGTATTTTTAGGATGAGTAGAAATATTTTTATATTTAAGACCCTAACCTAAAAAAATCGATGAACAAATTTTATTTTTTTTTCGAGGGTGGGTGTCTTTGAACTCAAATATCTTTTTAACGAAAATTTTGTTATTGAAACGTTGTTCTACCCACACACCAAGTTTGGTCAATTTTGGTTGATTATCAAAAAATGACAGATTATGCCTATTCAATTCAAGCGTCCATTTAGAAACCGGAAGTTGTGAAATGGCCACACTTGATTGGCCCTTATGTTGACTGCCGTTTCGGTATTTTTTGGTAAATTATCTCCTATTTGATGAATTTTTGTCCGATTATCAAGGTTGGTCGCTAAATTTATCTACAAATACAACTTTTACATTAAAAATACTTTAAAAAATATTGAAGTATGATATAGCAACTTTGATTATGTTTAAACTCATTTTCAGATTAAACTTTCACCTTTTACATCATTGTGATGATATTTTTTTATTGTGATCTTTATTTCTTATATAAAAACTATTGTTGGATATGATGTTATTCAATTGAAATATTTGTATTATAAATGTATTTATTTATATACCGAATGTTATCACAATTTCTAACAAACAAAATTACCTTTCTTGACAAATTAAGATATGTCAGAAATGTAAGTGTCATATATGATGTAAGAAAATAATATAATGATAGAAATTACCTAAGTTACACACACAAAAAGACCCGAAGAGAATGCAAATACTCTCATATTTCTGTAAAATTGATTAAGTTCTTTGTGTATAGAAAAGATCTATCATCAATCACATAATCACTAAGGAATCAAAAACGTACTCAAATATTTTCTTAATATCATTAAGTATTTAACATCTAATTTGCATTAAATCCACATAGTGAACAAACTTGTTTGAAGTCTTTTTCTACATTATTATTTATCTTTTGAATAAATAATATCATTTAACTTATTTTAAACTTATATTTTTGTAATTGTAATAACGCACTTGAACAAAATTGTTTATTTTTAGCAATCTGCACAAATTATCCAAACCTGTATCCTTTTATCCATCATATACAGTTTGCACGATACTACATTTTTTTCCATTTTCACAATGAATCAATTTGGTTATAGCTTTTAATAATGATACATTTATGTACATAAGCATGACACTAGTTATTTTTCAATTTTAAAATTGACAAGAGGGTTTAACAGATTAAACATGTAAACGAGAACCAGATCAAAACATTTTTGTCTAGAGAAAATAAGATGTCAGTGAAAAAACATTATGATTCCCTAGAAAGGCTATACACACTGCAAAATAAACTTACCGCCAAAAGAAATGTTACACCTCTTTAATTTTGAATATCATAAAAAGTGATGTGTTCAGAGGAATTTGCTTTGTTTTGTTGTAACACTGACGTTTTCTGTGAAACGAAGAGTTCAGGCATGTTTGAATGACAACGGCGGACATACCAGATACTGATCACATACAATTTGTCATCAAACAAATGATTATTCTATGATTTTGTTGTTTTCGTGCATGATCGAAAATAGGATAATTGACCCCACCAATGATGAACTGGTGATAACTTATTTACCATTAAAGTTACAGGTCTGCTATTTTAGCACAAAACACTAAACTGATGGAGTGTTACAACACAACAAAGCAAATTCCTCTGAACACGTCACTTTTTATGACATTCAAATTCAAAGAGGTGTAACATTTCTTTTTGCGTTCAGTTTATGATAAGAATAATGATTATTAAATTCAATGGGATTAAACCAAGCATAGGATTGAAATCCGTTGGATTAGATGTGTCATAGTAAACTATCTTTGTTGTAGACAACTTAAAATTGCTCTTTATCTCATCCAGTTTCTAATCTTTCTAAATGATTTTTTATTTTCAAGAAGAAAATATAACTAACAAAACTTATTATTGTAAATGGAAAGAAAAGACTACTCTATCTTTAATTTATGAAAATTTATGTTTGAAAACAAACTCGTTCATTATTAAGTATAAGGAAAATTGTTTAGAAATACAGTATTATAAAAAAGGTATTATCAATTATGATTTATGTATATCAATTCCATTTTATCAAGTGATTCATTCAGTCAACATATTTAAATCCTACAAGCCCCGTCACAATTCTCATTAATCTTTAAAAGTATGTTCTAGGCCATTCTCAACTGCACAGTACCATCCAATTTCAATCAAATCCATTAGGTCGTTCTTAATTCAACATTCAACATTCAATTTCCTACATATACATCCATGTATCTATATCAGGAAATACATTGAGAATTCACCAAATAATTTTCATTAAATGAGTTTTGATCGAATTGCAGCCGAAAGATTTTGACAATATGAGCTACAAGTACATACTTTTCATTAATCTATGAGTTGTTTTTAAAGAAAATTATAGCTATTTAATCATCATATAAAGACAAAATATTGCAAACTCATCACATTTAACGTGGCGGTCAATGTGACAGGGGCTTAAAAAGTTGTATATGTGTCACTCATTCAGGCGTTGTTAAAAAATTATCAACCTAAAGATGAATGATAATTATGTAAGCATAGCAGAGATGATTTCCTAACTCTATGCTATAACAATACAATTTAGAGTCTTAAGTCAATTAATGAAAACTATTCTTGCAACAGGTAATTAACACATAATGGGAATCTCGCTTATGATGACTCACTTTTGGCCAGATACTGTATGTTGTTTATAAAAGTATCTGTTATTTATGTTCTATTTTAATTCTAAGAAAGATTAGAAACTACTTTCTCGGAAATGCTGAGAAACCTTTCCAGGAAATCAACCCGCAGATTAAAAATAATTATTCCTTCCCTTTCCTTCTTTACTTCAATTCTCCGTCATAATCACCATCATATTTCATCCTTATTTACGTATAGTTTAGTATTTAGCACTCTACAATATTAGATATTACATCAAGATATATTACATCGCACATGTCGGCATCAATCTAACACAAACAAAATGTCATAACAAATTATTCAATTGTTAGAGATTTTTTGTTCACTCTCATGATCTTATTATTACTAAATAGTTGATGAAGGGACTAGCTCTACGTAAATCATCGTATTAATTGAATACTTCATTGTTGAACGTAATAAATGATAATCGAGGAAAAGTACTTACAAGAGTTGTTATCGTGCACACAACGAGATATATAACCTGGTTGATATTCTTAGAATGCGTTGCATTTCCTAGAAATGAAACAGAAATACCTGGAATACAATCGATGCGATACTTCGCAGAATAGCATGTACGCGAATTCATGTGAAAGGATATATTTTTTTTAGGTAGTTTCATGGAAGTTCATGTCATAGTGTTTTTACATACAAATCTGCATTGAAAATGTCTACAATATATTTCAGTTATCCATACAATAACATATCATTATTTGCTCTTCATAGTGAATATATTAAGAATAAAACCTCATTTATGATAAAAATGTCGAAATGTTGCATTTCACTTTTTATATCACGTGTTGCCATTTTATTCAGAAATACCTTTTTATGAGTTATTCTCATTTTGTACATGTCTTATTCTAATAAAATGAATATATTTGCCGTGAGTTTGTATGATTTCTAGCAAGTCTAGGACGCAATACTTCCTTTAAATACAATCAATACAATGCTACTTAGAATTTAAGTGAACATTGTCTCATTGAAAAAACATTGAAACGAAATTTCTTTATTCAAGTAATTAGTATGATGTTTTGATATATCAACTTTAGTAAAACACTTCTACATATTCAACGTTTGTAGGATATTAGATGGTTTGTGTTCATTTTATCTGATGTAATTTATTATGATTATTGTAGAAGTATTCTCTTTATTAGTGATGCGAAGGTCCCCATGTAAAATAACATTCATATGACTTTAAAAATTAAAAATACTGTATATAATAAAAAAAATGATAATAAAATATGAATTTCTTCATCTTATGTTTAAATTCGTCTCCTGCTTTACAAACGGTTGCTTATCTAAAGAACCATTCCCTGGTTTTTTATTATACCTTTTGTTTTGATACGAACATTAATGGCATACTTAAATATATATATAAATCCCTAATATGTCACTCATTCAACCCTAAATGGCCAATATATGATAAATACTTGCTTTCAATGAAAACCTGCAGTCACTTGTGTTCGCAGACATCCAATGCACAACTCTTAACTATGCTTGACACAAACAGATTTATAGATGCTTTGAAATTATCCATCTTAAGGTTGTGTCTAAAAAAACTATCAAAAATAATCCCTGTCCGATACCTTTTGATGATATTTTATGACACAAATTTTAAGATAGAAAATCCTCTTTTGCAAGTTGTATTATAGAGGCTTGGAAGAGATTAGAAAAACAACATTATGTTGTTCATTATGCTTTAGATAATATGTTACCCTACACTTTTTGTTTTAATCACAATTCTAAAAACACATCTTTTTTTTTGGTAAAAGATTGGGCAAATACAATAATTATGACTATCGATGACATATGTGATGACAACGGTCAACTATCGATGGAATCTTTAAAAGACAAATACCGCATGCAAGGTACATATCTCTGTTATAATTACTTACTATATATTTTGTCTGACTCATGTAAGGATACTCTTACCCACTCTTCTACAGAAATGAATACCATGTACATAAATGTTACTGATTGCCAGTTGAATTTAAAGGGCTCTAGACTGTTTTATGACACACTTATCTCAAAGGACAATTATCCTAACACCTGTAGCAAATGGCAACTTGTATTGCCTGAAACTACATTTGATTAGAAATACACATTTACAATATACATATATATGAAGGCAATAAAGGACACTAAATATTAGACTTTCAACATAGATTTCTTTATTGTATCATATACACTAAAAGAAAATTATTCTTAATTAAAAGGGTGGCATAGCCTATATTGCTTACTGATTGCCAGTTGAGTTTGATGAAAACATCCAAAGGCTCTAGACTGTTAGCTCTAATAGCTCTAATAGCTCTAATACATATCATATCGCTTATTGGTTATATCCTTCCTATATATTTCATTTTTATTTTCATATAGTTTAATGTAAATTAGTGTAGGGTTAGTTGATTTCATAGAAGCTTCTCTCCTCCATTTTTCTATGTTTAGCTTTTAACTGTATATTGAAAAATTCAAAAACAACTCTTAACTTGTATTTCATTTATTCAGAGCTACAATGTAAGTTCTCAAATGTTTTCATGAAGTGTTACGTGAAACATTGCGACACTCTGTTCTGTTATACATATATCTTGAAAATTAATATAAATAAATACAATTAAATAATAAATAATTAAATCATATACAAGTGAACATTGTCTTTTGTCTGGTAATAATAAGTCAATGGTTTAGAAACCAAGCCAATTAATTTACTTTTCATTAAAACATGTATGGTTATCGCGTTTACAGATGTATATCAATTTTTTTCATTAATTTTTGTCACTGCTTGGTCCGAATAAGAAAGGAATGTATACTATAATCGTTGTATTAGTTGTTGATTGATACCTCTGGTAAACTCATAAAAATAAACAATTTACCAGTAACTGTAAATCATGCAAGGTCAATAGCAAAGACCAGTTTTCAACCATATAATGCATTGCAAGTAGGAGATTCATGTGATTCTTTTGTGTAACTACAAACAAACTACATGTAACTACACCCGCTAGCTATAGATCTACAGGCAAACTCGTATCAGTTATCAGCTTTCATTTGCACTGACTCAGTTCAGCATGGCGACAGCTCTTTCCGACGCAGGTAAATACATATAAAAATCATATTGATGTTATAACCTGAACTTTTCACAGGATTTCAAATTCATATGAATGTTTTGATTAAACGAAAATCTAAGTATGTTTTGTTAACATATAATTCAAGTGATATTTTGAAATGAAAAATGATGAAAATGTACAGGTACAAACAATTACATATCAAAAGGGTAGGGGAACGTCTTTACACTAGAGACATTGAATCTCAAAGGAGTGACAATTCACAAACAATAAACTGTAATACACACATCAAAATCATGCATCTTCTTCAGTTTATTTACTTTAGAACTTGCTTATATTTCTTTTTGAATTCTTTCAGACTCGTCTATTAAGAAATACATGAAAAGTCTCCTACAGAAGGCGAACCACTTTTGTAATGTTGGACTTACCAAAGTATCTATCCTCTATCGTAATAAATCGAAGCAGTACTTTGAACAAGTTAAAAAGAATGGTAATATTTTGACACCAACAATGAAGGATATGGGAGGAGATCAGAAATCACCTATCAATGGGCGTTTGAAGGGAGTTTTCTTCTGTGTTACTTTATACAAAGGGAAGTTGCCCAGTATTTCTCCCTTTGGCAATACGAGGATACACATCCCAATAGAAGCCTTGCTTGATGAATCATCAAATCTTTATTTTGCAGATTTTTTTTGTTTTGGTGGCAAAATACATTATATCATCGTAGTCCTTACCAAGAAAGGAACTGAAGCTGATGATTTCTGTCAAAACAATCTCCCCCATTTGGACCCTCATTGTAACAATTTCTTAAGTAGAGATGCAAACGGAGAATCGACATTTTACACAACTGCCAAACAACATGTTTTTGTTGAAGTTTTCTACACAGAGAATGTAGATATTAAAGGTTTACAATCTGTTTACGGTGGGGAAAAAGTTTTTTTCAAGCCAACAAGAACATTTGGAAAAGGTCACAGCACCATTGGAGGCAAAGTGAAGAACAGATTTTGTCAAACATGCAATTTATCATCGAAAATTCATTATCGATGTTTAGAAGAATATCTTGATTGGCAAGCTGAGGCACAGGCAGAAGAAAGCTTTTTGAATCAGGAGTATGAACAACAATGTCAAGACGATTATCTGGATAGATTAGCTGAGGCACAGGCAGAAGAAAGCTTTTTGAATCAGGAGTATGAACAACAATGTCGAGAAGAATATCTTGATTGGCAAGCTGATGCACAGGCAGAAGAAAACTTTTTGAATCAGGAGTATGAACAACAATGTCAAGACGATTATCTGGATAGACTAGCTGATGCACAGGCAGAAGAAAACTTTTTGAATCAGGAGTATGAACAACAATGTCAAGACGATTATCTGGATAAACTAGCTGATGCACAGGCAGAAGAAAACTTTTTGAATCAGGAGTATGAACAACAATGTCAAGACGATTATCATGATAGACTAGCTGATGCACAGGCAGAAGAAAACTTTTTAAATCAGGAGTATGAACAACAATGTCAAGACGATTATCTGGAAAGACTAGCTGATGCACAGGCAGAAGAAAACGTTTTGAATCAGGAGTATGAACAACAATGTCAAGACGATTATCATGATAGACTAGCTGATGCACAGGCAGAAGAAAACTTTTTGAATCAGGAGTATGAACAACAATGTCAAGACGATTATCATGATAGACTAGCTGATGCACAGGCAGAAGAAAACGTTTTGAATCAGGAGTATGAACAACAATGTCAAGACGATTATCATGATAGACTAGCTGATGCACAGGCAGAAGAAAACTTTTTGAATCAGGAGTATGAACAACAATGTCAAGACGATTATCATGATAGACTAGCTGATGCACAGGCAGAAGAAAACTTTTTGAATCAGGAGTATGAACAACAATGTCAAGACGATTATCATGATAGACTAGCTGATGCACAGGCAGAAGAAAACTTTTTGAATCAGGAGTATGAACAACAATGTCAAGACGATTATCATGATAGACTAGCTGATGCACAGGCAGAAGAAAACGTTTTGAATCAGGAGTATGAACAACAATGTCAAGACGATTATCATGATAGACTAGCTGATGCACAGGCAGAAGAAAACTTTTTTAATCAGGAGTATGAACAACAATGTCAAGACGATTATCTGGATAGACTAGCTGATGCACAGGCAGAAGAAAACTTTTTGAATCAGGAGTATGAACAACAATGTCAAGACGAATATCTGGATGGACTAGCTGAGGAACAGAATGAGGATGATTTTTGGTAAAGTATCAAATTACTTGATTTTCATATGAAGATATCTCAAAGTTTTTCTCTTTAACCCTTGAGGTATCTATTTGAAATGAATTCTATCAAACTTTTCAATAATTTCCATTGTTGTTTCAATTTAAAAAAAATTTCATTATTAGAATAAAGTGTTTGGAATGGAAGAGTGCCTTTGAAAGTATAAAACGGAAAGGCATGGAAGTCCAAATAACCCTTCAACTGATTTCCAAGATTTCTGTTTCTGTTTATGATGCATTCATCATCCTCAACATATCGAGAGATATTAATTTATCACTAACACTTAATAATTTTCTAAAAATTATTCTTAGAGATATGGCGATAAACCAGTACATATAAAAAGATATGTAGTATTAACGGCCCCATTGCTTACAACGTTCAGTTGACGAACAGGGCGACATTTTTTCCATTGATTATTAAAGATCCTCTTAAAGTAATACTACCTGATATAACTATCTTTAAATATAAAAATCATTTTTGTAAAGATAATTGACCAAAATACAAAAATCGTAAGTTCTTCATTGTCTCTATACCTCGTCCTTTTTGAAATCTGAAGGTAGAGGTACTATGTTAAGTTTTTGGTTTTAAATGCGAAAGTACTAAAGCAATCTATAACTGAAAAATATATTTATTCCCACCGCAATATAAACTTGAAATCATCTTTTTATCTTATACCAAATATTTTTGACTTAGAAATATATTACATCTAGATATGTTCTTACATGTAAGTTTTATTGTGTGCACCGGTTATTAAGCAAAACATTATTTACAACCTAGAAACAAAACCAATTTGAAAATCTTCATTTCGGATGTTAAACTTACTTTAAAAAATTGCAAAGTTAAAAAATTTGTTCTGCTCAGAAAGTAATATATATATTTTTTAATATAACTTGCAAGTTGAATAATTGTTCAATTATATTGATTGTTCATTAAGCTTATACATGTATTCAGACTACAGTTTCGCTTTCACATGATTATAATGGTATATTTTATCATTTAATATTGTGTTTTTATAATTTAGATATTGGATTTTACATGTATTTTTCTTATTTATACTTACATGCCGAATTTTATCGTAATTTCTTACAAAACAAAATTTCTATGCTAGACAACCGATGAGATGTCATAAATGTAAGTGTCTCATATTCGCATACTGTTTTAAAAAATATCAATGAAAAAATGTGTATTGACGATATATATAAACCATCAATCATTGATGACTTCCATATTTAAATCAGACCTATGAATATTTTTGGAATAGAATCAAGTATTGTAATTCAAGAATTTCCTTCACGTTCATATCAAATATGTGATGAAATCTTTTTGAAAAAAATAATAAGAATCATCGAATTTTAAATTTGTAGAAATATAAGAATAACAGGTTACTACATGTACTTTCATATCATTAATGATACTCTGATGGACTATTTTACAATTAAGACATTATCTTCATTTCTATTTTTCAGGGATGATAAAATTGTAATTGATTTTTAATAATCTTATTGAAAAATATAATATGATAACCTACAATCAATTATTCAAATATACATTTTCAAAAGAATGAAAGTTCTTAAATGTTTAACTATTCAGCTACTTTTCACGCAGTTGTGGCCCTGTCCATGCTAGGATTTTCATGTAACCTCTTTTTGATGTATATAATACCTTGCATGTTAATATTTGTTTATGAATAATCAAAATGAATAAAGTGAAATATATTTTCAAACGATGTTAGTTATTACATGAAACTAAGTGTTTAACATCGCACAGATCAGCATCGACCGAACACAAACGAAATGTCATAATAATATAGCCTTTTGTTGAGATTTTCTATGCACTATCATAACCGTAACTAAATAGTGGATGAAGAGAAAAGCTCAAATTGTGGTATGAATTGAACACTTCATTGTTGAGGTTAAACATACAAATAAATAAAATATATGTATACGAGCCTTAACTTTTAATCAAAGTTCATAATCTAAGCCAGACAGCAAAATAATAATCTAATACTCAATAGATTTTGAGATAGAGACCGGAAGGGTAATGGCCATATCACATGTACTAAGTTTCAAATTATTTCCATGTAAACCAGAAAGAAATATCAGAATAACACCATCACATCAGTAATCGGTCTAATCACATACTAAGTTTCGTAAAATCCATTGAACGTTTTTTGAGATATGGCCGGGAAACAAAAACAAGAGGGAACCACAGAACGACAGACGGAGGCGAACTCAAATTTCACCTCAAAGCTTAGCGGGTAACATATATGAGATAAATTACTTACATAGAGTTGATACCGTGCGTACGACGAGACATACAACCCAGTTAGGATTTCTAGGAAATGTATCAGCAATACTTCCTGGAAAATAATGAATACAATACTTCCAAGAAATGCATGTATGTGATATCATGAGTAATGTTACATTAAGGTAGTTTCGGAAATACCATTTTGGATAAGTTGTAAACATTTAAGCATGTCTGATTCTGATAGTATACAATATTGTGGTAGGTTTATACTAGCGTTGTTATTGTGCAGTTATGTGAAGGCTAGACATATGACCTAGATATTATAGAAATGAGTGTTTTTCTAGGAAGTGTGACGAAATACTTCCTGGAACACAATCAATACAAGGCTGCTTAGAATTTAAAATGGACAATGACGCATTGAAAAATATTGGAACAAAGTTGCCTTTATTCGGTTCTTGTTACTATGTTTTGAGACATCAACATGAGTAATACACTACTGCGTATGCAACGTTTGTACGAAGATGAGTTTATGGGTTTGTTTATCATATGTTAATTACATTGAAAGTAGAAACAATATTTTTCAATTTATGACTGATGCTAAAGTCTTGTATTTTTAAAAACTAAGAAACTGTAATAGTTCCATGCGGCTTGATATCTTTTTATTTTTCTTTGGTGTATGACATGGTTTCATATAGAAAAATATGTTATATGTGTTGTGAATAAAAAGAGTGTTCATAAAGATTCGTGTATAATCCAGCTGTTAGTTAGAAAGTAACGTATCTAGGTTTTGCAATGAACAAGAATATATTATTTACTAGAATAAATAGTATACTTAACGAAATATATATTTAAATTTTAATGCAAGCATTATTTCCATGAAGAATGTTTGAATGAGGATTGTATGCTTCAATTCAGTTAATGAGATATTGAACATTATATTTACTTGGGAAATATGTTAACGGTTTTGCAAAACAAATTCATCAGAGCCAATGTGCCCGAAAACTTTAAACTCTTTAGTAAATCATTTAATGACAGCTGGAATAATAGGATAACAACAGCAAAAGGCAAAAGTATCTAATAAGAATAGTTCATAGCGGCTTTCATGATTTGGAATGAAAGCCCGAAAAACAAATGCGATTATAGATTACATCGATCCCGAGAACATCGTTTGCAATAATTGGTGCCATCGTTTCGTGTAAAAGTCAAACATGGAACCAAACCGTTCAGTTGGTATACGTAGAACAGTTCTTTATAAACGGCATAATAACTATGCCGTCGAGAGGAAAAAATAACCAAATTAAAAAACTATAACTACAATTTTCACCCTATAATAATATTTATTAAATTGCAAAAGTTGATGATTTGTTTAAATTACATGAGGCGGAATAACTGGCAACAACTACCACTGACTCATGAATAACACACAAAGCCAGATTCAGCACTGTGTAATAAAAAATGATAACAAACACTGAAAACTGCAGCATGCACTATCTCAATGAATTTCCTGTTTACAATGTCTCGTCATACACAATGAATGTTTATGCACAAGTTGCGTAAATCAGTGTAGCATGAGAGGTTACGTTGTAGCGAGAACCAGGTGTTTGCAACGTCTCGTCATGGGCTATCGATTTCTAATATAGAATGCAAGCATTAACCTATAATGGTGTAGCGAGAAAGCGGTGAGCGAAAGGAGAGTTGTTCATGGAACAGGCAAACTAGCATTGGAACCTTTTCTCATATTTGATACAGTAGTCTCATCTTTTCAAATCAATGTCATGATTCAACTCCGTTTGTATACTGAAAAAGTCAACACCAACAGGCGAAAATGGTAGTATTGAATGATGGTTTATCAGTATAGGAGCGGATATAGCTATTGGTATTAAAGCGAAAGGAGGATTTTCCAAGACGAGTTAAAATAGTTATGACATCATTGCAATCAACAGCATTCATACAAACATGGCGACGGCAAGCAGTCTATCCGCTTCGGGTAGGTTTGTCGTATATATTAAATACTGATAAACATATTCTTTAACCAAATGCACTTATAAAGGTGAAAAAATGATATGGACATTGTTTTTGTTAAGAATTGATAGATAATGGTCAATAAGATGATATGATCCTGGTTTATATGTCCTGATTGATTGTAAAGCGTCCGTGGCCATGGTTACGATGAGTTAATTCATTACGTCAATACATTTAACCTTGAACTTGAATCTTCAAGTGGTAATAGTTAAAAGGTAATAGTGGTAAAAGTAATATATTTTCACTTTATCCACTGAAACAGATGTTCTTAACACTTTTGCCTACTAGCGTGTTTATTAAAATTTAAATAGTGTTTGTTGATCATGATTATTCTAAGATCATCTTTGACCCGTCAATTTTAGTTTTAACAAAATTGTCGACTTTAGAATTTAAAAGGTACAATGAATAATGATTGTATCATGCCAAAATGATTTTCAATATCAATCATTTCCATGCTCACATTCATATTATGTTTGCTAATGAATGTGAAAACAATCAAACAAAAATTGTGTAAATGTAAATGTATTATCAGAAAAAAAGACAGCGGTATTGTAAACAATCATGCAGATATGTTTGAGGTAAACATTGAAGGGACTTTTTTTTTCATTTTTTTCATTGGAATAACGTCTTATAACTGCTACAAACTAACATGTTTCTTTCTATAAACCAATCCGTTAAGTCAGAATTGTTTCTGTCAGAAACCTGACGTCATAATCACTGTAACGTAAACCTCCCTGAAAATAAAGTTGCAACATGTTTTACTTTGGCACTGACCCAGTATTTCCTTATGCCACTTACACCCTTCATACATGTATGCCATTGGACCCATACATGTATATGTCATATATCACCATCAGGAGATAATTGACATGACATATCATATAGTTTATCGTAGCAGTTTACCTAATCCAAGTAACAATTGGTACATAATGTAACGATACAAGTCATCGGCATGTCAAGTACATTCTTTAAGATAATACTCATTTCATGATCATCATGATCATGATATGAATATTTAATCTTGACATTTTCAAAAGTTATTATGAAATCTATTTTCTCTTTCTTGAAAACTACTCGATGAACGTTTCAGATATACAAAACAAGAATACTTGTATCATGTTGACCTTAACAATCTTAATCATGAAGTATAATGAACATACATGTAGGATGTAAAAACTTTCAACCAATTTTTCAACAATAATTTTTCAGTTTAAATTTTAATTCTCAAACGATATCAGGAAGTGAGCTTTGATTGAATTTGTCATTTAAAAAGCCGGACATTTATAACGTCATACAAAATATGTCATGGACTCATCTTTAGGAGTGAAATCACTAGTATGTCTCTAACATGAGCCAATGTGTACATTTCTTGCTGAGAGTGTAAAAGTATTTAGATATCTATATTCAACTTTTAATCTTGATTATACATCGTTTATAGTAGGAATTACAACTTGAATAATTGAAAATACAACTTTAAAACTTGTTGTTTCACCTTCAAAAGTTGTAATTACAACATTAAAACTTGAATATACAACATTCAAAACTTTAAATTACACCTTTAAAAGTTTTAAAACAACTTTTTTTTAAATATTGTCAGTAACAAACAATAATATTTTCGTACACATTGAAGTTAAAACATTAACACGAACATTTTTCTATTTATATTTCAGATACCTATCTTAACAAGTTACTGAAAAAGGCCGAAGATTTCTGCGGTGAGTCGTTCAACGTTGTAACTTTATTATATCGGAACAAACCAAGGGATTATTTCACAGGACTGAAAAATTTGGTTATGCCAAAGATTCTCAAAGATAATGGGGGAGACAGTAGGTCACCAATCAACGGTCGTCTTGCAGGAGTTTTCTTCATGGTTTCCTTATATGGAGGTGATCTTCCTACAATGTCCCCTTTCGGTGACACAAGAGTGTGTATACCGATAGAAGCTGTCTTTGACGGAACCACCAACCTGTACTTCACAGACTTTTTCTGCTTCAAGAGGACGACACATTACATCACTTTGGTCCTAACGAAGAAAGGGTCAAAAGAAGACATATTTTGCCAAGATAACCATCTTCCACTGCTGGATCCAAAGAACAACAGGTTCTTCAAGAGAGGTCCTGGTCTCACGTTCTTCACCGCCTCCCGTAGTGGACTGTTTGTTGAGGTTTTCTACACTGAGGACGTTGATATCAGGGGGTTGAGGGCAAAATATGGAGAAAGTGAGGTTTACATGACCACAACATCCATATACGGAAGGGGAGGGAGGGCTTCGCAAGAACGGGAGTTGTTCGATCTGCAACGTGTATACACAAGAGGAACGCTTTATGGCTCTTCTGAGATCATTCTCGATGTTCTCAACTCATGACGACTTTGAATAGGACATTGGAAAACCTGGCAAAAGAATTGTTTGTGGACTCGTTTTAATCATCAGTATTTGTTATGTTTTCCTTTTCTTTAGAATTGGATTTGTACATTGTGTAACCATTATATATTTTGTTGTTTTAAAGCGTTTAATAGATAGTGAGAATAAAGTATTATATTACCCATACGGGCGAGGATACACGAGTGGATATTTTTTTGATATCCGCACATGTGCTTTTTAGTGATTCTCAACGTTGATTGGTCGGTCCTAAGAGAATGAAAGACGATTGGTCGACGGAACTATTTTCACGTTTCATTGATAAATTGAACGTGTCGAACGTATGTCGATTAGGTTAAAAATAAAATCGTAGAACGATGAATAATACTGTACATCATATAACTTACAGGTTGATATTTAAACGCAGTATTATTTGAAACTATTCATCTACGTTTTAAATTTCATTGTGATCTCAAGATTGTGCTTTTTCCAAATCGTTATCTGTTTGTAAACAAACATGGCTGCCATCGAAAATTCATGAAATCTATCCAAGCACAAGAATTTCACTGATCCATTAGTAATTATTAACACATAAAAACCATAGGGACTCATATTCAATACATACATTCATGAAAGCAATAACTTTTACAAATCAACATACTCACAGTTGATCAGCCCTGGGAACAATCCTACCGTAATCACAGGCCGATTAGAGTTATCGTTCTTGACACTTGCTACGTGAATGAAAGTAACGTCGAAAGAAACAAATGTTGTTCAAACTTCAGATTATTTGATTATCCTGACATACAGACTTGTTTTGATGCAATCTTTGTAAGTTTCTCTTAAAGATATTGCCACTTTTATCAATTATAGTTTAAAAAAATTGACAGGTTTTTGACATTTTCGTTACAACATTGTGCCGTCAACAACACATCACAGTGGTAGTACGGCGTGACGATCGGCTGATTCAAATACTTATTATCTTTATCAAATAATGTTGTTTGTTAAGAGTTTTATGTGTGTTAATTTGTTCAAGGTTGAAAAGTGTATTATATCATTAAGGGACAATATTTTCGTCATTTTCGTATTGTTTTGAAACTGAACTAGATTCCGATGCGTTGTTGACTAATTCACTCTGGAGATGTTCGGTTGGACACGCGTATGAATTCTGATCAGCTGATTGGTATCACTTACTACAGCATTACTACGATTTCTCAATCGCATTTTTTCAGTCGTTTTTTAATTATATTTCATTACAAATGGGTAATATATAGAATAACCAACTCGGTACGAGTCATTACGGGATATCTGCCCTCGTCAAAATAATGTTCAGTCGCTCGCCAAGGCTCGCGACTGTGAACATTATTTCGACTCAAGCAGATATCCCGTAATCACTCGTACCTCGTTGGTTATTCTCTAATTATCTCAGTATCAAGAGAAGAAACAAAATAACGACACGAAGACGCTAAAATCGGTACTGTAATCATCTTCCTGCTCAAAGCCAAACACGCCAGTTTCCGAACTGTCAGTTACATGTATATGCCTTGCCGTCGACCCATGAGATTTCTGTGCTGATATCAGCGCCCCTACAGGCTATTGTATGCAACCTCCTGTTACTTTCTGATTGGTCTATTTCTTCTCTCATAGTAAGCTAGAGAGCAAGCACGGAAAGTCGAGGGTCGGCAGCAAGGCATAAAACTGACATTCCGGTTTTATGTTTTGCGTAGGAAGATGTCCTGTACTATTATGTGTAATGTTTTTTTGCTGATCATTTTTTGGATATTCTAACATTTGTAAACTCTGAAGACAAGTATGAATTGGTTTAAAGTTTGACAACCTATACAAGTTTTCCCTTTAAATTATGTTTTTGCTTTTTCATTGAACTTCTTGTTTCGAATTTATTTTATTTTCTTAAGGGTTTTTGTGTTGATAAGCTTTTTATTTATTCAACATATAGTTGACATTTAATACCATTTTTGTTATCAGTGTGAAACAATTGTAACAGGCTCATTTTCGTCGTTTGACTCTGTTACTTTCACCAATTAATAAATCAAGCTAGGGCCATGAACAAGTATGAAGGATAGTCAACCTCCTATACTAGACCCGATGTCAACATAATGTATGTTGCGTCCGTTCTTAATTTGTTTTTACGTAGTTCATTTTTACGAAATGTTTTGTGTCAAAAGGTTATCAACATTATTACTTGACTAGACCTAACGCTTTTGTCGTACATTTTGCAACTTTCTTATCTAAATTTCCCTAGAATCAAAATATTTTGAGTTTGCACCTTCTACGGCCTAACAAATTGGTTTTATGTCAATAGAAAATATGTGGATACTTGCATGGCGCCTTTTCTACGTCCCGAGACATACTAAAAGCGCAATACTTATCTCTGTATTATTTCATTTCATGGGTGGGTTACCATCACTATGCAGCATATTCTCATATTTCTAATTGTTTGTTATCTTTTAAAGAGCCACTTCGCGATTTTCATTATATATAATTTTGCTTATTTACGAACATAATGGCCAATATATGATATATAAATACTTGTTTTCAAGAAAATTTTAAAAACAGTCATTTGTATATTCGTGGAAGGCAAATGTAAACGTCCAATGTACATGGATACGTATTATATAACCTATCGAACAGTATCAACTCGTAACTGTTATTCTGAAATTATTTCCAAAAAATACGTTTGACTGGTTGATGCGCGTCATTGTCCCGTTTTCGGTCACAATGGCAACTTCAAACCTTCATGTTGTCACTATATAAGCTTTAAAATGGTACTTTCTTGCAACAGTTGATGCTTCTAGATAAAATACATTATTGGTAAAGTTTATCATATGTGACCCCAAACAACTCACGGAGTGGCTCTTTAAGTGGGCTTGTTTTTTAACGAATTTTATAAGTAAATAAAAGCAAAAACAAGGTCTTTGGTTTGTTCATTATCGTTTTATGTATGAGTGTACTTTGTGCATTTTTGTATGCATATTTAAGAAATCAGCATTCTGGGACTGAATAATTATTGGGATATCTTAGTTTTTTTATTCCACCGGTTTTGTTATCCTGAAGCTATATCAACGAAAATTGCCATGCTGGTAGACCTGTTTGAAAAGAAGCTCCAATCAGCGCTTGGGCGAAATCAGTCCAGTCCGACCCATATTTTAAGAATTTAACATTGGCTCTTTTCCCATGATAAACTTAGAAATGCAACTTATTTAAAAGAAACGCAATTACGCAATAAACGCAACATTACAAGCAAAAGTGTGCGTGTAGTACGAACAGTTTCTGCGCCACTGTTTTTTCGCTTCTTTGAATATATGGACCAAAAGCCCCTTTAATATATATATCGTCCAAGAAACAGAAACGCTCAAACATTGTTGCCGAAGCAGTGATGATAGACGTCGAAATGGTCAGATTTACAAATACTTTTCTCTCTTTGATCCTACAAATTCGGGGAACTTTTGTCATATTGCTTAGGGTATTTCAACTCTTATAAGCGATGGCACATTAATTTTAACTGCCTGATTGCATTGTAAACAATGATGTTTATCTGATATGATAAATATCCGTCATCAAGCAAAATATATCGGACCAAATACATGTAGATAATATAACACAGTAAGCAACATGTTGAATGACTTTATTTTATCAATTCAACTTTAGTCTAAACATATTTCAAGTTTGACTAATAATCTTATAAGTGTTGCATTTGGTCATTTTACAAAGGCAGCTTTAAAAGTCATTTGAATTCGAAATAACATTCATTTCGTCATTTCACAATGATGTATCGTAAATTAAGAAAATCGAGTGCAAAAACAATATAATGACGGATACGTGTTGATATTAATAGTGATAGGTACGAGAAGTAAAAAACAAAAGAAGATTTGATTCAAATTTTTAAAACAATATATTTTCCTTTTTAAGCTCAACGTGAAATTAGCAATAATCTACATTAAACTAACTAGTATATAAATGTTCTAATTACCTACGCTGATTTGATAATGTTCACCATTGCAAATATAGACGTGACGATTGCTGACGTGATATCAGTTGTGGTCTAATCATGGCGGATCGCTCTGGGTTCTCTTCTTCTGGTGAGTTAGAGTTAATCTAGTTTGCCTTGCTTCACATGAAAAGAATGTGTTAATATTTCTTATCATTAACCCTTCATCTCTTACACCAACCTCTTTATCCTTTGATGTCACGCAAACCTGATACCTTAAGGGTGATGTATTATTTGATGACATCTTTTCATTGAAGGCAATTTTTACATTGTAATTATCAAAGTGAATTACTGTAGGGATTTTTGTTTTATGAGACCGAGGGAAAATACCGTATTTCCTCGAATAGACGCCAGGCCTAGTATAGATGCCGGGTCTCGAATAAACGCCGGGTGATAAGTTGTATGATTAATGCTCCCGTAATTGAATTGAAATAAAGTATTCTTCCTTTACACCATCTATACACATTTATTTACTACTACAAAATAAATAGATGTCGCCCTCGAATAGACGCCGGGTCTCGAATACACGCCGGGGGGTGAAGGGTGTCTAAAAAAATAGACGAGGAAATACGCTAGATCCTCTCTTACAATAAAAACATCATTAAAATTTCTAGACATGTTATGATGTATAACAAAAACATTGCTGAAATGTGTGTATTGTATTGTTAGGTAATAGAATCATATAATATAAAATATTATGAGGTATGTAAAAATCTAATTTCACTTTCAATTGGATTTCTTTAAAAAACATTTGCTTTCAATGAACATTTTAAAAGCCTGAATATTATTTTGATAGTCGAATATACAGTTTGGATAAATGTAAGTGAAGTTAGTACAAATGTTACTTATTTAAGGATAGAACTAATTGATATTAAAATAAGCAAATACTGAAAAATAGAGTTGACAATTGATAGACTTGTTATAACTTTTAAAAGTAACTCCTTCCTACTGGCATTCCTAGTCGAGAAAATCCATTTATTGAACAAAGAACTATTCATGACAGATATTGATTATTTTCAAACAAAAGCATTATTTCATACTATATTCAACATACGAGGGGCGTACAATAAGTGTTGCAAGCGGGGCATTGGTGTTTAGATAAACAGTGTCAGCTTATAGCAGGTGTTACTATAGTCAAAACATAACATTGACACATGTCAAAACAATTTCTAGACATAACAATTATTTAGATATAATAGCTGCGCTGACCTAGGGGTCTCCATAATCATGGATTCTCTCAAACATGAACAACGCACTGTGATCAAGTTCCTTACTAAAGAGGGATACAAAGCTACAGAAATACATAATCGTATGTGTAATGTGATGGGTAAGGATGCTCCTAACTTTTCAACAGTTTGTCGCTGGTCTCTTCAGTTCAAGCGGGGCAGGGAGTCCTTAGACGATGACCCACGGTCAGGCAGGCCATCTGAAGTCACCCGACCGGAAGTTATTGCCGCTATCGAAAGACGAATTTTAGCTGACCGCCGTGTTAAAGTTTCTGAACTGTCTTTGGAATTCCAGATATCAGTTGGAAGTGTTGAAAAAATAATTCATTACCATCTTGGTATGTCCAAGGTATCTGCAAGATGGGTACCCAGAAACCTCACAGCACAAGATCGCCAGAAAAGAACCGAAAGTTGCATGGAGCTCCAGGATCGGTTTAATGCGGATGAAGCCAGGTTTTTGTCTCGTCTGGTGACAGGTGACGAAACCTGGATCCACCACTGGGACCCGGAAACTAAACTGGAATCCAAGCAATGGAAGCACCCGAGTTCACCGCCTCCCCTGAAGTTTCGCACTCAACCATCAGCTGGCAAGGTTATGGCGACAATCTTTTGGGATGCAAAAGGCATATTATTAATTGATTACTTGCCAACCAAAACTACAATGAATGGTCAATATTATGCCAACCTAATGCAAGAATTGCGAAAGACAATTCGACAGAAACGCCGTGGAATGTTGACACGTGGTGTTCTGATTTTGCATGACAACGCTCCAGTCCACAAGTCAAGAGTTGCACAGGCCGCTATACGTGATTGTGGATTCGAACAGCTTAACCACCCACCCTACAGCCCAGACCTAGCCCCCAGTGACTACTTCCTGTTCAGAAACAGGAAATCCGCCCTACGTGGAAGGCACTTCCGGGATGACGAAGACGTCAAAGCTGCCACAGAGGCGTGGTTAGGGGGCCAAACGGAAGACTTCTACAAAAGCGGCATCAAAAGTCTTAAAGAGAAATGGAATAAGTGTATTGAGGTGAAGGGTAACTATATTGAAAAATAAAAGTAAAAAATTGACTACGCGAGTTGGTTTTATATTGAAGTTGCAACACTTATTGAACGCCCCTCGTATGTCTGCACATTGTGTTTATATTTGACTGCATAACTTTGTACACAATTATCCCTCGAAAACAAAATGGTGAACGAAGGGAACTTTTTACCTGGAATATCGAAAAGTATATAATACGATGGTGTCAGGTGTAATACACTATGTTCGTGACATTTGGTGGAAAGTGAAAAACGGGAATAATTAAAAAGCAGCACCGTTGAAGATAGGTCTAGAGTAATCTCTGAAAATTGATAACAATGAGCATCGACAACCCTTTAAGTTAAAAGACACTCAATCAGTCAGTTAACTTAAACTTTCCTTCAATCATAACATAATCAGTAAATATAACAGAGACCTTAGTTACATATTTAGCCTTTCAGATGCACTCGTAGATTTGAGTACTTCCACGTTTGCAACCACATTGTTTTCAATAACTTATCAAGATATACTAAACTCATTTTAAAAAGGACTTCTCCGTTAAAATACCAGGACGAAAGTAAAAATTGAGCCATTGGCTCTGTAGCTCATCAGGCTTTACGTTTGATTTTGCTTCAGGGTGTGGCAAATGTGGTTCTTCCCTTATTAGTAGGGGCCACAGGGTCACAAAATATACAATTATAATTCCTCACTTGTCAAGGAGTCACAAAGATTCAGCTTTCTAGGTCTTATGGTTCTGGAGAAGAAGATGGAAATAGGGTTTTAAGGTGTGGCCCCTGTGGCTCTTATTAGGGGCCAAAGGGCCATGAAAGCTACAATTTATAATCCTCACAAGTAAAGGAGTCGGTACACAATATTTCAGCTTTCTAGGCCTTATGGTTCTGGAGAATAAGATGAAAATAGGTTTAAAGGATGTGGCCCTTGTAACCCTTATTAGGGGCCACAGGGCCACCAAAGCTACAATTTATAATCCTCACTAGCCAAGGAGTGTGTACACAAAGTTTCAGCTTTCTAGGATTTTTGGTTCATGAGAAGAAATCGAAATTCCACAAAGTTTACGGACGGATTGACGGACGGACGCCGGACATTATATAAAGCCATAAGCCCATCGGGCCTACAGGCCAGATGAGCTAAAATAGGCGTGACCCTTTACTTCTTCAGATACGTTCAAATGGAATTGTAACATGTAAAATGCCCTTTTGAATAGTGACACGTATTCTATCCCATATTATGAATACTTGACTCGTCATCATTTTTCAGGGTCAGTGTCAGTACATGAAGCAGTTGCTTGTGAAGGCAGAGAACTACTGTAATGGCACATTTGAATCAGTCACCCACTTCTACAGGAATAAACCAGAGTCCTACTTTAACATGATCAAGATGACAGGTAATGTCATGAGGAAGGCTCTAAAGGACTGGGGAGGCGATCCAAGGTCTCCTATAAACAATCATTTACCAGGGGTATTCTTCAGTGTCACCTTACGTTATGGGTGTCTTCCACATAAATCTCCCTTTGGGGACACCAGATTCATTGTCCCAATCAAGGCCATTTTTGACGACACAACCAACCTGTACTTCACTGACTTCTACTGTTTCAACCAGACCATCCACTACATTATATTGGTTCTTGCCAAGAGAGGAAGTGAAGAAGACCACTTCTGCAAAGCAAATCTCCCCAAACTGGATCCACAGAGCAACATGTTCTTGTCAAGAACTGGCGGGTTGTTGCCTCAATACAAAACAGCATCTCAAAGAATGTTGCACCTCGAGGTCTTCTACACAGAAGACGTCGACATTAACGACTTGACACAACGTTATGGATCCAACCAGGTTTTCTTCTCCAAGACCGAAAATCATGACAAAGGAACCAGTACCCTTTGTAAGAATAATCTTTGCTTGAAATGCAACATCAGCATCAGTTGACCAGATGTTTCCAAACGACTCAGATGACAATTTGCCCTTATGGTCATAACAAAAGTTACGATCCTTTGTATGTACTTGATTCTAATTCTGATCTGAATTTTCGGTAAGACTTTTGGAGTAGTTTGTTTTCTTGATTCCCTTTGATCGATTGTAGTACAATGACAGATCGTGTAGTTAACTTCCCTTCAATCGATTGTAGTACAATGACAGATCGTGTGGTTAACTTCCCTTCAAACGATTATAGTACAATGCCAGATCGTGTGGTTAACTTCCCTTCAAACGATGGTTGCACAATGCCAGATCGTATGATCCACTTCCCTTTATATGCCGCTGATTTCCAAACACAGTGTGTGTTTAACTCCTAATTGTGGACGGTCTATACGAATTCTCCTGAGTTCTCCTGAACTTTGATGAAACGTACATGAAGCCTGTCAACATCGTGAATTTACAAATATTAAAAGACTGCAGAACTTTCCCTCTTGCAAATGATTTATTTCGATGCAATTTCAAACACCTATATATACCAATTTATTATCAAATTATTTCATATATATTCATTTAAGATTTATAATTAAAATATAATGAGTGTATCATTTTAATTGGACCGTGCAGCTTAAATGCAACTGGTAATATAAATGAATTTTTATTATCACATATATTTGTTCGTGAGCTTTGTATTAGTAGTTCCTTCTAATCATAGTTCCCTAAAGTTAAATCGTTTGAATATTCTCATGATCATTAATTTATCTGGCCTTACTTGTATAAGGTCTGCAGTCTACCCGAAACAAACACTTTGACATGGGATAAATCAGACGTCGACACTCAAACGTCACGTCACTCACGCATACCTGTACTACAAAGGAATCAGGGCTAAAGATAAGAGTCATAACAGTGGTTAAGCAATGACTAGCATAGCTTTTTTCGATTGGCTGTAAAGGACAACAATGTACTGCAGGGATACTAAACCTTTCCCTATTAAAACGCATTCAAAAAAGTGAATAAATGCAACTTTTTACATATTTATCAATTCTATTTCAATAAAATGGATACAATGTTTAGATTTTATCGACTAGAATAACTTAAATGCATTATGCTTTATTAAACCGTTAAATGATCTGAAACATAACAATATCAAGAAATATTTGCGAAATTAAACTTCCACGAAAACTTCATTTGATCTGGTTGAAAGGTTCCGCCCTATTGACCAGTAAACTTGTTGTGTGGAAATCCTATCATCGTGACTATATTATTCATTTCAATTATGACCAAGCGTGTTTATATTTTCAAAATAAATGAATACGTAATAAAGAAACTGCGTAGCCAATAAATTTAATTGTATTTCTTACGTATTCAGTAATCATTATTTTTGATATTTCAAAGTAAAAATATCTTAAAGTGTTAAGCCTTGACGTTTACAAAGTTGAAAAAAACAAACCCAAAGAGTTTTTAAGAAATTTCGCAAAAGGGTGAACAAGCCCCAAAAGCAATACACCAATTGGAAAACATACGCATACGAACCAGTGAAGTTAGAAAGAATATATAATTGTAGATATAAAAAAAACTTTTTAATTTTTTTAATATATCATATTGCCGATCTTGTGAAGATACTTGCATTCTATTTACAAGTATCAAGGCTGTATTAACGACGTCACGCTTTGATATTGTGTAGTATTGTAAAAATAGACATGAAGGTTGGTGTAGAGATATAACTTGTGGTGTCAACATGGCAGTAGCTGCAGGGTTTTCTGCGAGTGGTGAGTTCAAGTTTTTTTATTTGTTCTTGTTCTTAACATTTAGATTAAAAATAAACACTCGTGTATAAGTATGTCTGTATCACTGTAGCAAATTAAGATTGATTGTTATTATGGTATGAATAAAAATAAAGGTTAATGGTAACATTAAACATTTAATGAAAAAAATAACCACAAGTCTTATTTGCTTCACTGCTGATGTTTTAAATAACATTTCTGGGATACTTTTGTTACACATTTGACAAAAACTGTCTCTTACATGAACATGTAGGTGATGTTAATGCAAAATAAAAACGATAATGAAGTCTGCAAAAACACTGGTTACTTTCAATTTGAAAGGACCAACCGATCATACGCTTTCATTACAAAGTTACACGGCCTAAACATTGTATCAATTGTTTATTCTGGTACACAATTTCGCTTTCCATTCTTAGAAACAGACCTCAATTCCTCATACAAAGTTATGTCGACGATTATATATGGATTATAAGTGTGTACATAACATTCATAACATAACACAGTGAAATGATATACACAATTATAGCAATACGCTGTTGACATATACAATGTATATATACACACATATATGGTGAGGGTAAAATAAAATGCTTAAATCCCCACGTAAGAATATGAGTTGAGTTTACAATATACATTATACACCATATATTATGTCCAAAGTCCATGTATGCACTTTAACTTGTTATCTCGCACCAACCGTCAACAGCATAAGCGCTTATGTGCTCCCGTAGCAACTGTTGATATGTGAATATGTATCAAAGGTTTGCATGATTGCTTCTCGTCTTAATGTGTTAAATGGCTGGAAATTACTATTTTGTGCTTTTACCAGTAACATTTTGAAACTGTACTTTGTGATCAAAATTGGAAAGCAAATAATGGCACGCCAATGAGTCAAACGTAATTAAGGAATGCACATATATCAGCACAATAACTGAACAATTGTAGATATCTTCAAATAATGTCCATCTATTTATACAAAGAATTAAATTTTTGTTATCATGACATTTCAGGGTCGGTATCTGACTACATGAAGCAGTTGTTTGGAAAAGCAGAGGAGTACTGCAATGGGACATTTGATACAGTCACCAAATTCTTCAGGAATAAACCAGAATCGTACTTCGATAGTATCAAGTTGACAGATAATGTTATGAGGGGGGCTCTAAAAGATGGGGGAGGGGACCACAGCTCCCCTATAAACGGATCTCTGTCAGGAGTCTTCTTTGGTGTCACATTGCGCAATGGCAGCCTACCATCCATATCGCCATTTGGAAACACAACAATCCATATTCCAATCAAGGCCATATTTGACGATACAACGAATCTTTACTTCACAGTTTTCTACTGCTTCAAGGGGACCATCCACTACATCACAGTGGTTCTGACCAAACAGGGCACAGATGCTGACGTCTTTTGTCAAGCAAGATTACCCAAACTGGATCCACAGAACAACATGTTCTTGACGAGAACTGGCGGGCTCTTCCCTCAATACAAAACAGCATCTCATGATATGCTTCACCTTGAGGTCTTCTATACAGAGGATGTCGACATCAACGACTTGACACAACGGTATGGACAAGGCCAGGTTTTCTTCTCTAAGACTACCATACATGGTAAAGGAACCAGTATCCTTGGAGGAATTCCTAAGAACAGAAGGTGTTGGCAATGCAACATCGGAATCAGTCAGCCATCTTACTCTGATAGTGACTCAGAAGAAGATGCGTTCGATGGTTATTTTTGTCATGATTTGGATGATGATTATTAACTTTTGTTGGTCTTTTCTGAAAAAGTTTTCATTCCTGCATAAAATGAGAAAAACTAACAACAATTTTCAATGAGTTGTTATTGTGAACAACATTAGTGTGCGAGAATTATTCTAACTTTTTTTTTAGATTGTATCAAGACTGTACAATTTACATTTGTTATTCTTAGGTACAGTAGACTTCTTTTGTAAATAAGGTGTTTTCCTCTAAAGATTTTGTACATGATTTTAAAACTTCACAATTTAAACACTTAATATCGTAATATATCGTATGTTATGTCATATCTAATATATTTGATCAAAAGCTTCCGTGATATGTTCCTCCGGTGTTGTGTGCAAATGTTATTCCCTTTTCATCAAAATATGATTATCAACAAATATCTGGGTTTGATATATTTATTCCATTTAAATTGTTAGCTATTCACTAATTATTAGTCTTTCTTGATGATAGTTATTAAAAAAATCGTCCAGCTGCTGTGAATTTGAATTTTTTGTTTGTTACTACCGTCATTGGAAAGAAGGAAATGTAGAAGTGTATTGTTAAATTTTGCAGTATTTTGTTTATTTCATTAAAAACATATAAAGAGCAACAAGTTTGTCGCTGCAAAAACGCAGTAATGGATTAAACGAGTTGTTTTCTTCAACATTCAAAATTCGTCATTAAACGAATTTGGGGTTAATTTTGTATTCAAAGGTTCAAATAAAATATAGAAAAATACAAACAAACTCAAATTGTGTGTAGTTTATGAGATTTATCCTAGCTAAGGCAATTTGCACTGCTCATTATTATCCAGGATATTTAAGAGACCTACCCGCTTGTACACCGTGCAGTAAAGTAAAAATAGACATGACTGCTGTTGCTCAGATATCCCTCGATGTTTTAACATGGCGGTCTCTGCAGGGTTTTCTGCTAGTGGTAAGTTCAATTTCCTTTCTTATACCTTCTGTGTGTCTGGAATATTTAAAATACTCCATTGAGTCGTTAATCTTAATTCTTTTATCCTTGAAAATAATTGTAATCATGGGATATGTCTTTTCACGTTTCTGTATGATTGAATGATATATTGATTTTTAAAAATAATTGACAGGCAAATATGTCAAATATTATATTCAATTCTGATAGAATGAATCGGAATATACGGTTTCTAATAAGAAGAAAGGCATTTTAATTTTCACAGGTGTCATTCATCATAAGTATTTGAAGTAACATTTCTAGACATGTGACTGGTGGTTATCTACAAAAAATACATAAATTGCCTACCTAAAACGTGGAGGATATTGTAAAAGTAACACAATTATATAATCAAAAACGATATTTTAATTTGTGCATTTCTATTGTTACTTTCGTTTTGATTTCTCAGAAGGCCATTTGCTTTCATTGAAAAAATTAACAGCTTGATCATTGTATCGAGTGTTGACATTCGCACATAGGTTGAAATAAGGAAATACGTATTAGATACGTATTAATCGAAACTAATTTGACAACAACATTTTGCAAAGGCTAGAAAATCCAATATCCTTCAAGCTAACAAAGCTATGCATTTACTATATAAACGTATTAGAAATATTAATATGGATATTGATTGTAAATTATATCTTTTCGATTGTACAGTATTACCAATTTTATTGTATGGATGTGAAATATGGGGCTTTGAAAATGTAAATGCAATTGAGAAAATTCACACTGATTTTTTAAAATACATTCTTAATTTAAGACGCAGTACGCCGTCATACATGTTGTATATCGAAACAGGACGTAGTCCGCTAATTGTACATATTAAATCACGAATGTTATGTTATTGGTCTAAAATTGTTACAGGAATGTGTAACCCTACTCTTTCATTACTTTATCAGATATGTTTATCTCTTTTTACATCTAGAAAAGTGAATTTTAAGTGGATGTCATTTATTAAAATAACTTTAGATAATATCGGCTTTTCCAACATTTGGCTTAATCAGAATACTGTCTCCCATTCTTGGTTTAAAAATTCTACAAAACTACGTCTACACGATCAATCTCTGCAATCTATTTATGAAACAATGATGACATCAAATAAAGGAAATATGTACTCTTGTTTACAATCTACCTGCACTATATCATGGTTACAAAGAAAATTAAGTCCAAAAATGTTTTCTGCTTTAATAAAATTCAGAACATCAAACCATAAATTACCAATTGAAACTGGCCGATGGAAAAATATTAATCATAATGATCGAATTTGTACATTTTGTAATACTATTGGTGACGAATTTCATTATTTATTTGAATGTCAATTATTTATTACACATAGAAATATATATCTCAAGAAATATTATACTGTTGCACCCAACTTTTACAAACTGTCTCAACTTTTCAAAACTAACAATGTAACACAATTAAGAAATCTATGTAAATTTATTATATGTATTCTTTCCACTGTAAATTAATGTAATGGCTGGAAGAACGATCACTTTCACTCCTTTTGTAAATATTTTGTACTTGTTAATCCCGTTTTGCTTTACATGTATTTGTAAACTTTCGGTGTAATAAAGTTGATTGATTGATTGTTTGATTGACATAATGAATGAAATAAAAATTGAACATTGGGAAATAAAGTTGTAAATTGATATACTCCATATAGAAGTAACCACTTTCGATTTAAATTCCTAGAAGTGGATCTCAATTCCTTGAAAAAGGTTCTATCTGTGAGGAATATTGATTATTTCTAACTAAAGTTTTACGATATTCATAATTTATAGTCGTCTTTCTCATAGACTTACATCATAGCTATATATGTTAAGTACATATAACGTTTCTAGACATGACTTGGTGTCAATTAAGAATGATATTTTTAAAAATAATAAAATTATTTGATACAAAAAGGATAGTTGAGTATGAAATCTGTATTGTTACTTTCTAATTAACTTCTTGGAAGACACCTCACTTATTTTATAACATATTTGTACTTTGTGAATGTAAACAACATTCGGATAGTTTGTATAAGAGTTAATAAATGTTATAAAAGCAACAATTTTCCATTTTCATTCCTAGAAATGGATCTCAATGCCTTAAAAAACGTTCTTCAACATATATTGATTATCTTGGAACTTTAGCATGTCGATCGATGATGATAATTGACAGTTTTGCATTAACACATAATTATCAACCCTGGGTATGGGTATTAAGGATGGCTATCGTTCCTCATTTCTGGAACAACGTAATACGAATCGGCACAAACTTCTGAAAATATCCAAAATATTGAATGGTTTAAAAGGAGCTGTTTCCATGTTATACTGCAAAAAAACACAACCAAATAAAACATGATTTATTGAAAGTTCTTTATGTACAACGTGTGAAATTGTGTTGTTAAAATAGCTCAAATATGTATACAGATCAAAAACGGTGATTGAAAAATATGCTGAGCAATGATGATCGTTCTTAACGTTCATATGTAGACAAGGCAGCATGCACATTCTTGTATTAATGAAGTACCAATATATTGCAATACGTATTGAAATACGCTATAAATTGCAATATTGTATTGCAGTATACCGATATATCGATAATACCGCGCATCCTTAATGTGTATATAAATAACTATCTCATCCAACATATATACATTATGAGTTCTTTATAGTGGATAGTAGAGAGTAGTTGCACATACTGTACACTAGTATTCACTGTGGCAACCATGAGACAAAGCTTTAGGACTTTTTTCAAATAAGGCTTGTGTGCTACTCCTCCTTTAAAGGGGCAGTAGCACGTTTTTTGATAATTTTATATTTTAAATATTTCACTTATAATTGTAAGTTAATGCTAAATGTCAACAATCTCATTACAAAAGCCAATCACCCATAGTCAGAGGGCAAAGTATGAGGATTCACTTAAAATCCATTGGCGGCCATTTTTTGTGAACACCTTTAATTCCTTTCGTGTAAGAAAAAGGAGTCGCATGGCTAAACTTTACGTTTTATATTTGAATTATTACTGCTTCATTCAGTGTAAATACACTGTCTTTCAATTGAAACCATTTACTTTCATTTTCCTGACATCACCTTATATTCCCCCTAAAAACGTGCTACTGCCACTTTAAAACGGAGGATAACTACATTGTATCTACTGGAAAAGAACTAAACATCTATATTTAAGATAAAAATGTCAAACATAATAAATAATGTCATTTTTTCTGCAAAATATTCTCAAAGATTTTAGCAGTATTTTTTATTTAGTGTATTGGTTAAAACTGTACATAATATATGCCAATTCAAATGATGACAAGAAAGAATACATTGATGGCATCCACAAGTTCCTGACCTTTTTGACATTTTTCAATCAAATCTATATCAATCAGTGGAAAGTCATTTGATTTTTACGATCGTTTACGAAGCGAGTTTGTAAATGGTATAACCAAGCGAAAGCAACAGTTATACACAAATTTCCGTAAACGTCTAGTGAAGCAATTATGAGGTTAATATTTTATTTTATCACGTTTTTTGACAATTTTATATTAAATTAAAAATGTTCACTGACAAGTGTACAATAATGTTAAATGAATTATTTTGATAGTGTTAAAATCTCATTACACAAACCAATCCTCCATAGTCAGAAAACAAATTATAAAGATTCCCATAAGGTCCATTGGCTGCCATTTTTGTGCGAACACCTTTGATTCATTTTGTGTAAGAAAAATTAATCGCCTGGCTGTACTTTACATTAAACCTTTGATTTATTACTGCTTCATTTAGTTTAAAGATATTATCTTTCAATTGGAAAAAAGAACCGCACGGGACACTCTAATTAAGTAGCTTTGAACATTTTAAGACCCCTAAAACGATACGCCTTGGTCGTAGCTCTAACAATCCGTCCTACATAAAGGATAATAGTGTAGGCCTTGACACTTGATAAGATCACATATTCACAATGTAATGTCACTGATGGAAGGCATTATTCTATATCCGATGAACAAATGTTGACCGCCATTTAAACGACTCTCAAAACATAGATAATACCGTAGTGTATTTTGCGTAAACCTCACCTTTGTTTAAACGGTTAATTTACAATGATACAGTTGAATGAATTCTGAGCGATTCTCACAATATCATTATATATTGAAATGTTTTTGTATCCTCTAATCTGTGTCAGATATGTTATGTATCGAGAACATAAAAAACAGTCATTGCAAATATTGCAAATATTACAATAAGATTGTTATTTTAGAATTGTATAAAAATCAATACGTTTGAAGGATTAGCCTTAATTTTTTTTAACAATTAAAAAGAGGTTTTTAAAGAATTATAAGAAAAGAAAAACGAGTGTCAAAAACTATCTAATATAAGAAATAAAATATCACTGGGATTAACAGAATGATATAAACCAGAGAAAATAGCCCCCCCCCCCCCCCCAAAAAAAAAAACAAACCCCGTTTAAATAATTCATTTGATTTTTTTTATTTTCAAATGATAAACCTGCACTGCTCACTCATTTCCAGGAAATCTACCCGCTTGCACAATGTGCAGTAAAAATAGACATGACAGTTGTTGTTCAGAGATCACTCGTGGTTCATCATGGCGGTCGCTGCAGGGTTTTCTGCCAGTGGTGAGTTCAGATTCCTTCTACTAGGCCCTTCCTTTAGGTGAAGGAGCACTTTACTTCTTTTATGTGGTAGAACACTTCGCTTCTTTTTATAGGTGTAAAATTTGAAATACTCCCTTGAGTCGTATATCTTTATTCTTTCATCCTCACAAAGAGTTGTTATTTTAGGTTATGTCTTAAAGCGTATTTGTATGGTTGTGTGATATTTTTAATCATATTTGACAGAAAATTTTTAAATTTTTAAATTCAATTGCGTAAAATGAGTCAAAATATACGAATTAAATTACGTTAGATTAAAAGGTCATCACGGGTCGATTTTCTCAAATATTTACGTCATTGCTATTTCAAGAAACATTCCTTGACAGGTCGCTGGGATAATCTACAAAGAATACACAAATTATCCAACCAAATATATAGAAGACAATGTTAAAGAAAAGCTATCATATAATCAAAAACGATACTTGAGTTCGTATATATGTATTATCACTTTCGTTTTAATTTCTTGGAAGACCATTTGCTTTCATTGAAAAGTTTAACAGCCTGATCATTGTATTGCCTGTTTTCATTCGTTCATAGGTTGTAATAAGAAACTAAGTATAAGTCGTTACTTATTTGACAACAATACCATAAATGTAAATAAACAATCGAATATTGATAAATAGAGTTGAAAAATGATAAATTTGATATGGAAGTAACCACTTTCGATTTAAATTCCTAGAAGTGGATCTCAATTACTTGTAAGGGATATTGATTATTTAGCTAAAGCACATCATATCAAAAACGATAATTGAGTTCGTATATATGTATTATCACTTTCGTTTAAATTTCTTGGAAGACCATTTGCTTTCATTGAAAAGTTTAACAGCCTGATCATTGTATTGCCTGTTTTCCTTGTACAGGATATTGATTATTTAACTAAAGCACATCATACGATATTCACTTTGGACAACCGTCTCATACACTGACATCATTGGTATGTAATTAAGTACATATAACGTTTCTAGACATGACTTGGTGTGTATCAAGAATGATATTTTTTAAAATAATGAAATTATGTGATACAAAAAGGATAGTCGAGTATGGATATTTTATTGTTACTTTCGAATTAACTTCTTGGAAAACACTTTACTAATTGTACATTTTATTATATGAACGAGGGTGAGATACTCTGTTCTATCAGTGAAATAAACCCTCTATCTGGCTACAGTGGCGATAACCTTTATCGTCACTCTACTGAGTGGTGATAAACTTTATCACCACTCTAGTGACGTCAAGTTCAAGAGTTTGAGGTCATGCAACAATGGTATGACGCCATGAATTTCCCTATGACGTCACACTGTTACCGCGGTGACAGGCTCTTCCAAGCGGCCGCTCAACATGAAATTGACCTTTTTTGACGTAATTAGAAGGATTTCATCATATAATAAATAGAATATCTGTCAATTCTTCACAAAATACCATGTTTATCTCATCTCGTGAGGTAGAAAAGTTCAATATGTTCTACCACACTCGATGAGATAAACATGGTATTAGTCAAGAAAAGACAGATATCCTCTATATATTTGTACATTGTGAATGTAAACAGACACTTAGATATCTTGTATAAGAGTTGATAAATGTTATAAAAGCATCCATTTTCGATTTTCATTTCTAGAATTGGATTTCAATTCCTTGAAAATCATTCTTTAACAGATATTGATTATTTTCGAACTTTACCATGTCGAGATGTTCATAATGGACAGTCATACATCAACAGATAATTATCAACCCTTGGTATGGCTATATAAATAACTATCTCATTCAACATATATGAATTATGTGTTCTTTATAGTGGATAGTAGAGAGTAGTTCTATGCACATACTGTACACTAGTATTGACTGTGGCAACCACGAGACAAAGCTTTAGGATTTATTCAAATAAGGCTTGTGTGGTACTCCTCCTTTAAAACTACTACTTGAAAAGAACTAAACATCTATATTTAAGATAAAAATGTCAAACATAATAAATGACGTCATTTCTGCAAATTATTCTCAAAGATTTTAGTGGTATTATTTATTTAGGGCATTGGCAATAGTCATGTTAAGACTGCAATTTGTGATCAAAAACCGGAAATGGCATATGCCAATAACTCAAACATAACTTTGTACACTTATTTACAGCTCTCACAATAAATAAACTATTATTGTCTTTGATAGTTTACAATCTACTAGTGCAACTAGGAATCTTGTATCATTGAAGTGTATTAAAGGTGCAGTAGCACGTTTTAGGGGGAATATAAGGTGATGCCAGGAAAGTGAAAATAAATGGTTTCAATTGAAAGATAATGTTTTTAAAATAAATGAAACAGTAATAAATCGAATATATAAGGCAAAGTTCAGCCATGCAATTCCAATTTCTTAAAAAAATGAATAAAAGGTGTCATATAAAAATGGCTGCCAATGGACTCAATATTAATCTTTATAATTTGTTCTCTGACTATTGGTTCTTGATTTGTGTAAAGAGATTTTTGGAACAATCAAAATAATACATTTAGCATTAACATACATTTATCTTTGAAATTGTTTTATCTTTTCAACAAACGTGCCTTTGCCCCTTAAAGACTCCCGATACAGCTGCCGATAGTTTGTTTATCTATGGAAGATTTCCTACATATCCTTTTGGAAAATATTGAATTTGTCACTTTTTCTTAACAGTATGGTATGTAGTCACAATTTGTTGATCAATATGTAAATGGATCGCATCTACTCTATATATTTGTACATTGTATAAAGATATGCGGCACTTCCAAGAGAACCCGATATTTTCTGCAAACTTACAGTCAAAATAGTTCATATTGGTAAAGATTATGCTGTAACTTAACTTAAAATGCTTCGAAATAACAATATTAAAAGATTTGCAAGAATTTTATTGGTTTTTTTTAATAGAAATAAAATTATCACCTTCAAGAATGTTATTGAAAATGATGTTACTTCATCTACTTAGGAACACCATAATATATGATATATGCACTGAAGCAAACGTTTCTTAAGTAAAATGGCACCTATCTATGTCACATAATATATGCCAGTTCAAATGATGACAAGAAAGAATACATTGGTGGCATTGATGGCTCCACAAATTCCTGACCTTTTAGACATTTTTTAATCAGTTCTATATCAATCAGGGACAAGTCATATATCTTTACGATCGCTTTGAATCATGGATATATGACTTTTACAAAACGAGTGTGAAAATGGTATAACCAAGCGAAAGCTATACACAAATTTGCACGAGATTCATAAACGTCATATGAGGCAATTATTAGGTTAATAATTTCTGTGTTTATCATAGGTTTAACAAGGGATACGGCAATTTTTTATTATTTCAGTGCTAAAAACTTCTGTTGAAGTTTGTTGTGCTTATTTGTGTCATTTTATCATCTCAGGATCAGTGTCTGAGTACATGAAGCAGTTGCTTGGAAAGGCAGAGGAGTACTGTAATGGGACATTTGATACAGTCACCCAATTCTTCAGGAATAAACCAGAGTCCTACTTCGATGGTATCAAGATGACAGGTAATGTCATGAAGAAGGCTCTAAAGGATGGGGGAGGCGATCCAAGGTCTCCTATAAACAATTCTCAATCAGGGGTATTCTTTAGTGTGACCCTGCGCCGAGGAAGTCCTCCAACTATATCTCCCTTTGGAAACACCAGGGTTCACGTCCCAATCAAAGCCATATTTGACGACACAACGAACCTGTACTTCACCGACTTCTACTGCTTCAAGAAGACCATCCACTACATCATTTTGGTGCTGGCCAAGAAAGGAAGTGCATCAGACGTCTTCTGCCAAGCAAATCTCCCCAAACTGGATCCACAGAACAACATGTTCCTGACAAGAACTGGTGGATTCTCCCCTCAATACAGGACAGCCTCCCATGGCATGCTTCACCTTGAGGTCTTCTACACAGAGGATGTCGACATCAACGACTTGATACAACGGTATGGATCAGGGCAGGTTTTCTTCTCCAAGACTGCCACACACGGCAAAGGAACAAGTACCTTGGGGGGAATCCGAAAGAATAATCGATGCTGGAAGTGCAACATTGGCGTCAGCCGTCCAGTTTACCAGCCTGGGGCATCTCTTTTTCTTGACGAGTTCGATTTTGACGAGCCTTTTTGCTTTGGTGATTCTGACTCTGATTCCGATTATTATTAGACAGTTAAAGTTTAACAATTATTAAAATGAAACACATCTTTATTTTGAATACTCAGAGGTTTTGTTTTCCATCACTGACTGTGAAGATTTGTTAATTATGTGGTTGCAAATGCAATAAACAATCTTGTAGGATGGCTTTGTCTTAGTTGACCTTTCTCTTACTAAGTTTGGCGAACACTTAAAACACTGTTTGTGTAAGGCAGGAAGTACATCGTGATATCAGTTGTGATACATAAGTCTTTGTCTGTATTCAGAAAGGATTGTAGAAAAACCTGTACTCATTATTATTATTTTCAAGTTATCTTGTGGAGTGCTGCAAGATGCATTATCAATTAGTACAGTACTTATTTGTCTACTGAAGAGTCCTCTGTAGACAATAAGATTGTTATGGTAGCTCCGAATAAGGTCCTTGTTTTTTTACTGTTTTCCCTTAGTGTTTTATAAGTTTTTATATTAGTAAACGTGTCTGTGATATGCATCTTCTGTGTTGTGGTTTTGAGATTTGTACCTTTTAAAATAAAGTCTTTTTGAATAACAAAACTCCAACTTTTGTTATCATTTGTACATAATTTTAAGAACCTTGAAATTTACTGAAGTAGTTCCATAGTTTATTTTTTTACTGACACATTGATGTTGTTATTTAATTATTACTTCAGTTCGATGTTCATATTCTTTAGTTCTTCAATATTATGCTACAGGATCTCATCTAAGTGTCTTCTGATCAAATATATGAACACGAGTATATAATAATGAATATCTGAGGCTTGCTTATTTGATATCAGAAGAAACGAGGGTGAGATTTTATATGTATCAACAATTATTCTTAAACAGTTTCAAATAATCTGATCCGAATATGACCATTACTTTCCATTAGGTAACTTCAACAGTGGGGTTATAGCGTTGTGAGGTCATCAGCATAATGACGTCATATGATAGTGAGAACATCAACTGTGACATCATAGCATTGTGAGGTCTGTTCTAAGTGATGCCAAAGCCTTGTGGTGACGATGCAAAGTCTAACTGCATCATGTCGATTTGATTGTTGCAATGTCTACATTGTAGTTATTGATGAAATTTCGCACGGTTTCAACGATTTGCAGCGATTAAAATAGCAAAGAATCTAAGAATTCGAAAGAATCTCATGCTTTTTCTGAATAAAATATTTGTTTGTTGTCAAATCTTTTGCGAAGTTGTGATCTTAAAAGTCTTAAATGTGAAACTACGTTGTGCTAATTAGCAGTGATTTTGAAAGCCTTGATTATGAAATACTAGATATCCCCAAAATGTTTATGATAGTCAGCGATCATCATACGTGTAGCTTAATTAAATCAGGAGGTGGTGTAAATCTCCGCTATGTAGTAATACTAACAACCCAGAATCCAACCTAAAAGTGGTTCATATCCGAGACGAGTTTCAGCTACGTTGTGATAATAATGATCTTCAATCAAGAATTTGTTTATATGAACTTTCGATTTCACTGGAGAGGATAGCATATATTGTTTTTGTTGCTTTACAGTTTGAGCGCATGTAGGTCATTTTTGGCCCAAACTTTGCCCTTGTTTTCACTTTTTTTCAATTGGTTTTAACTCGTAAATACCGTGATATAGGTGTTTACCCTTTACCTAACCACACTTTGCAGTGAACATCACAGCCAAGAATTCTGAAATGGTCTATTCCCCCGACACTTTAGTAGTGTGTTACATGTAAATCCTATGACTTTTATGAGCATAGATACAGCTTTCTTTCTTGACGAATCACATGGTAGACAACAAACGTCTGTTAGCATGTCCTTGCTGCGAATATATCAACCTTTTACCAAGTTCAGCATGCGATCAGTTGATGTTATATGATGATGTACCTGGTGTTGCGGCTAGTTCGATCAGATATCTTCGTAAATATCTACCACATACTTTACATTAATGTTTTGCTTCATAAAGAATACATTGCATTGCTGTCATACTCAATAAGATTACAATTGAATCATTATTAACAAATTTCAAACGGTGGTAAGCTATTCACTACCTAATAGTTGAAATTACATAAATACAGTGTATGTATGTACAAAATGTATCTTTGAACTGGGCAAGATGGCGTAGTATAGATGAACCAGCTGTGTACCTGTGTCATCCCTCGCCTAGTGGCTCGGGAGTCAAATAACCTCGAGAGAAGCAAACAAAGCCGTCTGTAATTTACAAGTTGGCCTACATTTGCTTATTTCACGAAGGCGTTATTATTATCCATAGAGTAAGAAATATAGTTTTATGTACTATTTCGCCTAATTTTGCTCACAAATTATACAATGTGGCTCATGGTTGTCTTCTTAGTGACATATGGTAATTTATAAATTCGTGAGACTTATTCACAATCTAAATAAAATTAAAAGATCGCAACAAATTGATCACTGTGAAACTCTTCAACTTCAATCACTCAATTTAAGTTTAGGTGAAGTTATGTTGTTGTGATATATTCAATATATATTTTTATATGTTGAATAAATAATAGTTTGTAAATAGTAGCGGTTTTCAATCATAGTAAGTTTTTCTCTTTATTTTGATAAATCGATAAAATGTATTTATTTCCATGGTTGGTGACCCTTTGCCAAAAAGATATTTTTGTTGTATTTAATGTAACTTTATGTAATTATATGTCACACTACAGCCGCTTACTCTTGCCTTAGTTCAAACGCTACATTGACAGTCATTACACAAACTTTACACAAGTAGAGCGGTATCAATAGTTATGAAGGAATATCCTTGAAATTTGTTATATAAATTTAACGATTTTCAAAGATCCCAACAGATATAACAGAAAAGAAACGAGCAACATAAACATAATATCACATACATGCAACATAAAGAGATCATATATAGTGAAGTAAACGAGGAAAATAGTGGAAAAATTGAACACAGGTTAGTGTAGCGACCCGCTGCATTGAGCGTACTAATATCGATACTGTACAAACGACCCACCCGCTTTTACACTGTGTAGTATGGAAGTAATCGATATAACAGCTGCCTTTCATGCTACAATGTGGTTTAATAATGGCGGTCGCTACAGGGTTTTCTGCCGGTGGTGAGTTGAGGTTCCTCCCTTTGGTGTTGTTTAGACTGAACATTTTAATATCGGTGAATCTTTAATACTTATCATTGCATTATTCATAAAAAATATCCTATGATATGACTTTAAACGTTTTTAATGATGGTAGGATATGGTGATGGTTTTTTCCGGCAATAGTAAGATAATAATGAAAATGAATTGCTACAGTATGAATCAGAATGTTTATGGTAACGAGACTATAATCTAAAAAAACATGTTATCAAAGGTGGTCTTACAATGTATATACTTACACAATCTATTTCAAATAAATGACACGATTTACCCAACGTTTACTTTATCTATATTGTTCAATCTAATATAATTTGTTACAGTATTTTAAAAAATAACTTTGATATCACAACAAATAATAATGGTAAGTATAGATATTTAATTGCATTGCTATCATCGATTTGATTTCTTAGAAAACTATTTGCTTTTATTGCAAGTTTTAAGTGTCTGATCATGATATCGATCGTTGCCTTCACTTTTATAAAACCTTCCGATGTTCAATCCTAGAAGTACATGAAAGCAAATTTATTTCCAAAGTTCTAAACATGATCAAAATTGATTTGTTTACCTCAGTGTCATACAAGATTCAACCTCATTGACATCGAAGTTATACATATACAAATATAAACGTAATGTTGGCTTACACAATAATAATAATAATGGATAGCTTTTATTTAGCGCTAAATCTCCGCATTGCAGACTCAGAGCGCTCCATGATCCATAACCCTGATCTAACCAAAGCTGACATATATGTCGCTAGAAGGTCACCACCAACACAACTCTTTACCAGGTACCCATTTGCTGCTTGGTGAACAGAGGCATATTTTGAATAAAGTCACTTTTCCAGGGTGACACCACATGTCTCTCAACTTGTGTCTCAGTGTGGGGCAGGGAATCAACCCTTAAAAAACAGTTTATTCAGCAGTGAGCGAGTAACCCACTCTTTCAGCGAGCCGCGCCCGTTGTTGCTGAACTATACTTATAGCGGTCGACTGAGCATTGCATAGGACCACGTGCCACCACACTCACAATGTGTCTATAAATATATTCACTGTTCAATGAACAATGTAACAATGTATATATCACCACATAAATACCTTATGGGACACGTTAGTTGATAGTATTCAATATGTACAAATGAATCTCTCTCGATGTATACACACACCCGTTTCTTTCGCTAGGTCAGTTTGTATTCTTCAGATTCAACGCCTGTGTTCTCTGTCACAATCATCGGACAAACGGAATTGTAGCTGTTAGGACTCTTTTCTTCAGATTGATATAAACTATTTACATTTTCAAACATTTGTATGAATTTTGAATGTTGAGAACGAAATGCCAGAGTTAGAGTTGATGTCTTACAGCGCTTGGGCTATATGTATCTCGAAACTTTATGTTACAACTACTATGTCAAACATTACACACGCAGTTATAGACGATAGGTACTGATAATGTCTTAATTTTGTTATTTTCGCATAACAATAAGAAAAGGGATAGTAAATAATAAAAGACATTTTATCAGTATATCAGCATATAATAATTGAGCACACACCTAGTGATAAGTACAGATACACATTGCGGCGACTATACAGCTGTGTATCTTAAGTTTTTTCACTTACCTGCGCATTTTAATGCAAATATCATGTAATTTGGAATGTCTTTGAGGCATCCTAGCATTGCGAAAAAGAAACGGATAATGTTGAAATCGGAGTACATAAGTTAACAATCAGTTTGCGCTAACATATTCGGATGTCACACCTTAAAGATAACCGTCACTAATTCGGCAGGGCATTGAAATGACCATGGGTCAAAATTTCCAAATCACTATTTTGTATCTTTCAAAACAAAATCTTTCATAAGTGATCAATAGCTTTAGACCTTAGTCACGATCATATTTGATCCTTTGTATCAATCCAATGTAGTTGTACTGATTGCTTTCTTACAAAATTTATATGAAATGTTTTAACCGAAATTTGAGAAAATCTGAATTTCACAAATATGACCCCATCTGTCTTTCTGAATCATGGCAAATATCTAATTTCAGTACAAGTGACGAGACGATCCCGAAATAAGGTTTGGTAATGATTGTTTTACTGTTTTATTTTTTTTGGTTGTCGTATGTACGTTTGAGTTATTTTATGGACGTCAAAATGAAACCCAACTTACATGATGTTTGCACAAAGATACACAAGCAAGTGAATAAACGAAAGATACGCAGCGGTTGGTCCAAGCTCTACAAGCTGGTACCCTGTATGGATTGGCAACTGCTACTTACTGTACGTGTTGCTGTGTGTTCCTCAAGGAGTTGAGAAGGTATTAAATAAAATAAGATAAGAAAAGTTTGTTCAGTATTTGACCAGAGTAAAAATTAATTTGACAACAAAGATAATATATGTCGAGGGAAATGTTCGTATTAAATGTTCGATGTTATAAAGACTTTATAAAGATGTTGTGAAAACTGGTAACCGATGTTAGCGGGAAAACCAAAGTGCTTTACAGGCGCTGATTATAGGCTATACGCCGTTTATAGTAAATCATTTTTTATTGTCATAACGTTTCCGACACAGTGACCGAGTACATGAAGCAGTTGCTTGGAAAGACAGAGAACTACTGCAATTGGACATTTGATACAGTCACCTACTTCTACAGGAATAAACCGGAGTCCTACTTTAACATGATCAGGATGACAGGTAATATCATGAGGATGGCTCAAAAGGATGGGGGAGGCGATCCAAGGTCTCCTATAAACAATACTCTATCAGGGGTATTCTTTAGTGTCACCTTACGCCGTGGAAGTCCTCCAACTAATTCTCCTTTTGGGGACACGAGAATCCACGTTCCAATAGAGGCCATTTTTGATGACTCAACGAACCTGTACTTCACAGACTTCTACTGCTTCAAGGGGACCATCCACTACGTCAGTTTTGTTCTGTCAAAGAGAGATTCAAAATCAGACCTTTTCTGCCAAGCAAATCTCCCCAAACTTGATCCACAGAACAATATGTTCCTGACAAGAACTTGTGGACTCTACCCTCAATACAGGACAGCATCTCATGATATGCTTCACCTTGAGGTCTTCTATACAGAGGATGTCGACATCAACGACTTGACACAACGATACGGACAAGGCCAGGTTTTCTTCTCTAAAACTGCGATATATGACAAAAGAACAAGTATCTTAGGCGGAATTCCTAAGAATAAAAGTTGCTGGAAGTGTAATATTGGCGTCAGTTGTCCTGATGTCTTCTTTCATAGTGACTCAGATGACGATTTGTTTGAAGATTATTACAGAAATAACAATACGTGTTATGAACGTGGTTCTGATTCTGACTGGTAGAGTTACTTTTCGCAGCTATTGTTTCTGTAAAAACCATTCTCTCCCCACAGGGGCAGCTCAGTGCGAGCAAGCCTCTGTTCTATTACGGCTAGATAACAGGGTTCCGGTCAGATTTACCTAGCGGCAAAAAGGTGTAACTCAAGATATCTCCCTTATTTTCAGCCAATGAAAAAAACTTTTGGATATCCATGATTCGAAACGTTCGTTTAGAGACATGGAAAACATCATACCTTTATGTTTATTTTTCATTTACAGTGTGAGAGAGAAATATTTGAAAATCAGCTATGGATTTGGTTTTCATAAGATAGAAACTGTTTTATAATTGTGTAAATAATTATTTGTTTTATGACGGATTTTATTTTACTAATAAACCAAAACTAAGTAATGAAAAGATAAGAAGCTTTTGAAACGGCGCCGCTGATTAACTTCGATTGCCTCCAATCACATTTCTATTGTTCTATCCCATGTATTAGCCGTAATAGGCTTATTCGAGTTAGACTGAGTTGCCTCTGTGGAGAGAGAATGCAAACAACCCTAACCAAACCTTTTTAAATTTACAAACGTTTATTTTTTTTTCATTTAAATTTTCTGTCTTATCAACTGTCAACCACAGGGACTTGTATTGCTAATAATAACTGTTCCTAGTAAGAATACTTGAATACGATAATCGCCTATTACTAATAATCAGTATTATTAGTAATAGGCGATTATCGTATTCAAGTATTCTTACTAGGAACAGTTATTATTAGCAATACAAGTCCCTGTGCTGTCAACATGTCTATTTTTAATATTCAGATTGCAAGATTTACTGACACGTGAGCCTCCAATCGTTTCTCGTTCTTAAGTAAAGAAGCAACGTGAATATGGTATGTTCGTTAATTTTTTATACATGATTTTAAAATCACAATCAAATCTATGTCATTCATGAGCAGTAATTTATAGAGTATTTAATTAACATAGCTTACATGTATGTGATATGTGATATTTGATATGTGATATGTATGAATAATGGGTATTATGCGTATTGTGCTATCTATAATCTGATTTGATAGAGAGTGATCTGTGATATGCGCCTGTCTTAGTAAACCTAGCCTCAATATTACCCGCTTCATTCCGATATTGAGTCTAGAAACGACTAGTAACTTAACGTATATATCAATTATCCATTGTAAAAACATTATCTTTCTATGTACATCATCTCATCACAGCTATATCATGCCCCGTACATTAACCTCGTTTATTGTATAAAACAACTGACTATATATTTACTGTAACAACATCTTGTATACATAAATATCCTCTTTACTTCATCAACTGCATCACTTGCTTGAGAACGACATTAGTATCTATGTCGAAACGTCGCAAACTTGAATAAAGAAGTTATATATCCATAATACTGCCTTTATCTTCTTCATCATCGCAACTTCTAGAAAGCCCATCAAAGAAGTCAGATTATTGGTTCACATATGCAACAACTAGTAAACACAATACATGGAACTCATCATCATAGCCTTGACTCTGGAAATCGTTGATCATATGATGACGATGCAAAGCTTCACGGTAACTATCATCATAACATTTAATTAAAAGGTCGTCAAGTTTGCGTATGTCATTGTTTCATTGATTAACAACTACAGTATCACCTCAAAGAACATATTTTTATTCCTCAACATATCATTTTCAAAATTATTGAAGGATCTCAACAAAGATAAGAAGTCATAATATATATAATAAATAATTTATACAATTCATTCAATGGAGGAAGCATACTGATTCATAGGCAAAGTGTAAATTCACATATCACATCTGATTACTATGGCAACATTATTTCACAAGTTTGACAGGGAATAGCCAACGTGATTTGCATAATAGTCTGAACAAATGCCTTCCGTATATACATTATGATTGTCTATCATATTTACATATAAATACAAGCAGAGGACACGTATGTTAACGTTTTATCAAGTGAATCCCATTTCATTCAAACTTGCTTGCAATTGCAAGCAAACCAACAGCAATTGCCCCAACGCCTACAACAAGCCATGTTGACCACGAACTTTCCTGTCTTGGTTCATGGGGTCGGGGCAGGGAAGAGGGTCGACAACTTCCGGTTCTCTTTGGTCTTAAGCTAACTGGAGGCCGGTATCCAACAGGAGGATCATAACCAAACCCAGACACCTCCTGGTAGTATGGTTGGGACGGTGTTCTCTGGTTGATTGTCCCCGCACTCATCGATCTTCTCAAGCTCGGGTTGCAATGGGCACAAGACTCGTCTTTTCGTAACCCACCCCATGTGCTTGTTCCCTTTCCGATGATGTCAGTGCGAGAATAAAACACTCTGTCGGATCCATAATCCCTTATCATTCGTCCAATGTTAACTTTGTCCGTGTAAAAGATTTCAATGATAAGCCTGGGCTTGTTGATGGTTGTGAAATAAGACTCTCCGTAAAATCCTGTGTTGCGCATGCGCAGGAATGAGTTACTTTCCAGATCAAGTTCAAGCAGCTTCTCCCGACAAAACAAATCTTCCGAGGAGCCCGGTTTCGTCATAACAAGGGTGACGTAATGTTGGGAAGATGTCGAGCAGTAGAAATCTGTGAAGTAGAGTCTCAGTCTAAGTAAACCTAGCCTCACTATTATCCGTTACACTGCTATACTGAGTCTAACAAGGCTTGGTTGAGAGTCGCGTCAGCCCACGTGACCAAGTTGACCAATCAGAACTCAGCTTACCAAGCCACATAATGTGCCTTCGCACGTTTAACGTTGGAAGGTCATAGGTCGCAGAAAGGTCGGCTGACGCGACCCTCAACCAAGCCTTGTTAGACTCAGTATAGCAGTGTAACGGATAATAGTGAGGCTAGGTTTACTTAGACTGGTAGAGTCTAGTGTTCCTATCAAACACGGCTTCGATGGGAAATTGAATTCTTTTGTTGCCAAATGGGGACGCAGTTGGAAGCTTTCCTCCTGAAAGTGTGACTCCCAAGAACACTCCGGAAAGTTTGTTGTTTATCGGGGATTTCCGATCGCCATTTTTGTCCTTCTTCAGCTTTGCCATAGTGTGGTTGTGGCGCTTCACATTTTCAAAGTACTCTTCCGGCTTGTTACGGTAGAAGAACTGGACGGCGTTGAATTTCTTGGGACCAATGTATTCCTCCGCCGCATCATGTAGTTCATGGAGATAGGAAAGCACTGAAACACAATAAGACTCAGTTGAGAAGTTGTTGACAGACTGTATTTGCTTTAATGATCCAAAGTTTTGACAATTTAAAGTTCACATAACCACAAACATATTTCACTATTTTCTTTGGAATATAGAAAGTCCGATTACATTATTGTATAGTGCGTAAAAGGTCGCTACTCAAATATGTTTAGTTTGGTAATGAAAGCCGCTTTTGAAAGCCACTTTTGATGGGCCGCTTAGACCAATCTGACAACAAACAAGTGAATGCATGACTGGTCACGCCCCCGTTTTGTGACGTCATAAACAGAATCAACCTCGTTATCTATAAATCTATCGTAACAATACCACAGGAAAAAACCCAATAATTAACTATTTTCAGAAAATGTTTTCTACTCAGTTAGATAAATCATTTGACAACGTAACACTACTAAGCATCTGGTGTAAAAAAGATATCCACATCAATGGTAATTAAACAATTATTTAGGCGGTATTTCAGTTGAAATAATGATGCGTTACTCTGTATAGTCTGTTTATTACGTCACACCCGCGCGAGTTTTATGGCCCCTAACCCAGGTGGGTTTTTCACAGCCGATAATTACGCTGTCTAAATGAAAGGCTAAGTCAAGGTGTTTATTGGAGAAATTAACAATAAATAAGTCCTGCTTTTATTTTTTGGAAAAATCTTTGAACGAAAATCGAAAAGTGGTAAGGTCGAGGTTTGTTTATGTTAAATTAAACACAGTTTTATGTTGTTTAAGGAGAAGATATACCGCATTTCCTTTGCTCATTAGACCCTCAGGCCAGCCGTTCATGTGAGATTGACCTTTTAAGTTTCATCGGATATAAAACACGTCTTCCAAAATTATTGCTGTATCTGATTAAACTTTTTATACAATAATTTGAAAGCTGTAGTGCTATATACACTTTTTCCACCCTTTAACAGTAACATTAGCACACAAGGTTTTTTTTGCATTTGAGGAAGTACGGTATATCAATGGAACACGCTTTAAACTTGAATTTAAATGAATATACCTGTATAACGTTCTACAATAAAAAGTGGATAGATTTGATGTATTTTAGTACAAAAGATATAATAATAAAATAATTTAATCGTAAATAACCAAATTAATATATATATATATACATATATTATATATATATATACGATTATATGATTAAATTATATATATATATATATATATATATATATATATATATTATAAATGGAGTTACACGTTTATCTTCTCATTTGCAACTTTAAGTTTCACGCACACAGTGTGGCGATCATCAGGCATATGAGAGGTCCCTTGAATACAAAGTCTACTTTTTTCTAACATAGCTTGGGTTGTTCCCATGGCGACAGCTTGATAGTAGTTCGCTTCTTTTGTTCAGAATGTTCTCTCTCAAGCTGAGTATGGTGAGCTTCTCTTCCATGCACAGATTGCAGTTACCTGAGTCCCTCTTGTTTGTATTAGACTCTCTGACAACCTCCCATTTGATTTTAAATTCTGTGTTTTTTCTTTTGAGTTTCCAGATATATTTTGAGAGTTCTGTTTCTTTTTCGTATCTTTCAAGACGAAATGACTTGGTGTGGTTATTGTATCGCGTCTTGAAAGGACCACTCACAAGACCTATGTATGAAGCAGTTTTTATGTCTGTTTCTACTGTAGCCTTGTAGATGACGTCACTCGTCAAGCATTTTCCGTTGAGGGGACAGTTGTTTTTCTGTCTACAGTTACATAGTTTGGCTTTTTGATTGGAGTGGTTTGCTTTGATTATTTTGCTGTTGTGGCCTTTTATGGTTTGCTGAATGTTCTTCATGCAACTATAGCTGATTTTCAGCGTAGATCTATTGAATAGCTTGTTCAGCTTATGTCCACGGGTGAAGTGTTTGTCAACAATCCTGAGGAAGGTTTTTCCGATGTTTGTCTTGACATTCTTGCTGTATGGTGGGTTGTACCAAATAACTTTTCTGGATCTTGTCTTTCGCCTTTTAGTTTTGTCATTGCAGTCAGCCATATATTCTGCGTCAACATCGTATCCTGCTGATTTGAGGGCTGTTGTGTAGTAGGGCATGGACTTTTGGAATATTTCTTTGTTTGATGAGAGCATCGAGATTCTTTTGACGATGGGAGGTTGTCAGAGAGTCTAATACAAACAAGAGGGACTCAGGTAACTGCAATCTGTGCATGGAAGAGAAGCTCACCATACTCAGCTTGAGAGAGAACATTCTGAACAAAAGAAGCGAACTACTATCAAGCTGTCGCCATGGGAACAACCCAAGCTATGTTAGAAAAAAGTAGACTTTGTATTCAAGGGACCTCTCATATGCCTGATGATCGCCACACTGTGTGCGTGAAACTTAAAGTTGCAAATGAGAAGATAAACGTGTAACTCCATTTATATCTATGCTCTACATTCTATGTATTGAGCTCTCTCATACTGTGAACTGGACAATACACATATGTACATAGCTCCCATTACTTTGGTAGAGCACTCTCACCAAGACACAGTTATACACGTGAAACTTATACAGAATGGACTTATTTCAAACTAGCTACTCGGACAAGAACATCCCAATTCCTTCAAAGAGAGAATTCCTCAAGAAACTTTTGGAGAAGACAGAGAGTCTAATAAAGCGTATGAGATGGAAAGCCTTTTTCTTCCTTCAATCCGATACAGACAAAGACAGCAGCAGTGAAAACAGCAGCGATGAAGACAAACCTGAAACAGAAAATTTTGGCTTTAAGTCCAAACGTACGCCACCACAAATAGAAGAAATGACAGCCTTTGAAAATGATCTTCTCAGTATGGTAGAAAGCGTAAAATTTGGGAAGGTAAATGACCAATTTATGAACACTCTCAGAGCCGACATGAACACCATTGGCAAAGAAGATAAACTGTTCATTGAGGCAGACAAATCCCGAAATATGTACAAAATGAAAGTTGACCACTATGACAAACTCCTAACAGAAAACATCTCACAGAAATATAAGAATGCGGACCAGAAAGCTGTTGAGGAAATTGACAAGGAATTCAGAACTATATCTAAAGACTTGAACATCGAAGATCGCATTACTAAAACGGTAAAGAGGCCAGCATTTATCACTATCAAAGACCACAAAGACAATTTTGAAACAAACACAAAATGCAGACTTATCAACCCAACAAGATCGGAGATGGGGAAAGCCAGCAAGATAATTCTAGACCATATCAACAACGAAATAAGAGCACAAATCGACGTCAACCAATGGAGAAACACCTCATCAGTCCTTGACTGGTTTCACAACCTAGAAAACAAAAAGAAGCTATCTTTTCTCGTTTTTGACATCGTTGATTTCTATCCTTCAATATCCCAAGACCTACTCACTAAATGCCTAACATGGGCAAGAAAGCACACAGACATCAAGGACAAAGAGTACGACGTCATTCTACACTCAAGACGATCACTGCTTTACGACAACAAGGGTATGACCTGGGTGAAAAGGGACACTAACAACCAGTTTGACGTCACTATGGGCGCTTATGACGGAGCTGAAGTGTGTGAGCTCGTCGGCCTGTACATCTTACAAAAACTCAAGAAAGTAAATGTCAGTAGCACCGGCCTTTACAGAGACGACGGACTTGCAGTGGTGGAGTCCTCCTCAGGGAGTAGAGCCGACAGGACAAGGAAACAAATAATCAAAGTTTTCCAAAGTTGTGGATTAAAAATTACAGTGGACGCAAACCTCAAATCTGTGAACTTCCTTGATGTTAACCTTGACCTACAGACAGGTAAGCATCAGCCCTACCGGAAACCAAACTCTGACACCGTCTACATAAATGCAAAGTCCAACCACCCACCAAATATCATCGAAAATATGCCAAATGCCATCGTCAAAAGAATCTCGATGCTCTCATCAAACAAAGAAATATTCCAAAAGTCCATGCCCTACTACACAACAGCCCTCAAATCAGCAGGATACGATGTTGACGCAGAATATATGGCTGACTGCAATGACAAAACTAAAAGGCGAAAGACAAGATCCAGAAAAGTTATTTGGTACAACCCACCATACAGCAAGAATGTCAAGACAAACATCGGAAAAACCTTCCTCAGGATTGTTGACAAACACTTCACCCGTGGACATAAGCTGAACAAGCTATTCAATAGATCTACGCTGAAAATCAGCTATAGTTGCATGAAGAACATTCAGCAAACCATAAAAGGCCACAACAGCAAAATAATCAAAGCAAACCACTCCAATCAAAAAGCCAAACTATGTAACTGTAGACAGAAAAACAACTGTCCCCTCAACGGAAAATGCTTGACGAGTGACGTCATCTACAAGGCTACAGTAGAAACAGACATAAAAACTGCTTCATACATAGGTCTTGTGAGTGGTCCTTTCAAGACGCGATACAATAACCACACCAAGTCATTTCGTCTTGAAAGATACGAAAAAGAAACAGAACTCTCAAAATATATCTGGAAACTCAAAAGAAAAAACACAGAATTTAAAATCAAATGGGAGGTTGTCAGAGAGTCTAATACAAACAAGAGGGACTCAGGTAACTGCAATCTGTGCATGGAAGAGAAGCTCACCATACTCAGCTTGAGAGAGAACATTCTGAACAAAAGAAGCGAACTACTATCAAGCTGTCGCCATGGGAACAACCCAAGCTATGTTAGAAAAAAGTAGACTTTGTATTCAAGGGACCTCTCATATGCCTGATGATCGCCACACTGTGTGCGTGAAACTTAAAGTTGCAAATGAGAAGATAAACGTGTAACTCCATTTATATCTATGCTCTACATTCTATGTATTGAGCTCTCTCATACTGTGAACTGGACAATACACATATGTACATAGCTCCCATTACTTTGGTAGAGCACTCTCACCAAGACACAGTTATACACGTGAAACTTATACAGAATGGACTTATTTCAAACTAGCTACTCGGACAAGAACATCCCAATTCCTTCAAAGAGAGAATTCCTCAAGAAACTTTTGGAGAAGACAGAGAGTCTAATAAAGCGTATGAGATGGAAAGCCTTTTTCTTCCTTCAATCCGATACAGACAAAGACAGCAGCAGTGAAAACAGCAGCGATGAAGACAAACCTGAAACAGAAAATTTTGGCTTTAAGTCCAAACGTACGCCACCACAAATAGAAGAAATGACAGCCTTTGAAAATGATCTTCTCAGTATGGTAGAAAGCGTAAAATTTGGGAAGGTAAATGACCAATTTATGAACACTCTCAGAGCCGACATGAACACCATTGGCAAAGAAGATAAACTGTTCATTGAGGCAGACAAATCCCGAAATATGTACAAAATGAAAGTTGACCACTATGACAAACTCCTAACAGAAAACATCTCACAGAAATATAAGAATGCGGACCAGAAAGCTGTTGAGGAAATTGACAAGGAATTCAGAACTATATCTAAAGACTTGAACATCGAAGATCGCATTACTAAAACGGTAAAGAGGCCAGCATTTATCACTATCAAAGACCACAAAGACAATTTTGAAACAAACACAAAATGCAGACTTATCAACCCAACAAGATCGGAGATGGGGAAAGCCAGCAAGATAATTCTAGACCATATCAACAACGAAATAAGAGCACAAATCGACGTCAACCAATGGAGAAACACCTCATCAGTCCTTGACTGGTTTCACAACCTAGAAAACAAAAAGAAGCTATCTTTTCTCGTTTTTGACATCGTTGATTTCTATCCTTCAATATCCCAAGACCTACTCACTAAATGCCTAACATGGGCAAGAAAGCACACAGACATCAAGGACAAAGAGTACGACGTCATTCTACACTCAAGACGATCACTGCTTTACGACAACAAGGGTATGACCTGGGTGAAAAGGGACACTAACAACCAGTTTGACGTCACTATGGGCGCTTATGACGGAGCTGAAGTGTGTGAGCTCGTCGGCCTGTACATCTTACAAAAACTCAAGAAAGTAAATGTCAGTAGCACCGGCCTTTACAGAGACGACGGACTTGCAGTGGTGGAGTCCTCCTCAGGGAGTAGAGCCGACAGGACAAGGAAACAAATAATCAAAGTTTTCCAAAGTTGTGGATTAAAAATTACAGTGGACGCAAACCTCAAATCTGTGAACTTTCTTGATGTTAACCTTGACCTACAGACAGGTAAGCATCAGCCCTACCGGAAACCAAACTCTGACACCGTCTACATAAATGCAAAGTCCAACCACCCACCAAATATCATCGAAAATATGCCAAATGCCATCGTCAAAAGAATCTCGATGCTCTCATCAAACAAAGAAATATTCCAAAAGTCCATGCCCTACTACACAACAGCCCTCAAATCAGCAGGATACGATGTTGACGCAGAATATATGGCTGACTGCAATGACAAAACTAAAAGGCGAAAGACAAGATCCAGAAAAGTTATTTGGTACAACCCACCATACAGCAAGAATGTCAAGACAAACATCGGAAAAACCTTCCTCAGGATTGTTGACAAACACTTCACCCGTGGACATAAGCTGAACAAGCTATTCAATAGATCTACGCTGAAAATCAGCTATAGTTGCATGAAGAACATTCAGCAAACCATAAAAGGCCACAACAGCAAAATAATCAAAGCAAACCACTCCAATCAAAAAGCCAAACTATGTAACTGTAGACAGAAAAACAA